>BSBM01000912.1:2582500-3095000 GCA_027924585.1 Larix kaempferi | reverse complement strand
TGGTGATGATGATCATGATGATCATGATGATAATAATGATGCTGATGACGAAGACAACGATGATGATGATGAAGATGATGATGGTGGTGACGACGACGATGACGATGAAGATGATGAAGATGATGATGGTGGTGATGACGACGACAATGATGATGATGATGTTGATGATGAAGATGGTGATGACGATAATGATGATGATGATGATCACCACATGATGGGACTTGGTTGAGAAAACCTTCTTAGTCCCTTATGCCTAGAATACTTCTTCCTTGGAAAATCATTTCCAAGGCCCTATGACATGCAGATACTAAGTTCAAAACCATATAGTGGCACTTCCATCCTCAATTACATGACAATGATACCTCAAGAGTCCATGTGTAGTTGGTGTAGGTAACCTTCTTAGCCCTAGATGGATATAAGATTCCTTTAAGGCCTGAGTCTTAGGTCTCCTCCCTTGACCATGACCAATTCCCTAAGTCCCCAAGACTTAGATACATCTAGCACAATGGATACCCCTTTAAAGTATTCTTTGGTGCTTTTAGACATTGTTCATGGCCTTGGATGTCTAAATGGTTTCTTTATGGCGAAAGGCACGATATTCTTCCATAAAACAAAATTCCAAGAGCCTTGATTAGGCAAATAAATATTACTAAAAACCACTTCATGGTATCGACATCCTTAATCATAGGCCAATGATACCATTAAGAGGTCATGTGTGGTTAGTGGAGGAAATCATCATAGCTCCTTCTAAATAGAATATTCCTCTAGGGCCCAAGGTTTAGGTCTCTCTCTCTCTGACTATCTCTCTAAACTAGCTATGGGTTATAGCTTTTAAGGGTTGGGTGTTTCATGATAGAGTTTAGGGTTGAAGAGAATTAGAGGTTATAATGGTTAGGGGTTAATTTTTATTTGAATATACACTTTAGAGGTTAGGATTACATGGTTAGGGTTATAGGGGTTAAGGGATATATTCCATTGTGTGTTAGTATTTAGGAGTTTTAGGGGCTATACTAGTTTAGGATTATAGTGGGCCAAGAGTTATGATGGTTAGTTGTACTGGGGACTAGGGATTGCAGTAGATATGGGGGTCATGGATTTATGGTTAAAAGGATGAAGATTTAGTACATGAGGATAATTCAAGTTAGTGATTTTGTGTAATAATATATCTCCTAACCCTTGTGGGGAATGAGAGAAGAGAGGGTTGAGGGAGGGAGGAGGGATTGGGTAGAGTGGAAGAGAGGGGGGGGATTGGAAGAGAAATGGGGGTGGGGTTATAGAGGGGTGGGGGGGGTTAGGGAGAGAGATAAAAATAAAAGTGTAAAAAGGACGAGTGCGCGCTATAATGTGTGCGCGCATCCAACAATGCATGCGCGCATTTCCACGCACGCATGTGGATTCAAAAAAAAATTGGCGCCCTTGCAGGTTTGGTATTAGCTTCGGAATTCCAAACCTTGAGGCTCGGTCTGATTTATAGCAGAACACAACAATTTCTGTAACTTCATGTTTTTCACGCCTAGTTCCGCATATGCTCCACTTATGCACTACTGATGAAATTGCACACACTTGTCGAGCTCTGTGTGCAGATTATAACTATATATTTTTGGAATAGATCTGTTATTTTTTTCTATTTTTAATTCATTTTTAACTGCACTCATGTCAAATTTGTAAAAAACATAGGTCATTTATTTGGCCTATAACTTTTGATTGGCTTACCAATTTCGAGAACGGAAAAGAACCCGCACAAGAGTACAAGAATACCTACAAGCTAAAAAAAAAAGTTTTTGATTATGTTCAAACCATGATATAGTGGCTCAAAACTTGACCATGTCATTTTAGGGCTTCACTGACTTTCATAATTTAAAAAATATATAAAAGTAACTTTTAAAATTTTGGAAAAATAGCGCCGCACTAGATTTGTCTGTTGCCTACGCCTCTACATATTTTTTTCTCATAAATTGACAATTTACATAACAAACAGGTGGCCCAAAAAAAACATGTGCATTATGTTTTACAAAAAAAAAAAAGGTTATACCATAATGACATTTTGGGGTGGTTATACCACTTTTCCATAAATAAAAGTTATATATTCTGGAAGGTAATCCATTTTTCTACGTTTCATCTTTTTACACCTAATTCTAAAAACTTATGTAGGTACCCCTAATAATTCATTTTAATCATAAGATTTCTGTTTTTCCAGCATGCCATTGCAACTAACGTGTCATAAGTGGGTATCATTACATTGCACCAACCCGTATATTTGAATGCAAGAAGAAGATTGAACAATTTTATTTGGGTCACTAATCATTAGGAAGCTCATATAATTGAATTCATAGCAGCAAAAGAATGAAAAGTAGTTTTGCTCATGGGGCCCACTTTGGGTGAAATTACGTAGCCGAAAGAGTAATTTAGGTGTAGTGAATGGATTAGAAAAGGGTTTTGAGGTCAATAATCATGCTAGAGATGATAAAATCAAATTTTGTGTTGTAGACGTATGAAATGCAATAAGACCCACTTTTGGACAAATTGAGAATACAAGAATAGCGATGGATATGAGGGAATAAATTGGGCCAAGTACATTTATTAATGCTTATAAGAATCATGGGGTTGTCATAATTCAATTTTGACCTTTTCAAACATAAAAAAAATTAAAAATTAAAAATTTCATGCAAGGATGCCAAGTTTCTAACTTCACTTTATGAAATATATCAGAAAGACATCAAACGATATCATGCAACCATGGTTGGAAAACCATTCGTGTCTTCTATGCATTACTTCTGGCAATACTTCATTTAGGTTTCTTATGTAGAAGATATAATAGTTAGAATCTAAATACCATAGGGACACACAATTTTAATGGCTTTTGGCCAAGTTTTCCATGCAAAATTTTGATGGATAGTTCTTTCTCTCTCTGGTCAGCCAACCATGGAGAAATTTTAGGAGGTTATTGGTAATTTCAAGGATACATATGACACAGTTTATTCATCCCCATGCAAACCATGCAAGAAGAAACTTGTTTATGGACATACGTCATCTTCATGTGCTAAGAAACTATTATAAACATAAATAAACATTATATATAATATAAATAATAAATAATAATAAACTCATAAATAGTTATTAGTAAATTATTTAAAAGGGTGCATCCTTTTATGGATGGTCTCCAAAGTGCTTTCCTGTAGGGATATTATTTGTATGGCACTCATATTGTAAATTATCATCAATTCAATTATTCATTATTCAATTTCTATTATCCTTTATGGGTTATTGTGGGCTATCATATTTAGATTGGAAGTTTCATATATGAACCATCTTGGTTCGTACCATTGGTATTAGAGCAAAGTTGTAGCTGCATGATTCAACTAGTAGCCATTAACATAGAGTTTCTCTTATTCCAGGTCTTTGACCATATTAGGCTTCTAGCCATTTATCAAGTCCCGAATGAGAGGAAAAAAAGAAAAACAACACTTGGTTTTATAAAAACCACATGTCGTTTTTATAAAGGAAAAAGAAAAGAAGAAAGCAACAGATTGTTTTTATAAAACCACATGCGGTTTTAGATTTTTAACTCTTGTTGGAAAAATCTACCTGCGTTAAAGGTTGAAAAAAAGAGAGCATAAAAGCATATAGAAGCATATAAAAGCATAGAATCATATATAGTAATTTAATAATAATAATTACTATATTTATTAATATTATTAACCTTTTAGTAATAGTAGTTATTATTACTATTATTTAATTTATTATTACTATCCCAAAAATCAATAACATTATTATTATTATGAAAATAAAAATAAAAATAATAAAATAATCTAGTTTTATTTAGAAAAAAAATAGCAGGGCATACACAAAAAAAGAGAAGAAATACCAAAAGGTCAAGAAGAAGATTTTTTCTTCCAAAAAGAACTATATTAGGAATTATTACACCTTTCATGTCTACCCATTTTCGAAGAAAAGAAGACATACCAAAGGATTACATTGGGTATTCCAATTCTTGTCGAAGAAAAGATTCGAAGTCGTAAACCATGGAAGAGACAAATTCTACTCATGAGAAAGAAATATTTGTCAATGTTCCATCGAAAATGCTTATGATTATGCTAAAAGTTTATGGAAAATTTTATGGAAGCCTTATTAACATCGCCATAAGTCCAACTAATAGAGAAAATTTTATTAATGTTGATCTTTCTAATCAACTACACGTTCTGGAATAAAATATAGAGAACGAGAGGAACGAATAAAAAATAAAGCAACTAGACTTACAGTTCAATAGTTATAATCTGACATCAGAATTCACTGTTGCAGATATTAACGACAATACTACTAACATAATTTTAGGTTCTAGCTGGCTGGAAACATTGGATACACTCACCTTCAATGCAGAAATGAAAGTCATGACCTTCTTTCATGAGAAGAAGAAAATAACAATACATGGCTCATCAGTGAGAGTTCCTTCATCAAATACAACTGGATCTCTTGAAGAAGAAGTTATGTGCTTGAATGCCCAAGAGGTTCTTAACAACAAGAATGAGGAACTTGCATAAATATGAAAGAAATTAGAAGATAAAGAATCAAAGAACTACCATCATCAACAACAAATAAAAGAACTCCAACAACAAAACAATGACAACAAAAAAGATCACAAGTTAGAGATCAGTAAGATCAACAAAACATTATTAAGCAATACTGAAGAAATATTTTGACTAAAGAACCATAGCAAAATTCTATTTACGAAAATTAGAAAGTTAAAAAATATGTGAAAATTGGAACGGGACAATGAAGATATTGAAGGGAAACTGCTATAGAAAGAAGAAGAAAATCAAGATCTTAAGGAATAAATTAAGAAGTTCAAAGAGGATGGAAAGTCACAAGAAGAAAAGTTTAAAAAGATTCAGAATGATAACAAGTTGTTAGAAGACAAATTAGAAAAACTTCAGAATGAGACATCAAAATATTCAAAAGTACAAATTATGGAAAAATGAAAACTTACAGATCTAGTTCAAATCACTAATTAGGATATCTTCCTAATCGAAGAAAAACATATGCGAAAGTTAAGATAGGAAAACACTACAAATGTGATAAAAGAAAATGATGTTAAAAAAATTCCCTATCGACATCCAAATCGAAAACTAGATATCCCAAAAGTCAAGAACAACTAACAAAAGTTAGTAATTCTAGTGCAAATAAGTCTTATGACGACACTTCACCGTGGCAACACAAAATTCTGCAGAGAATCGAATTAGGATGTATCAATCCATCTACATTTTGAAGGTTGTGTTCAAAACTTACAAGTTCATATTGTCACATATCATCAACTACGACAAAGCATAGAAGGATGTAACGACACTTACAAAATGAAAAGACGTAACATTGCCTTCATTAATATATTTCTTGGACAAATCATTTCTAAAGAGAAAGACAATGTTATAAACATAAATAAACATTAATTGTATCTATAATATAAATAATAAATAATAAGAAACTCATAAGTAGTTATTAGTAAAATATTTAAAATGATGCATCCTATCATGGATCGTCTCCAAAGTGCGTGTAAGGATATTATTTGTTTGACACTTATATTGTAAATTATCATCAATTCAATTATTCATTATTTAATTTCTATTATCCTTTATGGATTATTGCGGGCTATCGTATTTAGATTGGAAGTTTCATATATGAACCATCTTGGTCCATACTAGAAACCGTGTCTCTGATGCCCCAAAACAAAAATTTAGACAAGCTTTTTTAAGTCTAGGCATGAGTATCAATCATCTTAACTTTCAAGGATAGAGCTATTGGGACAATACCCCTTGTAGTCTTGTAGCTGAGTAGGTAATGATTGATGAGATGTACTAGAGAAAAATGTTATGCAGTGGCATGGAATAATTGCTAAGTATTGTAGAGAATAAGTACATATCAATAATAGATAATGAATTCCAAGTAGTAGCAGTTAACCAAATAATTGCTTGTAGTTTACAACATACATAATTGAAAAAACATTAATAGTTTATGGTTTTTGTTGTACCTATTTATTGAATGCTATGGCTAGAGGAAATAGTGTGCATAAGTGTTAATGTATTGTTATGCTACCAAAATTGATCCAGAATGCTTTTTCCAAAGCATTCTTTAAAAAGGTTTGGAGCATGATGAGAAATAAATATTAATACTATTACAAAGCTTGATGGAAAAAATATAACAAATCATTCTTGTATTATAAAATAAAAGTAATATGTAGACAATGACAACTTCAAATTGATAACATAGTCAAATAAAGTGGAAAAATATTCCATTACCTTGGCACTAGTATACTGTAGTCGCTTTCTCTATATTGATCTTCCATTAATGCCGATATTCTAAGACGCTCAGAAGTCTCAGACGCTCAGAAGTCTCTAAGCCATTCGTAAATGTATGGAATCCATAAATATGCAAGGGACGATCACAGCAGAATTCAATCCAATTATAACTACTACTGTACTGGATAGAATAGAATAGGACACTTAAATGAGGTAGCCTTCTTATGAATGGTTGCTAGGAAACTTACTGATCTCCGGTGTGGCTTATCAATGGATATATCAATAAATTATTCATTAATAATTCTTGAAGATAATATAAGCTAAGGATTTGGACATTCCAGGTCTTGGATTTCACACATATTTGCAAGATTCTTAATCCTTTTCAAGTGTTGTGTGGTTATCGATTTAACTTCGGCCAAGGGGGCACCATGAAAGAGATGGAATATCTTGAAATACCCTGGCCACATTTTACATGGTTCTTGTGAAGCAAGGAAATATCAAAACAAAGATGGTCAAATTGAAATGAACAACCAAGTTCTTTATTCCTAGCCATAGACATGGATGCAAGGATTATATAAATAATATCATGGAAAAAGTTTAACATGGGATGCATCAAGTAATATTGTTTAACGTTGAATGCATATTAGTTATTTCATCTTAGTTATTATAATCTAAGTTGCATCTTAGTTATTATAATCTAAGGGATGATAGGTACATTTTGATTTTTAAAAATATTTTACAAATCATGTTTACATGTATCAATGATGAATGTGATGGCCATTTGTGTAATTGTTCATTGATTATAGACATGAATCATTTCAAAATAATTGAAAGTCTCGTTTGTAATCACTTTTTATCTTATGGTTTTCATTGCGTCGAAGGGGCGCATTCTATAGTCCAACAGTGGGGAGATGTGTAATTCTTTCCATGCTATTTTTTTCAAGTAAGAAAAAACAATATTTATGTTATTCATGGATCAGTCCAAGCTAATGAGAGTCACTTTTTGTGTGTTAGATGCAATAGAAAACTGAAAAATCAAGCATCCCTCAACTTACTTGGATTTTTTGAGCTACTTACGCAAAATATCTTGCATTGAGTAAAAAAGATGAAATGTAGAAAATTGAATCACGTTTTCGAATATATAACTTTTATGTATTGAAAATTTGCATAGCTATGTTAAGTTTCATTTTTCCTAACAGACACTTTTTATTTTTCAGGCAAATGATAAGGTATATGTTTTTGTGGGTGGAGCCTTTGAGGGCCTAAATGATGGAATCAGGCTACAAAAATCGACATGCATGTAGAGAACACATAGCACTTGTGCGCCATTATTTTTCAAAAATTAAATTAGTAATTTTATAATTTTTTTATAATTGTCTAAGTGATCAAACCTCGAAAATAGTACCTCTTTTGTGGGTAAAGCATTTGAAGGTCTTAATGCAAAAATCTTGAAATGGGTTTTTCATAGAACGTGTAGGTTAGTGTCCTCTTGTGCACCATACAATTGTTTTTTGAAATGATCGAGAATTGAAAAGGTTATGGAAGAAACACTAACAGTGTGTTTCATGAGTTAAGGAGGTAGGATAGAAAAGAAATTGAAAGAAAATAGGAAAAATTAATATTTCAAAATAAAAGTTACATATTTGGAATCTGCAGAAAAAATGCTATGTGTGTCTAAGATTTCATCAAAAATGACTGTGTAGAATATTATAATGAGTGGCTAAGCACAGCCTTCTCCAGAAACTAGAAGAAATACCCAATTAGCTTTGGTTTTTCATTAACATAGCACAGGTTTGGAATTACCGAAGCAAACTCCAAAGCATACACATTGGATTATTGTTGACATGCGAGCAAGTGACTCGGCTTGGTTTAGGCTCTACAAAACACGAGCGCATTCTGTTTAAATTCAAAAATATTGCTGCGCTTTTAGATGTACATAATGCGCTCGCGTTATATAACTACAGAACGCGTACGCGTTATATAGTTCCAAAACGCGCTCGCGTTATGTAAATCATAAAATACATGTTTAATACTTGAGAAAGAGGGAGTGTGGAAGACTCAAGGGAATTTTTGTTTAATATTTGAGAAGGGGTGGGGAAGGGTCAAGGGAATCTATGGCTAATATTTAATAGGGGTGGGAAAGGGTCAAGGGCTTAGAAGGATGTTGGAAGCTTGAGTGGGGAGAGATGAAGGGAATGAGAACATGATGGGCTACAGGGGGTGAAGGGAAGTGGAGCTTGAGAGCACTATTAGAAGTAGAATAGGTTCTGAAGAGGTATAGGGTTAGAAATTGAAAGTGAGACTTGAGTGACAAGGGGGAATGGATGGAAGCAAGGGGGATGTGAGAGAGAAATAAAGAATACAAGGGGGGGGATACATAGAGCGAGGGAGGGAGAGGGACAATGGGGAGGATCATCATCATCTTCTTCATCCTTATCATCTTCATCATCATGAACATCTTCATCACCATCATCATGAACATCTTCATCACCATAAACATCTTCATCATCATTGTCATCTCCCCCTTCCTCATCAACATCTCAATCATCATCATCTTCATCATCATCATCATCATCATCATCTTCATCACCGACACCATCATCATCAACATCTTCATCATCATCACCATCATCATCATCATCAACAACATCTTCATCATCATTTTCATCTGTAGGTTCTCCATCAACATCTCCATCATCATCATCTTCATGACCATCATCGTCATCATCAACATCTTCATCATCATCACCACCATCATCATCATCATATTCCTCATAAAATCAACATCTCCATCATCATCATGATCATCTTCTGAACATCATCATGATCATCATCTAAACATCACCATCACCATCATCATCAACATCTTCATCATCATCACCATCACCATCATCATCAAAATCTTCATCGTCATCACCATCACCATCTTCATCATCATTGTCATCTCTAGGTTCCCCGTCAACATCAACATCTCTATCATCATCATCTTCTTCATCATCATCATCTTCATCACCATCATCATCATCATCAACATCGTCATCATCATCAACATCATCATCATCATCTTCCTTGAATCAGATCAACATCTCCATCATGTCACCATCATCTTCTTCATCATCATCATCATCATCTGAACATCACCATCACCATCATCATCAACATCTTCATCATCATTACCATCACCATCATCATCAACATCTTCATCGTCATCACCATCATCATCATCATCATTGGCATTTGTAGGTTCCTCATCAACATCTCCATCATCAACATCTTCTCCATCATCATCATCTTCATCACCATCATCATCAACATCAACATCTTCATCATCATCACCATAATCATCATCTTCATCGTCATCAGATCAACATCTCCATCATCATCATCTTCTTCATCATCTTCACCATCATCATCATCATCATCATCATCTCCATCGCCATCTCCATCATTTTCAACATCTCCATCATCATCACCTTCATCATCATCATCATCATCATCATCATCATAATCACCATCCGAACATCACCATCACCATCATCGTTAACATATTCATCATCATCACCATCAGCATCATCATCAAAATCTTCATCGTCATCACCATCATCATTGTCATCATCTTCATCACCATCATCCTCATCACCATCATCAACATCTCCACCATCATCATCATCATCTTCATCACCATCATCATCATCATCATTGGCATTTGTAGGTTCCTCATCAACATATCCATCATCGTCATCTTCTCCATCATCATGACCATCATCACCATCATGATCTTCTGAACATCATCATGATCATCATCTAAACATCACCATCACCATCATCGTCAACATCTTCATCATCATGACCATCAGCATCATCATCAAAATCTTCATCGTCATCACCATCACCATCACCATCACCATCTTCATCATCATTGTCATCTCTAGGTTCCCCATCAACACAACATCTCCATCATCATCATCTTCATCATCCTCATCATCTTCATCACCATCATCATCATCAACAACATCTTCATCATCATCACCATCATCATCATTGTCTTCCTCATTAGATCAACATCTCCATCATGTCACCATCATCATCATCATCATCCGAACATCACGATCACCAGCATCATCAACATCTTCATCATCATTACCAGCACCATCATCATCAGCATCTTCATCGTCATCACCATCATCATTGGCATCTGTAGGTTCCTCATCAACATCTCCATCATCATCATCTTCATCACCATCATCATCAGCATCATTGGCATCTGTAGGTTCCTCATCAACATATTCATCATCGTCATCTTCTCCATCATCATCACCATCATCACCATCATGATCTTCTGAACATCATCATGATCATCATCTAAACATCACCATCACCATCATCGTCAACATCTTCATCATCATCACCATCAGCATCATCATCAAAATCTTCATCGTCATCACCATCACCATCTTCATCATCATTGTCATCTCTAGGTTCCCCATCAACACAACCTCTCCATCATCATCATCATCTTCTTCATCATCATCATCTTCATCACCATCATCATCATCATCAACATCTTCATCATCATCACCATCATCATCATCTTCTTCCTCATCAGATCAACATCTCTATCATGTCACCATCATCTTCTTCATCATCATCATCATCCGAACATCACCATCACAATCATCATCAACATATTCATCATCATCACCATCATCTTCATCAACATCATCATCTTTATCATCTTCATCTGCATCATGATCATCTTCATTGTCATCACCCTCCTCCTCATCATCATCTTTACCATCTTCTTCTGCATTATGATCATCTTCATTGTCATCACCCTCCTCCTCCTCATCATCTTGTGCACTTATGCACTTAGGGATTAATGTTTAGAAGAGGGTCTAAAGGACTTTATGGGGAAGGGGATCTAGGAACAAGGTAAGACAGAGAGGGTAGGGGGGAGGGATAAAGGCATAAAGGGTTAGTGATTAAGGGAGAAGAAGGGAGAGAGTTCTATAGGGAGGTATAATGACGAAGATAAAGAGAAGGTGGAGAGATGGAGAGTGGGGTGGTAGGGACATGGCTGGAGTAAGGGAGAGAAAGAAACATGAAAGAAACATGTAGGAAGGGATGTAGGGAGAATGAGGGACAGATATTTGGAAAGAGATAGGGGGTATCTAGCGATTATTGGGAGAGAGATAGGGGGTATTAAACCATACAAAACATTTGTCCCCACACTAAAAACATTTGTTTTGTATGTAACCATATAAAAAATTTGTTCTCTTTTGATTTTGTTCGTTGCCCTAGCCGTGCACCTAACCTATTTATTGTGCTTAACAGTATCGCGTACGCGTTTTTACACTTCATATCGCACACGCGTTTTAGCTTTATATAACACGTGCGCGTTTTGTAACTCTATAAATAGTGGATTGTCCCTGTTCAAGAGAAACTTCACTCTATTCGAGCCAAAACAACACTCCCGCGATTTTTCGAACAACACGAGCCCGCCATTGGAAATTCTCACACTCTACACCATCTCCATCATTATTTTTTTATGCAGGTGCAGCATTGAGGACATCTTTCATGGTTGCTCAGTGTGGTGTTGGGTTATATGGCCATATTTGAAGAAGCTAATCAGCAAGCTTGAAGTATCTCCAATTGAATAACACCAAAGATAAGGTTTTTGAAAGATTCATTTTGCCTATATTTGAGGAGCACACAAGATAAGATATCAAGCTTCAAGACCATTTCATGGTGATGGTGGATATACACAAGTGTACAAGAGAATCAAAGAACCCAAACAATTTATGATTTAACTTCCATTCGCTTATTATTGAAGAGCTTGTAATTGAGGAGCAACAAAAGCAAACTATATTGAATTGATCATTGTGGTGATGGGGAATGCACGTAACCGAGTAAGCAAATCAGCAAGGAAGAAGAGACCTCAAGAAGTCACTGAAGAAGAGAAAGAAAAGAAAAGAATATACATAATGAATTGGATGCTTTCTTTCGAAACTAATCCAAATCCAATTGTAGAGGATACCACAGTTCATCCTATTAATCCATGACAAGAGGGACCTTCAATTTCCACAATAGTTGTTGAACAAGCACCCCATGGAAGTAATCAAGAAGAAAAACGTAGGTGCTCATTAGGGGATGTTTCAATTCCCACTTCAACTCAAAGTGATAAGTTACCATCTCAAGATGAAGCTCATGAAGAAACACAAAATTTGCTATCCGGATGTGGTTATACAAGCAATGAAGTCAGAGAGGCGTTGGACATTTTGCCTACTGTTGAAGAAGAGAATGTTATCCAGACCATCGATGAGGATGTTGGAATTCCACAAGAGGATGTTGGACTTCCACAGACCATTAATGAGAATGTTGGACTTCCACCATCCAACCACCAGGAAGAGAATGAAGGACACTAAGCTACTACTGAAACGCCAGAGCGTCTTGGTGATGCGCTACATGGCAGAATTCCAACCCCCTTACCTCCATTAGCAAGCACACGTCGAAGAACTCCGAAGCGTATACAAGTTGATGAAAGTCTAATCAATTCCATTGAAGGTACGCTATCTAAACGTAGTATTGCTTATCAAACTCAACAGATACTTGATAAATATTTTTTTTTCTAAATGTGATGGAGATAAACGTAGATTATATTTATCATTGTTAAAATCTAGGAGCATGAATGTTGTTAGGAAAAAGTTAGGGATAAAGATGATAAAGAATTTTGAACCAAGTTCTCATATAGTTAAAATCCTAGTAGATGCATTTGGTAAAATTGGTAAGAACACACGTTCAAAGGACTGCAATGCTGCTCGTCGTGTGTTGTCACAAGCAATTGCAAATAAGAACACCAGGGTCCTTCGTATTCTTAGGTCTACATCCGAACTAGTTAATTTGAATGTAAAAACCCTCCATAGGTATTTTATTAGAAGAGAACATCTTGACACAACCGATCAGACAGATTTTTGGGCCTTTGTTGGTCGGTTGCCATGTCGTGACATGAAGATAGTTGATGAAGTAAAGGGACTAGTGCACAGTTTTTGGCATGATCACACAAGGCCTTGTTCAAACCTAAATGATGTACTAAAACTGAGAAGGGGTTCAAAAGATCGTGAACCGCATACTAAGCATCTTCTTGATATAACACAAATAGAACTTTATGAGAAATTTAGGATTGAGAATAGACAATTGAACTTGGGGCAAAGATCTTTTGAGAAATGTAAGCCATGGTATGTTAGACTAAATACTCTTCATAACAATTGTTGCTTTAGATACCTTGTAGAATATGAATATTACTATGAAACATTTTTGTACATTCGTCATGTGTTGCATACTAACCATGTGCAGGATTTCTCCATGACAATACCACCGACTTCATCGAGAGAATTCATTCATAGCATCATGTGCAATAGGCCCAAGGGGCAAACATACTATGAAAAATCTTTTTTGGATGGAACATGCTCAGCAGTGGTGGAATGGCATTATTGAGCCAATGTATGCACGAGAATGGAGACAGTGAATTTGGGAAAATGGTTACAGACATGAAAAGTTTCAAATATATCAAGTATGAAATAGTCCCACCAATGCGAGATTGCATGCAATAAAACTGAGCAAGACCCTAGTTTACGAAATGAATGCACAATGAAGCCACTGGGCCATGGGGAGATGAGGGAGAGGGTCCTATAGAGGTTCGTCGTTTCGATGTCCGGTTTCCAAGTTATGTCGAGTTGCAAGTCGCATGAAAATGTCGTTCAGGGACACTTGGTGAATTTCCGCCCGGGAGCCAAAAAGAAAATGGAGCATCAAGATTGCATGTCATTGGCTCCTGCGGGTGTGTGTGGGAAATGCCGACTTGGAACACTGCCAACACTAGCTCGGGGGAGGGTTTTGTAGAGTTGACCCACCAATGCGAGATTACATGCAATGAAACTAAGCAAAACCCTAGTTTACGAAATGAATGCACAATGAAGCCACTGGGCCATGGGGAGATGAGGGAGAGGCCCCCCTAGAGGTAAGCGCACGCCAGGAGACCAACGGAGTCGACGGTTCGTCGGTTCAACATCCGGTTTCTAGGCTATGTCGAGCTTCAAGTCGCATGAAAATGTTCTTCAGGAACAAGAGACACAACATTTTATCCTGAGAAAACCTCATGGGGGAGAAAACCTAGCAATCTTTCTTAGAATAATTATATGTTTAGAAATCAAGTTCAATGAAACCATGAACAAACCCTAACCCTGAAGGGTTTTACCACATGAAAAAACTTAATGACACATGACAACAAGAGTACTTATCTACATGAAGCCAAGCCATAAGGATATCCAAGCATATCCTTCCCAACCAACATTAGAAGGCACTTTATTTCTCGAATCCCGGGGTAACGTTTGTTCCTTTCACCAATGTTGCTTTGAGCACTTGTATGTAGTTACTCATATGTAGTGTTGAATCTAATTGTACAATCAAATATTGGGCGTTGATGAAATGTGTAGCATGTATTGCACTTAGTTTTATTAAATCACACTTGAACATTGACTTAACTTGTAATTTAATCATCCAAACTCACAAATTTTAATTACACCTATCCAATTAGTGTGCATGAGTGAGTTCATTGAAACCTTGAAAAACATTGTATTGCACTCATTTTGATTAAATTACACGAGCAAGAACTTTGACATAACTTGTAATGATCATCCAAAATAACAAATTTTAATTAGATACCAATTAGTGCACGCATGTAGTGAGTTCGTTGAAACCTTTAAATATAATAGTTTGTTCTTTTGACATAGCGCATTCATGAGTAATAGATAATCCACACAAATCAACACATTAGATTGACACAAGAACACGTGGAAACCGAAGAACAAATACAAAGTGAAATGTATCCTCCATTTATAAGTGAAATGTCAATGTGCATGTCTCCAAAAGTACATGTATCCAAAAGTACATATATATCCAAAAGTATCCAAAAGTGCATGTCTCCAAAAGTACATATATATCCAAAAGTATGCAAAAGTACATGTATCCAATGAAGGAAATGTACATGTCTCCAAAAGTACATGCACAATGAAGTCAATGTACATGTCTCCAAAAGTGAATGTATCGAAAAGTACATATATATCCAAAAGTATCCAAAAGCACATGTGTCCAAAACTATCCAAAACTATCCAAGCCACATGTACATGTATCCAAATGTACATATATCCCATAAGACACATCAAAACTCAAGCTTCCACTTGTTATTTCCCGACATTGACCCTCTAGGCACATCTCTAGGATTAGTGTGCATCTCTGGATCCTACTAATTAAATATCAATTGTTAAATTCAACTAACTATGTACACTGATACATTAGCTCAACAATTATCAACTGGTGCATGGAAAGTGCATGTACACTTGGTCACTGAAAGACATCTCACCTCAACTGACAAAGGATATTGTGTTGCTTGTGTAGCAGATGGAGCTGTTGGTTGAACATCCAGGATGGTCGAACCAGAGGGGCCAGGAACTGCTCCTGCTAGTGGTGGCTACAATGAAAAAATGTTGAAATAGTTAGAAATGCATGAATAAACAATAGACAACAATAATAAACTATGTAAAGATAATCTTGAAATAGTTACATACCTGTGTGTGATCAGTTGCCATTGCAGATGCGGCACTGACTGCTGCATCAACCATCGATGCGAGGTTTTGAGTAGACAACTTGGGTTCCTGATGCAGTAAACATGCAATTCAAACATTAACAAAAACGATTTATGCACTGGATTTCAAGTTAAACAACAAATATCATCGAAGGATATACATTACCATGGTATGAGTAAGCCCATGGCCGTGGGTAGTTGGAGTCTTTCTAGGAGTAGAATGCCGCACATACACATGACCCTTGTTCACGAATGGCCTAGCGGGAGATACAAATCCAGGCAATGCTCCAGATGTCTCGGATGGTGCCTACAGTCAGCAAGTGTTCATGTAGTTAGACATGCATGATTCAACAAACAAACATGTATTTTAAAAATGTCATTTTTAATTATTTACCTAGAGCCCAGATGTTTCATCAGACAATACGACCATGGGTGCTACCTCCACATTACCTTGCCCCAGTGAAGGATCTGCCATTTGCAAGTTTAATAATTGTAAATATTAGACCGTAGATAGCATTACTGAACTAAAATGTAAAGTATGTGGAAATTAACAAATTAACAAGTATTAAAAAACTGAAATTTTAAAATGTTTACCTTGGTGTGAGATACGGAAATAGGTGCTATATAAGATGGGCCTGCCAAATGGGTAGCATCATGCCCCCCTCTAGAGTCTGGAACATCTGACTCTAGGGCGTCGCTGCCGGCATAAAACATCAACTGCAAGTTCACAAAATTAATATATCAGCTCAAACTATATATATGTGTACAAAGACGAAAATAAATGAAGAATTTATTACAATTAACCATCTACATACCTCTCTCAAAAACCCACTGAAGGAAACATCTGAGGCAAGACCATAGCAGGGACGACCACATCATGTGCACTCGTGAGGATCAGTATTAGGATGGGGATGTGTCGATGGTCCTGCACTAGTGGATGGTCCTGCATGGTGACGAGTTGGTGTATGTACCACACCAGGGACAGATGTCCCCACCCATATGTTGAACCATAGTGCCATGGCGAACAACCACCTGTGCCAAACTAAAAAATGCATCATGTGTCTGTGGAATAATATGATGTGCAGGTGGGACATCTGGCCCAGGCAACTTCCTGCAAGGTGCATGGATAGGGTGATCTTGGTCTCGAAACCTCGCATTGGGTCAGTTTTGGGGAATCCCCCCACCGATCCCCTGAAACTACAAGATGTAAAAATAGTTTACTTGTTTATGTAACACGAACTCTGTGTACATCTTTTGAAGGAAATACAAAGGAATTTCCCTGTTGTTATGTGGTGGCATATCAAAAACCATGTACCATCTGTCTATCTAGTTATCAACAAATGGTTGAAACATGCACCACTCAATGGAGATATGAGGCCTATTTGTATTTGGTATTTCCCCCGTCTGAGGGTCCCTAAACAATGCAAATATGAGCTCTTTGGATATTTTCAACTTTTTTATTGCATTGTAGTCTAGCCCATCAGCATATTGTTGTCTTTTTCTTTCTCTATATGATGTAATATCATATAGTACATTGCTAGACTGTGAAATGGTGTCAACAATTGCATCCAAGGTTGATGCAAGTGAGCGGTGAATCCTATCACCACCACTAAAAGCTGCACTAATGCCCCTCAAGTGGGAAAGATCAATCAGTATCTCGGCATTTGTGTCCATAGCCACAACTGCAATAAAAACATCAATACGAAAATCATTAGAAACATATACATGGTATGTAATGACGTCTCTTCAAAATTGAAAATGTATTAAATCAAACTCAAGTAAGCAATTTAATGGCATTCACTTACATACATTTAAAACTTAAAATTAAACATTTATCAATTAAAAAGTAAGTTTCGTTCAACTTCTTTCTAGAAGTTAAGGCACTTCTTAACCCTCATTGGTGACTTTTCCATGCAAAATTGGGTTTAAACTTCTTAGAATTTAGGAGTGTTATTTTGACATGTTTTGGCCTTTACGTCCCTTGCAGAAAACAATATTTCCATCAACTTCATAAGCTAACATTAAATTTATTGATTTCAACATATTACGCCTTGTGGTTGGAGGGGAGGACAAAGTGGCATGGAATGAAATGGATATGTATGAGCTTATCTTGCCAATATGATTACATATGTACTTGAGATGACTATCAATGATTAAGATGTTGAATAATCAACTAGAGATTGTGACTAGAATGACAACAACAACAATGTCAACTTCTCAAAACAGAGACAATTTCTCTCTACAAAATCGATCTCTACATTGTATGGCAAGTTCAGAAAATTAAAAAAAAAACATAGTGATTTTCTATATGAAGTCTTTGAGTTGAATCGACGGTCGCTGAACGTTGAGTAGATTGATCGAGGATGTGGATAGGGCAGACCCAAGAGACACTTTGTTAATGTGTTTTGGCATTTAGTCAAGGGTGCTTAACTAAGAGGCAATGTATAGCTACATACACTTCTGAAGAAATTTTGATTATGTTCATGGACAAATGATTGTGATGAAATTTTGAGAAACCAAGTTACTAATTTTTTTTGCATTTATGATGCATGAAGAGCGTCCTTGTCCAACCTCTAATTCGCGTTTATGATGCATGAAGAGCATTGCGGGTGGTCGTGACTGTGTTTTTAAATTGATTTTAGATTTCAATAACGTATACGCGTTTTGTAACTACATAATGCGTACGCATTATGGTACCTATCCTACATGTCTAGTGACATGTCAGGCTCAGGTTTTACCATGCCAAGTGCTAAGTATCAGAAACGCGTTATGTTTTTATATATCAGAAACGAGTTTTGAAAAAGTAGGATTGCATCTAAAGTGACCCTCATCTTCTTGCACACACCCTCATAGAGAATAAAAGGGTATAAAGTCCATCAAATTACAATTTCACAAAGTATTGTAATAAAACAAACTGTTCTAGAAATCCAAGATCTCACATCCAACCCAAACAAACACTAAAGATAAACAACACATAACTAACATATGAAAGATGTCAAAAACCAGTTCACAAAAAGGAAGGGAGAGACCCTTCTCAAACTAAATTGTTTTGAATCAATTCCTCCCAAAACAGTGTGCTTTCCTCACAATCCATAGCCGCCTTTGATAAATAGTCTACAACAGTGTTTTGTTCCGTGTTTCCATGTTCATCCTATAGCTCACACCTGTTCTTTATCAAACATAATAAAATATTATAAAAAATAGCATGTCAGTTCAAACTAGATTTAAAATATTTAGAACGACATATATATAAAACTGCACAAATTATATAAATTAGAACCATAAACATTGCATTACACACTTCCTCAACATTTCCATTCTAAAAAGGGGTTTGCACCTCTAAGAAATTTTATCCCTCTTGGCACTTAATAGATCCCCTTTTAAGATGGATCTATGTTGGTTTAGTTGTGTGCATTTTTCTTGGTGCCACACATGCATACCTCAACATGAAATTTTAATACTATATATATATATATATATATATATATATATATATATATATATAATGTTTTTTAAATTATTATCGTTTTATGGGTTTTTTTATAAGGTGGACTTTTATTTAATATGCATTAAATAAGAATCATTGTATGGAGATAACCTAGATTTTGGAGATTGGCTCATGACCTCTTGACCTAATTCTCGATTTAAATTTTAAATCAATTTATTGTCAAAACACTATGTGGGATGTGGGGCCAAATTTTGCAAATCCACTAAATGATATATTTGAATGTAAGAAGAAGATTGAACAAGTTTATTTGGGTCACTGATCATTACGAAGCTCATATAATTGAATTCATAGCAGCAAAAGAAACAAAAAATGGTTTTTGCTCATGGGGCCCACTTTGGGTGAAATTGGGTAGCCGAAAGAGTAATTTAGTTGTATTGAATGGATTAGAAAAGGTTTTTGAGGTCAATAATCATGCTAGAGATGATAAAAACAAATTATGTGTTGTAGACGTATGAAATGCAATAAGACCCACTTTTGGACAAATTGAGAATACAAGAATAGCGACGTATATGAGGGAATAAATTGGGCCAAGTACTATTATTAATGCTTATAATAATCACAGGGTTGTCATAATGCAATTTTTACCTTTGCAAGCATACACAAATTAAAAATTAAAAAAATTGCATGCAAGGATGCCAGGTTTCTAACTTTGCTTTATGAAATGTATCAGAAAGACATCAAAGGATATCATGCAACCAACCGTTGGAAAACCATTCGTGTCTTCTACGCATACTTATGGAAATACTTCATTCAGGTTTCTTATGTAGAATATAAAATAGTTAGAATCTAAATACCATAGGGACACGCAATTTTAATGGCTTTTGGCCAAGTTTTCCATGCAAACTTTCGATGGATAGTTCTTTCTCTCTCTGGTCAGCCAACCATGGAGAAATTTTAGGAGGTTGTTGGTAATTTTAGGGATACATATGACACACTTTGTTCATCCCCATGCAAACCATGCAAGAAGAAACTTGTTTATGAACATATGTCATTTTCATGTGCTAAGAAACTATTATAAACATAAATAAACATTAATTATATATATAATATAAATAATAAATAATAATAAACTCATAAATAGTTATTAGTAAATTATTTAAAAGGGCACATCCTTTTATGGATGGTCTCCAAAGTGCTTTCTTGTAGGGATATTATTTGTATGGCACTCATGTTGTAAATTATCATCAATTCAATTATTCATTATTCAATTTCTATTATCCTTTATGGGCTATAGTGCATTGCCGTATTTAGATTGGAAGTTTCATATATGAACCATCTTGGTTCATACCATTGGTATCAAAGCAAAGTTGTAGTTGCATGATTCAGCTAGTAGCCATCAATATAAAGTTTCTCTTATACCAGGTCTTTGACCATATTAGGCTTCTGGCCATTTATCAAGTCCCTATTGAGAGAAAAAAAAACACTTGGTTTTATAAATACTACATGCCATTTTTTTAAATGATAAAGAAAAGAAGAAAAGAACACGTTGTTTTTATACAACCACACGTGGTTTTAGTTTTTTAACTCCTGTTGGAAAAATCTACATGCGTTAAAGGTTAAAAAAAGAGAGCATAAAAGTATATTGAAGCATATAACAGCATAGAAGCATATATAGTAATTTAATAATAATAATTACTATATTTATTAATAATAATATTATTAAAATTTTAATAATAGTAGTTATTATTATTATTATTTAATTTATTATTACTATCCCAAAAATCAATAGCATTATTATTATTATTATGAAAATACTAATAATAATAATAAAATAATCTAGTTTTATTTAGAAAAAAAATAGGAGGGGCGTACACAAAAAAAGAGAAGAAATACCAAAAGGTCAAGAAGAAGATTTTTTTCCAAAAAGAACTATATTAGGAATTATTACTCATTTCATGTCTACCCATTTTCGAAGAAAATAAGACATACCAAAGGATTACATTGGGTATTCCAATTCTCGCTAAAGAAAAGATTCGAACTCGTAAACCATGGAAGACACAAATTCTACTCATGAGAAAGAAAGATTTGTCAATGTTCCATCGAAAATACTTATGATGATGCTAAAAGTTTATGGCACATTTTATGGAAGCCTTATTAACATCGCCATAAGTCCAAGTAATAGAGAAAATTTTATTAATGTTGATCTTGCTAATCAACTACACGTTCTAGAAGCAAATATAGAGAAGAACGAGAGGAATGAATAGAAAATAAAACAACTAGACTTACAGATCGATAGTTATAATCTGACATCATAATTCATTGTTGCAGATATTAACGATGGTACTACTGACATAATTTTAGGTTATAACTGAATGGAAACATTGGATACACTCACCTTCAATGCAGAAATGAAAGTCATGACCTTCTTTCATGAGAAGAAGAAAATAACAATACATGGCTCATCAGTGAGAATTCCTTCATCAAATACAACTAAAGCTCTAGAAGAAGAAGTTATGCACTTGAACGCCCTATTGAACAACAAGAATGAGGAACTTGCATAAATCTGAAAGAAATTAGAAGATCAAGAATCCGAGAACTATCATCATCAAAAACAAATAAAAGAACTCCAACAGTAAAACAATGACAACACAAAATATCACAAGTTAGAGATCAGTGAGATCAACAAAACATTATTAAGCAATACTGAAGAAATATTTCGAATAAAGAACCATAGAAAAATTCTATTTACGAAAATCAGAAAGTTAAAAAATATGTGAAAATCGGAATGGGACAATGAAGATATTGAAGGGAAACTACTAGAGAAAGAAGAATAAAGTCAAGATATTAAGGAACGAATTAAGAAATTCGAAGAGGATGGAAAGTCACAAGAAGAAAAGTTTAAAAAGATTCAGAATGATAACAAGTTGTTAGAAGAAAAATTAGCAAAACTTTAGAATGAGACATCAAAATCTTCAAAAGTACAAATTATGGAGAAAGGAACACTTACATATCTAGTTCAAATCACCAATTAGGATATCTACCCAATCGAAGAAAAACATATGCGAAAGTTAAGATAAGAAAACACTACAAACGTGATAAAGGAAAATGATGTTAAAAAAATTCCCTATCGACATCCAAATCACAAATGTAGATATCCCAAAAGTCAAGAACAACTAACAAAAGTTGGTAATTCTAGTGCAAATAAGTCTTATGACGACACTTCATCGTGGCAACACAAAATTCTGTAGAGAATCGAATTAGGATGGATCAATCCATCTACATTTTGAAGGTTGTGTTCAACACTTACAAGTTCATATCTTCACATATCATCAACTACGACAGAGCATAGAAGGATGTGACGGCACTTACAAAATGAAAAGACGTAACATTGCCTTCATCAATATGTTTTTTGAATAAATCATTTCTAAAGAGAAAGGCAATTTTATAAACATAAATAAACATTAATTATATCTATAATATAAATAATAAATAATAAGAAACTCATAAGTAGTTATTAGTAAAATATTTAAAATGATGCATCCTATCATGGATGGTCTGCAAAGTGCCTGTAAGGATATTATTTGTTTGGCACTTATTTGTAAATTATCATCAATTCAATTATTCATTATTCAATTTCTATTATCATTTATGGATTATTGTGGGCTTATCATATTTAGATTGGAAGTTTCATATATGAACCACCTTGGTCCATACTAGAAACTGTGTCTCCGATGCCCCAAAGACAAAATTTAGACAAGCTTTTTTAAGTCTAGGCATGAGTATCAATCGTATTAATTTTCAAGGATAGAGCTATTGGGACAGGTTTGTCATACCCCTTGTAGTCTTGTAGTTGAGTAGGTAATGATTGATGAGATGTAGTAGAGAAAAATGCTATGCAGTGGCATGGAATAATTGTTAAGTATTGTAGAGAATAAGTACAGATCAATAGTAGATAATGAATTCCAAGTAGTAGCAGTTAGCCAAATAATTGCTTGTAGTTTACAACATACATAATTGGAAAACCATTAATAGTTTATGTTTTTTGTTGTTCATATTTATTGAATGTTATGGCTAGAGGAAATAATGTGCATAAGTTTTAATGTATTGTTATGCTGCTAAAATTTCTCCATAATGCTTAGGCTAATGAGCATTCCTATTGAGAGCATACAGACTCTCTAATGTATTGTAACCATTTTAGTTGTGGATTAATGCATTTGAGTGTGCTTTGGAGTGTGGGGTTTTTCTCCCAAAAGGGTTTCCCTTGTAAATCATTGTCTAATGGTTGTATGTTTGTGTGTTATTTAAATATCTACGCATTCTTCTCTCTTTGATTAATGTAGGAATTGTATCCCACACCTCTACTTCCTTTCATTTGGTATAAGAACCTAGCCATGTAAGATTCAAGGTGTTAGGGACAAGGGTTTTTAATCTGATTTTGGTTTGAGTGGGGATTTGCATAGAATAAAATATTATTGCAAGGAAATGGCAAGCACATATAGAATGGAAACAAAATTTTTTAACATAGGTAGAACTTTGAGATATGGAAGCTTAAGACAAAGTATTTTCTTGTAGATCAAGATCTATGGGTTGTTGTATCTAGAACTAAACCCATTGATATGAAAGATGGAGAATGAGAAGTGTTGAAGAAAAATGTGAGAAGACTTATTAGACTTTGGTTGGTTGATTCATTGTTACTGAATACATGTTTCTAAATATAAAATTGTAGCAACTCTATAGAATAAGTTGGGGGATTTGTACCAAGCTAAATTTCTAGTTAATAAACTTTTTCTTCAAAAAAAATGTTTTCCTTGAAAATGGGTGATCTGTTGATTATGTTGTTGAGCATCTGAATGCCTTTAATACTCATGTAAACTAGTTGATATTAGTTGGAGTGAAGATGGATGATCCTTTTGTGTTATTTTCTACATTCATGTGACAACTTGGTAATGTCCATTAGAAGCACTATAAAGACAATAGTGCTTGTATAAAGACAATACAAATATTGAGGGACTTAGACCTAAGTCTCCTAGAAACTCACATAGCTTGGGGGTCTGAGGGAAATAAATTTTCCCTCATTATGGATGGGAGGAAACTAGTTGGAACCATATGAGTTGGCCATGGAAAGGAGCTAATGGCTAGAATTATGTTGCAACAACTGGAATAACACTAATAAGGTAAAATGGTCGGGTATACTGAATTTTATTAATGATTTATTTATTTTTTTGTTCCATGATTATTTCAATTTCTAGATAGACATCAATTAGATTGATATAATCATGGTACTGACATGGGTGTGTATGAGAAGTTTGTGGTGTATGTGTTTAACTATGGTTAGGGACATGAAGAATAAGGATCTTGGAGGTTGCTTAAAAAAATGTTAAGGCAAAAATACAACACTGAAGTATGCAAGGGAAATGGTTAGAGCTATGGAAAAAAGCATGAATTTGGTGATGATATAAATCTATAGTTTATAGCCTCATGGGGTAGCTCAGTTGGTTGGAGCCTCCGGGAAAAATCCATTACTAGGTCGAGGTCAAGAGTTCAATTCTTTGGGTCCTCATGGGTTAGGAACCCAAGTTCGGTGCCGAGGATAGGATTCGAATTAGCCTAATGAGGTGAGACCCCTTCAGGTGGGCACCTTGGATTGCTTCTCCGTGTATGTAGCGACCCAATCTTTGAGCGTGAACCACATTGAAAAAAAAAAAGTTAAGCTATAGTTTATGATTTTTTTTATTTAGATTCAATACCTTGATTTCATTTGGAACTAATTTGAAAAAATAGATTAAGTTCTAAAGGAAACTAGGAGGATGTTTTCCAATTAAGTTCTAATGTAAACCTTCCAAACTAACTCATGGCTAATGAGATGGGTTGAGGAAACCATTAGTGGATTTATTTTTTTGTTAGTAATCAAATATGGATTATTTCCCATGTACATGGTTGTAGATTGAGCTTGTTGACCAAGTGTTTGTTAAAATTCATGAACACAGTAGAATATAATTTCTTTTGTTGTAGGTAAATTTATGTACAAGAATGCATTTACTAGAATTAAATTTTAATTTGGGTTGCATGATTGAAGAAATTTCTAGGCCATTAACCTAAATTTACAAAAAATGAATTTATAGACATTTCTATTTGGTTTATGCACAAAATCAAGGGGTATTCGTGTCATATGGACCTAGAACTCCCATTTTGAATCCAATTAAAATGTTTTTAGAACTAAATTCCACATTTTGGGAATTTTTCAGAAAACAAAGGACAACCTATGGGGTTTGTTGTTTGCCCATATTTTTGTAGGAGTTTATTCTTAGATTCAACTTACCTAATATGATTATTATGTTGAAGGGTGTCAAGAAACTGATGTTGTAAGTATATGCATACAAATTGTTTGGGGAAATTCCTTAACCAAAAAATTACACTTGCTAAATAATTGTACATCATTCGTATTCGAAATTTGGTTTATATGTCTGAGGAAGAAGCCAGTGATACTTAATATTAATGTCAGGTCTGGTTATGAATTAAATATTATCATTTTTAACTCAATTTTTATGCTTGTGCTATTAAATGGATTAATCCATATGCCTGGTAAAAGGGTGCATGCAATATGTTTGATAAAATCCCTCAACCAATTGCTTGATCTCTTGAAGTTTCTAGTTACTTGTTCGCAGAGATTAATGAGTCAATGTGAAATATGAATATACATAAGTATTAGAACCACTCTAATGAATTATGGATAAAGGTTACCTTGATGAATTCTAATGATTAATGAGTTAAATAAACATTTAATACCCATTGGTGAGTATGCACACTAGGTTAACTCAAGGGGAATTATCTTGTGTTGGGTGTATGAGCCTTGAAGGATATTATTCTTATATTGACCTCGTCCTTTCATACCTTACTATTATATTAGAACGATTCAACCAAATGAATAATATAAGTAATTATTTTAGAATTTATGGCTAAATACTTATTTAATAGTAGACTATTCACTTGCATGCCAAGTGTTTAAATAAATTTTAAACCAGAAATACAACTATGAAGGAGAGGATACTATCACTAATGGCATTATGTTAAAAGATTTAATCTCCTGGTATTTAAGTAACCTAACCAATGAAATTTGGTTAGTAGTTCTTAATGGCATATGTTAAAAGAGTTAATTTCCTTAGTATTTAACCTAACTATTGAAATTTAGTCAGTAGTTCTTATGTTTAATGTTGAATAGAGGTTTTTAATTGAGGGATTGGTAATATAACCTTGTGTGCTAATTGTTCACATTAGCATGTTAAGAATTATATGTGTGCATTACTTGTGGGATCCTTTATAAGTCTCAAGATGAGTTCATGAAAGTGAACATAAAAACTAAGTGATATATGCATTATATATGAGAATGAATAGGCTTGTAGATTAATCTCTCTAGTTAGATATGCCTCTTAATTAGTCTATTAAATCTAATCACCATTAATTATTGTTTATATTATATGTAGTATTGCATATTTTAGTAAATTATGATTATTCAATATAATGTATTTAATACACTATGCCTTAGAAGGTTATTAGAACATTGTGAGAGAGACTCTCACAAGGAATGAATGAGTCTTACGTGGATTGTCAATTACGGATATCTGTAGAACAATTGTGCTAAATGTTTGTATCACTAGTGAAAAATGGGTAATTAGTGACTAAAAATGACTAAAAAACGGCTATAAATGACTAATTTTGGTCACATGACCACTGGTGACAAATTAGAAGACACTTATTTCCCAACCAAATTGGTCATTTATCACTTAGTCATAAATTGCTTGAATTTCTTTATGAGTTGGTCATATATTTTGTCATTTAGTTGGTCATTAATTGTCATTGTTTGGTCATTTATTTGTTCATTGATTATCGTTGTTTGGTAGTACATTTAGCCGTTTATTTAGTCAATGATTGTTGTTAACTAGTCATTTATTTAGTCATTGATCGTTGTTAATTGGCCATTTATGAAGTCATTGATCGTTGTTAACTGATCATTTATTTATTCATTGATTGTTATTAATTAGTCATTTCATTTGTCATTGATTTATGTAGATAGGGCACGGAGAAATCAAACCACCAACCTCCTGCTTATAAGGCAGGATCTCTTCCAATGAGCTAGCACCCTTTAAGTATGTTCTAAGATATGGTATGCATCCATGTAATTATTTCCTTGAAAATGAAAAGTAAACTTTAAATTTCCCATCTCGGAAAGTAGTATGTGAAACAATTTATAATCACCATTTGAGACTTAGAAGCGTCCTTCACCAAAAAAAAGGATAAAAGATAAATATCCTCTCTTTCTTGTTTATTTCCTACAAAAAAATCTAGAGTTATTCTATAGAGAAATATAGACCACTAAAAAAAATATTTAGTAAAAAATATACCATAGATCAAAACAGTCTAACCATAGAATGCTTGCATCCTTCAATGTACGGTTGTGCAAACACTGCATCAATGAGTGTAGTTTTTCCCTTTCCACCAAAACGATACACCATAAATTCTATTCATTTTTATTGCTTTCCCTCTATAGAAGTTTAAAGACTTCTTTCAATTCTTCTTTGATTCCAACTGTAACATAAAAAAAATATATCACAAACTCTTATAGACCTTAACACACTACAATTCCAAATATAACATAAAACATATCACAAACTCTTACACACCTTAACACACTACTAATATTTTATTACTTCAAGGAAAAAAACCACAATTATTTTCATTCTATATCACAATATACCAGCATATTCAGGAAATGATCTCTCTCATTCTTTAACTGGTAGACATGTTCATACAGTTAATGACATCCAAAATACATATAAGCTTTTTGTCATCCATACCTTTGTACATTTTTTGTAACTTTCACTAAACTTTAGTCAACTCCTCCTTGTTCACAGATCCTGATAACAATTTGAAAAAACAACACCCAATACCACATGTTAACACATATAAAGGATTTTTAGATATTTAATAATAAAATTCAAGCTAAATCATAATTCTACTTGATAAAAAAAAAATGATTATAAATATTTTCTCATAAATATTTTGGACAATTCTAAAATCCTTTAAATTAGAAGAATTTCAAAATAAAATTATTCAATATAAAAAGATATAATTAAAAAATAATGAATAATCTATATTTTAATTCACTTTCTCAAAATCACCCCACTTCACTTCCTTCACTGAAAAATTAACTTATTACATTGTTAGGTAAGAAAATATTTGCTCACGTGGATCTCAAAATCTTTCATTAAATATACATTTTAATAAAAATAAGATCAAAACTTTTATTAAATTTTATTCAAAGGTATTAAAAAATTAACTTATTACATTATTGGGTAAGAAAATATTTGCTCATGCGTATCTCAAAATATTTCATTAAATATATATTTTAATAAAAATTAGATTAAAACTTTTATTAAATTCTATTCAAAAGTATGATAGAAAAAAAAAAATTTATTGCAAAATAGCTTACTCCATTGTTAAAGTAAAAATATATTTACTTGTGATTGTAACTTGACTTGTAAATAAAAGTACCTTTTAGTACAAAGATATCACTATAAAGAATTCATGAGGCTCAAACAAAGTTCTTGCAGAGTGATTGAATGGCTCAATCAATATCCTAAACCTTGCAATTTTGCACGTATTACTATGTATGGTTATCTCCTTTTATTTCGTTAATTAAGCTATTAAGCTGTTAATGATTTACACAGTGAGTAAGTGAATAGTAGAAAGGAAGACTGCGTTAGGAAGTATTGTTCTCGACATTTTGAGCCACAAAGTAGGGCTGTGGCTCAAAACGTCGAGAACAATACTTCCTAACGCAGTCTTCCTTTCTACTATTCAATTAAGCTAATGTTAAAGCCTCTCTTTCAGTACACACCTTTTCCACAGACTCGTTAAGTTTATTTAGCAATCTTTTTGGATTTTCCAGTGTGTGAAAAGAACATCGACATTCAAAATACTTTCTATCATATTTTCGAGATGCAGTACATTATTCACATATGGAAATGTAGATTCCAAAAAGAAGTAACAGGCTAAAAGAATACAATTGATTGCCACCAAGAAAAAAAGTGATGACAAATGGTGACCAAATAAACCAATATTAGAGTGCCAACTTCCAATCCAGTCGACAAAAGTGTAGGGAAGCCATATTTCCATGTAGAAAATCAATTGAAAAAGAAAGGCAAGTTCAAGACTTCATTCAATTCAAAGTCACTTCTATCTAGCAATGGAGGAAAGCTCAATTGAGAAAAGAAGGTCTCGAAACTATTGAGCAAATTTTCCAATATTGGTGCACTGTACAATTTAGAAAAATTCTTCCGGATTATATGATTAATTTTCTCAACAGTTGCATGAGTCCAATATGAATAATGTACTCCTGTAAAATTCAGGCCTAATTCTTTGCACTAGGAAAGGGCAGTCGTCATCATAGGAGAACCATAGAGTGAGTGCAAAAATTTTGGAGGGAAATAAATTTTTGTCACTTGACCATAACCACATCACTCTCATGTTGTAGAGCCAAAACCCGAAGAGATGTCCTGATAGTGGAGCTGTATGAGGGCTAACTAAAACGCCCCGACTCGCCGAAATCCTGCAGAGGAATTTTTATCAAAATTACAATTTGGAGTGTTCAGATCGCAATTTTGACAATCTGGGTAGTTTTAAAATTAGGAAATTAATCTAGGACAGGCAATCCCAATTGCTAAAATTACAAAAATTGGATAATAGCAATTTCCAACAATAATTTTTACCCTTTTTTATCCCAAAATTGCTAGGAAAGCGGGGGTTTTTGGTGGTTGTTTATACTATGCGACAGTCTTGCATATTTTCTATAAGGTTGTACATTTGTTAATCCAAGTGGTGTAGTCCACCGTACTGGTTCATTTTTTAATGCAATAATATTAGCATAGTTTCCTAACCATGTCATAATACACCTTACAACATTAAACATTTCACCCAATGCAATAAGAGTTATTTTAGTAGCATAGCAAGATCCACTATAAAGGATTACTTCATTTGCAATGCAAGTAATCCAATGAAAACATTTGTTGACAACATGGTGACAAACTGTTTCATAAACAGATATGAAAGATTTCCAAGATGATCCAGAACTGATCTTCATATTCACTGTATACCTAGGCGTTCTCTAAAAAAACTGCATCTATATTCACCATTCCATTCTAAACACACATATAATAAATCTATGCATTGCTAAATCTATTAAGTCATGGGGTTCAACCACGAGATGAAACTGGATGGTTGTTAGTTTTTGGTTTGGAATGCTAAATTAGTTATGTATTTGATTTTGTGGATCCGGTTTTATGTCTGTAACCTCTTGGATCAACTCGAAGGGATTGATATAAAACAAGAAGAATTTGATGTATTGATAGGAGAATGAGAGGAGAAAGTTGTTATGAATGAATAAAAGAGAATCTCTACCTCTATTCAGACTATATAAACCTCTTATTGTCTTCAGAGTGAAAATACTTGTGTATTCTTCTATTGGGATTTTGAATGAATCAATGAAGGGCGTTTTTCTTATATTAATTGGTTTTGCAAAGGTGCCATTGTGAAAATCGTTTCCTTGTTCTGCTCATTAACTTCATTCATGAGATCATATGTTTTCCAAGTACATTTTGTTAGTTGATCCATTCCAAAGGTAACTAAGATCATTTATGTTGATAGTGATTAGATATTGTGCTTCACATGAAAGTTCCCATTCTGATCCATAAGCAAAGGATGTTAGATTGTTAATGTGGATAATTTCCAGCTACAAATATTGATGCATTATGTTTTCTTAACAAGCTTAGCTAGAGGATTTTGACACCCAATTTTTCTAAGAATAAAAAACCTTGTAATTACAAGTAAATGGACATTCTTAAAATAGAAAAGAGCTCTCTTTTAGTTGTATTGATTGAATGAGTGGACATTTCTATCTATCCTCTACACCATCAATTCACCGTCGACCTCAAGCAATAAAGACTTTGTTTTGTATTAGTTGGAACTTGTCAAATTGGGATCAGGATTGATGCAGTTTATAAGGTAATTATCTCTCATCACTTGACATATAGCTCTCCCAACCAATGGATAGACTAAAAGCATATACTTTCAACAGAGGTCCATGGTATATCACCCTTGGAATACTTTACATGTTCCTTAGATGGAATACCTATGGCTACAGGATTGTCCATAATATGACATGAGCACTATACCACCTTATTAACCACACTATGTTTAAGGCCCACAAGAATCAACCATACCTCATTACCATTCACTAATGGCTCCTGCATGACTAAACGATTTCTAAGGACCGAATTCTAGAGTGAGCATAAGGACAATTTGAGTTCAGTGGACATATTAGTATACTGACTAGGACGAATCATAGCTATGATCACTGCATACCATGCATTTTTCACTCCAAGACTAGCCATGAAAGACGCAGGTCTGTTGTGATTGGTCTTCCCTACCAACTGCAAGATACTAATACCTATATAAGGAAAGGGAAAACGAAAAGGGGGAACATAATTTTTGAAGTAAATCAATGGGTCAAGCAGCTATCCCACCATGACCGACTCACTGTATGAGGAAGAAACTGAGATCCTTGTCATTATGTCAATGATGGGCCTATTTTCGGTCTTTGTTATACGTCTTCTCCATAGAGTAAACTTATCTCTACGTATTAAGAGTCAAAGTGCTTCTTTGTTGACTTCTTGACTATAATATTGACTTGGTAGGGAATCCAAAATACACAAAAAGCAATCAATATGAACTAGAGCAAATCTCAGAGTAAAACAATAAATCAAATATCAGAGTCATCATCACAATTATAACTAGAAACCCCATGATTTAGATCAACTAGATCACTCAATGTGATTCACAATTATGAACCCAATTGATGATTTCTTGACCAGTATGACCATCATGGTATTTTAGATTTCTAATCCTCAAATATAGAACTGGGTGCATTCATTTGATCCACAGTTTATTATTTGTGTAAATCGATGCTCAACTAACTTCATACCCTTAAATTACCAATAAAACCCCAATGAGAACACAATATTGTTCTGTCCCTCATCAACAGAGAGCATTTCCTTCCCTTAGCAAGATTATGCCAATCTCATTCTATTTTTATTGTGACTAAGGGTAATTATCTATGCACAGAATTCATCTTAGCTCTATTTAAACTTCAATTTGTCTCTAATTCTCAGCACAAAATCATTGTTCTCTTATGACTGAAATTATACACAAATTTTTCATTAATTCTAGATTTCAAATGATATCGAAACATACAAACAACATTCAAATCAAATAAAATACTCAAAACTCTTCGAATTGGGATTTCAAAATTTTCAATCACCTACCCTCAATAGGTCCACAAGAGAGTCTGTCATTGGATGAGAAGCCTACAATGAAACCTTGTCTAAATCAAAAACATTGGAAGAACACCCCCATCTCAACCCCCATCAATTTAGGATATATAATCTCAAATTCTTTATCCATGACCGATGGGAAGGAGTCTGAAAGAGATAACATTATAAAGAGTTTTAAAAAACAAATGATTGATAGTTGAATCTAATGGGATATCAATGAATAGAATAAGTCGTTGGAGGATTGTTAATTAGGAATGGGTTCTTATAATAATATAAAATGATATATCTCCTTTGTTTGACGAACTTTTGAAACTCTGTACAGTTAGTTTACATCACAAAAAACTACTAAACCAAAATAATTGAAATAGGGTTTGAAACAACATTGCATGGTTAATGGGCCACATAGAGGGAGCCCCAATGCTATTTCTCAAAGAATCTCTATGGCATTGGTTGCCCTATCCACAAACCTCCAAATTTCTTTGCCCAAATTTTTCCCTAATTTCTTTTTCCCTAGTTTTTATTTCCCTCCATTTGAATTTGAATATTTAAAATTTGATAATATTATTATATTATAATATATAATATATTAAAACATATTATATTAATATTGTATATTATATAAAACTAAAATATTAACATACTATAATAATATATATAAAATATAATACACTATAACTATATATCAAAATATATAAATATATTAATATAATATATAATATATTAAAACATATTATATTAATATTGTATATTATATAAGACTAAAATATTAACATACTATAATAATATATATATAATATAATACACCATAACTATATATCAAAATATATAAATATTCTTCTTAAAAAAATCAAAAAATATAAATATTATATATTACTCATACATATTAATTATAATATATTAAAATATAACAATATATTATATATTTTTTAAATCTAGAAGAATTTTAATCAATTGGGATTACTTGGACAATGCCCATGTTCAAATCCTCACCATTCAAGTCCTCTCACCGCATTTAATATGCATACTCTTCTCCACAATCTTTTCTTTCCTGTAATTTTTTTTATTTGCCAATGAAATTTACAATTTAGTAAATTTAACACTGCATATTGATTAAGAAACCCAATTTAGAAAAATTTAACACCACAAATAGACTCAAAAATCCCCTAATCCATCTCTACAGTGTTAAAGTTTACAAAAATGTAAAAGTCTAAAATAAAATTGTAATTTTTCTTTTACAATTTCGTAAATTTTAACATTATGAATGGAGGGGTCTCTAAATCCATGTGCAACGTTAAAATTTATGAAATTGTATTTCTTTTTACATATTTGTAAATTTTAATGATGCAGATGGATTGAGAGACTCCCTTAAAAGGGGTCTTTAAATCGATCTAGCGTTAAAATTTATGAAATTGTATTTTTTTTACAATTTCGTATGAAATTGTATTTTTTTTACAATTTCATAAATTTTAACGTTGCAGATTGATTTAGAGGCCCCTTTAGTCATTGAAAACTAATTAGGTCTAAAACATGTTATAGATAATTATAAAATCATATATTATATTATATATAGACACTCTTAATTTGTGTGTGACATATAAGGAAATATTTGATAATTAGGAGATAGAGTGTCTAGTCGTATTTTTTTTATCCCATGACTAAACTAGTAATATTTTTTATCCCATGACTAAGTTAGTCATTTGTTTTAGTAAATTTTAGTTGTGATCGCTTAAAATTGCTCAATTTAGGTCATATTTCACTTAAAAACATTGTGGTGACCAATTTTTTGGTGGTTTAGTCATTTATTTCGTATGGTGACCAAGTTTTTTGGTCGCATAGTCATTTATCACTCATTTTTCTACTAGTGTATGGAAAAACAAGTCGTAGGTGGAATGCTTATATATATATATATATATATATATATATATATATATATATATATATATCCCTTCATGAGTTAGATTTGTATGTTGGAATTGGGTTTAATTGTCATATTGTAAAGGGGAACTACAATGATGACAATGAAATATTAACACAAATATTTCTTAAGGTCAAATATTGGAGAAAGAAAAATCTAAGAAATAGTTTCATATGTGTGCTTCTTCCTAAAGGAAAACTAGTGGTTCCTATATTTCCTTCCAACACAAGCACAAGTGCATATCCAACAACAACATTAGATTTGCATACACTTATTATTACACCATCATGGATCTTCTTAGCTTGCTCCATGACCAATAAAAGGTTACATACAAAGGAAGAAAACTAACCATAGTGATTTTCAGGACAAAAGTACACATGTAGCATGGATTCCATCCTTATGCTTCTACTAGAATGGAATCTAATCACTGTTAGATTTTCTTCTAGAACAAGCACAAGTGCATTGTCGACAACGAAATCAGAACACTAAACTTGGTTTGGGTGAAATCATGTCCTTAATCTATCTAGATACCAACAAGCATGGTGTTGTTCAGTAAATCTACCTATGATTGGGAAGTTCAGATATCATCAACATACGGTTATTAAAAGTACAGATTCTAAATGACAAACAAGTACAACATGCAATACTTCTTTAATTAAGAAAGAACTAGGGTTTAAAGCTAAAACACATACCTCGATAACTTAAGTTTGATTCAAGCTTTAAGCTTTATTCCTCTAATCCACTGTTTCAGACGATAAAACTGCTCTGTAACCTGAACCTGGGATCTTTGCTCCTCTCCCTTCAATGGATATTTCTCCAACATTTCCTTGCAAAAAATGGTTCTCCGTTTCTCAAGGCCCTCTCCTTATATTTATTGCAAGGCTGAGAGGATAGGCTCGAAAGGTAATTGGTTGGGGAGGTTATGGTAGCTAGGATAACTTCCATAACTAATCCCTAATCAATCTTTTATATTTTTCTTTTCGTGATTTAGATATACCCGTGGGTGTATCTCTTGACAACAAGCGAGTGACTCGCGAGTTTAGTGTCAATCAAGAAGCGGATGCAACTTTTTAGGTGTTACTCGTGGGTTGTCAATATAGACTCCTACAATTGTCCCACGAGTTGACCAATAGGAGAGTCGTGGTTATGGATCAAAATACTTCACAAAAAATTGTTATGCTGAGGAGAGTATTGTAATATTTGGGTCCAAAGCATCTATGGTCAATTAGGCTCTTCCATCCATAAGGTCCTTTTGTGTGACCGACAATGCAGTTTGGTCACAGACAGAGAAGTGGCAATATGACTGATAACACATGGTTGATATTGCAATGAAATTAAAAGTAGGGCTAATTCGAAGCATGTTTGGATTGCTGCATGAGCTTGTGGTAAAAGGTCATGTGATGACAAAGGCAACATTGAGCAACACTACCACTTTTACCACATTTTTTCCAATGATTTGAACATTATTATAATGATATCACCTCCTTACTTTGTTTAGAGACCAACAATAATGGCTCATTATGCAATTGAATTAGAAGTAGTATTAGGATGAAACAAATTATAATTGATACATGTACTTGTGTTAAAAGTGCATGCGTGTGAAAAGGAAACCATCAACATTAGTTTCATACTTGTACTTCTTCCTAAAGGAAAGCTAGCAACCACTATCTTTCCTTCTATAAAAAGCACAAGTGTAGAACCAACAACAACATCATATTTAAATGCCCTTCTTATTGCACCATTATGGATCTTCTTAGTTTCTTCCAAATATAATAAAAGGGCACAACCAATGACATAAATCCAAGATAGTGGTCGCTAGATTTCCTTCCAACACAAGAACATGTCCAGCGCCAACAACAACATAATATTTAAATACACTTCTTATTCCAAAACCTCAAATATTCTTCATTTTTTCCAAAGCTATTAAAAGGGCACACACAAAGGAATAACTCTAATAATGGTGATTGTCAGGGCAAATGCTCCCCCAAAGAATTGATTGCATCCTTCTCATTGTGCTAGACAGAAATCTAATGGCCACTAGATTCACTTCTAGCACAAGCACAAGCATGTTTCTAACAATAACATCAGAACATCGACCTTGATTAAGGTGATATAAACTGCTTACTTTGTCTAAATACCAACAATCATGGATTGTCATGTGGTGGAATTAGAAGTAGGGTTAGGGTTAATCATGCTCAAATTGATACATGTACTTTTGATAAAAGTGCATGTGAGGAAAAAGGAAACTCAAAATCAGTTTAGAAAACAATAACCAAAAGATCATTACAAAGATTTCATCACTTATGGTTCAATTGGATTATAAACAAGATATAGGAATGCAATGTTAATTGACACTATTTATGTGTCATTTTATACTTGAGCAAAATTGTGGACATCTTTTTTCACTTGGATGATCATCAGGCCTAGCATTGTTGTTGCACATTTGATTGAGTTGTCGTGCATTTTTATGGAAGAGTTAGACTTGACTTTGATTCATTTATCATGACTCACTCTCATCAAATTTTGGAGTTCACATCAAACTATAGCAAAATTGATTTAAATAGGAAATATGGTCAACCTAGGAGGGATAGGGAGGTTTGGTGGTGATCCAAGAACTACAACGATTACAGAAATTACATGCATTCTTGATCACATGTTTAAAGAATGGTATTTTTTGCATTATATGAATTTTTAGCATCCATATTTGGTGTTTTTTCATTCATATATTCAACAAAACTCATCTTAGAAGTTTTTCATTGGAGATGATTGAGGGATGATTCTTAGTCTATGAATCCCTATACAATCACAAAGTCTTAGATCACCTCTTTTTAGGTTATTATACTTTTCATTTGATTAGGTTTTATCCTTACCTATTGTTGGAGGAGCCTAGGTCAGCCGCCTGACTAGGTCATTTGTTCGACCACTTCGTAGAGCATGTCAAACCGTTGTGTTGGTTAACACATGTCGAGTCATTTAGTCTCGTCGGTTAGTGAACCGACAGGTCGTTATGTAATTGTTTGTAAACCATATATATATAGGCTGGAGAGCCGGATAACAAGTACATCACCGAGACATTGTATTGCACTTTTGTACTTATTCTGAGTAATAGAAAGACTTGTTGGCTCTGCCACCATTACTTATCTTGTGTTCATATCGATCTATTTTCTTGCTTATTCTATAACATGTATCATTGGTAACTATGCAATCCACTTTACTACAACATTAGTTCCATTTCCAGTGATACATGCATAGCACGATACTGAGCATGATATAAATGATATAAGAACATGAGATAAAGGAATGGTGGGAGAGAAAAATAGAAAACTACCTCCAAAATTATGCTAGAAGAAACAAGTTGACTATCACTCAAGAAAGGGAGAAGTTCTTTTGTGAAACGCATGAAAATTTCGTTGAGTTCATGACATTCGCATTGAATAAGCTTCTGGATGAAAAGACCAGCAGATGAAAAATATCAACAATTGCTAACAAAACTAAACAGACGAGGCCACACAAATTTATCTGAATGGTTTGAAAAATTTGCTAACGAGTTCTATGAAGAGTGTGCGATTGAGGAACGAGTATCTGTCGATAACGTGAAGCATAAGTTCTATAAAAAACTTACCAATTAATTTATTTGTTATCTACTAACGCTTATGTTTAAATTCTTGATCGAAAAGGGAGCAGTGCATATTATCGAACCTTGATTACTGTTGTTACCACCGCTTCCGAACACGGATTGGGAGGAAAAACAAAGGAAGTGGGAAAAAATTGTGAAAGAACGAGAGTGGGAATACTTTCTGAGCAAATGAATTGCTACACCACCCTATTTCTCTAAATATATTGTGGGTCAACAATGGGGGGGTAGCCAACCACATTCCGGATGGAGTAGATGAATAATGGTCAACAGACGAAAACACGATATGGCCAGTAGTGAGAAATCTCAAAAATTCGATAAAGAAAGAACGATGATACATAAAAGAACTCCAAATATCCAAAATATTGAACGAGAAAAGAGGAGGAAGAGGCGTGAATAAATAAGGGAGAAAACTAGTGCGCTCCAGAAAAAAGAAGGTTGGGTATAGTGACAAATGCAAAAGGAAATCCGCCAGAATCGAGTTGAGCTCGACACAAAGAGGGCGGTGATGAATGACTATCACCAATGGATGAAGACCTGTGGATGGAGCATGGAAGCACTCTCCATGTGAGTATACCCGAGGTTATAGCTTTGCATTCCCCATTACATCTACCTCAGAGTGCCCAAGTACTAGAAATTATTGAAGAAGATCTAGGACTTCGCGCTGGCCAATATGGCATCTGGAGCTGACAGAAGGATGACAGTAATGATATTGATAGATTTTTTATCCATCGATCGCAAGAAGGAAATTAGGTTACCTTTCAACCCAATTTTTCCAACTGGAGTTTTCATCTTCTCTATTCAGAATGTGAGGAAGCGCCCCCTAACCACTTCCAGCATTGAGTGATTCGTCGAGTAAGTCGGGATCTCCAAAAAGAAGTAACACCCATATAGAACAGAACTTTACCTAGGTTTCGACAGAAGCTGTCAAAGAAAGTTGACACGCAACAGTCGACAAAGAACCGATTGGTGCCAATAATATTCTTGTCGAAAGTGAAGAACATGCAGTAACTCCTGTCAGTGCACAACGAGAGATAGTACTTGTTGAAATCAAGTGTAAGAGAATTTCTACCATTGGAAATAGTCCACCATCACCACCTTTGAGCTTAGAAGTTGAATTCGCAACAGATATGGCACACATAACGGCACACCTTCCCTTTTATGAAGGTGATGAAGACCCAAGAAGGTATTGGTTTGTTTGTGAATCAATATGGGAAGCTAATGCTATTTCTAATGAATATAGACAAATGGCACAGTTTCCGGATGCCCTTCGGAAATGAGCACTCACATGGTACATCACTTTTAAAGAAAGGATGCCCACTGCATCAAAAGCTCAAATCAAACAACAATTTATGTCTTTCTTCAAGACCCTAAAATCCAAATATCTACCTGCTAAGAATTTCAAGACCACAACTCAAAAACCGACAGAGACTGATAGGGACTACAATAAAATATTTAAATATTTGTTGACCCAAATTGAACACGACATCAAAGAATCCTTATTGGTCCAATGGTTCATGGATGGACTGATACAGAAAATCAGAGTGCACATCCGCTTCACTGAATTCAATACATATGAATATGCTTTGACAAAACCATTGCAAATAGAAATGGATGATGACTATCCTATAGCCCCTTGTCGACCACCACATTGAAGAACAGTTGGAAAATATGCAAAAATCCATTCGCAAAATCAGTTTGCGAGGAGCTGATATTTGGTATACAAAATTTTCAACAGTCGGTCATACGAAATATTCTTTTCGACAAGATGACCGCCGACGGGATGTCCATTTTGTAGAAACAAAAATTTTCTGTGACATCTTCCAAGAACATGACTTGCATGGAATGAAAGATTGTCCCTACAACATGAAAAATGCTCAAGCTCGATGGTGCACCATATGCAACGTAAAGTCTCATTCCATGGTAGAATGCAGCTTAAATTTAAAGAACAAACATAATTACCACGTAGTATATCAAACCAATGTTGTTGACCAGAGAAATAATAGAAACGATAGGAACAATGGTCGATGATACGATCGAAGAAATGACAACTTCAATCAACAGGGAGGATTTCAAGGTCATGGACGAAACACTTTAAATCGATATCCTCGACCACGTCGAAGACTGCAGGGATTTACATGTCTGAGTGAAGAACATCTTTTTGTAGACTATCCCTTCAAAGATCGGATAGATCTCAAATTCTATACCAAGTGTGGGGTGGGTGATCACTTCTTGGAGGATTACCCCACCATACTCGAAAATATTACTAATAAAAATAATGTTAACATCTTGTGTAGTGTTTCAAAGTCTGATATTGTTAAATCTAAGAATATTCAGATTGTAACTCGTCAAGGAACTAAAATTGGTGTTGATAATCTACAAATTAGAAAAATAAAAAGTAAAGATGACTATTCTAATCCAATTGCATAGAAGCACTTATATAATAATGCTACAAAAATATTTCAAGAATTAGAATCACAAGAAGACAATAATGAATCTCGACAAAGACATATTAATGAACTTCTCAATTTAATAACAAAGGAAGAAGTTGTCTTAAATTTTATAGACCTATTACGCAACATTAAAAGTAAATCTATCGAAGGAAAAAAAACTAAAAATATATGTCGACTAAGTCATAGAGATAAAAATGATGCAAACTTACTTGTCGACTTAGAAATTGAAGGATACTCTATTTGACAAGTCGTCCTCGACTTCGGATCATAAGAAAACATCATGACTAGAGACACTTGGGAACATCTTGGTCGACCACAAGTACATGAGTCGGGCATCTATCTCAAATTAGCCAACCAAGGATTGATCGAACCAATTGGGGTATGAAAAAATATCGACACATCCATCAAAAGCATAACAACACAAGTTGATTTTGAAATTATCGACCCAAAAGAAGGTTCCAGTTCCTTTCCTGCCCTAGTTGGCCAACCATGGGGAAGAAAGATGAAAGCTTCAATATCACTTGACAAGGATAGGATAAAACTCAAAGGAAATGGGAAGAAAGTGATTGTTCCAATTCACCCATCGCAAGGACAACTATGGATAGAACCTATCGATGAAGACATGGATATTCAACAATTATATCAAGTAGCAAACAATAAATACTATACTGAGAATAACGCGGAAGGAGATATTCACCTCGGGAACCCTTCATCAGTCGGATATAATTCTGATGTTGAACTTTACGACTGGAAAATAGAGAATTATGAATTACAAGCACGAGAATGTTGGACAATTGAAGTTATCCCCAAGAAGAAAACCCAACAATGTTTTTCTATCTCCATCATTCCGAAGATTTTTGAAAAAACAATCAGAGAGTATCCAACACTCGCACCAATGAGAAACAAATCGTCAGGTGCTCCACCTCTGAGACACAAAGAGCGACAGTCCCCGTTATACCATGTCGAGGAAATTTCAAAGAATATAGGAGAACAAGGCTGACTTCAGAGTTTGGTCGAAACCTTCAAAGGTCAAGTTGCAAGATGGTGGGATACACAAAGAAAGAGGAAAGACAACCCCGACAAGGGTAGTACCAAAAACCACACAAATAGAATATCATCAGAAATCGGTCGACAACATCCGAAGCATGACCCTCAACATGAAAACTATATTCAAAGTGGAACAAGTCAACAAGAAATTGTCGAACAAAATGTTTGACCAAGACAACATGCATCTGACCAACATAGCACCAACGAACGGGAAAAACTAAAGTCAAGTCATCAAACTCAACATAAGGAGTAGAAAAATCGGTATGCGATGGACGAAGTCCCGACTAACTGTCATTCGAATTTATTTCCCTCATCAATTTCGTAATTATTACATCACCTTCTACGCATTCGCTCGTGCCTCACAATTCCGTTATAAATATTGTACTGGAAGAGACTTGGATGTTATTCTACCAAGAGCTTGAACATCAGAGCGTTGAAACTTCCAAAAACACAAACCAGACATCTGAAACATAAAACCCTGAAATCAAGATGGCTCCCAAGAGAATTCAACCAACCACCAGATCCACAGCTTTGAAAATCTGACAACTAGAAGAAGCGGATACACCTTTGAAAGTTTGGCTCCAACACATCCGCAATGCGAAATTCGTAGAACAACAATGGAAAAGGATATTGAACAAAATACTTGAATGGGGGAAGGATTCTAATGGTCAATGGCGGGAGGAAGCACAGAAACTTCAAACAAGCACCATATTAAACTATACCAGTGTGCCTTTGGTCGATAGTTTTGTCAGCTTCAAAGAAGTAGTTTCCCAGTTCATTGTGAGCCGATATCACAATGGAAAATTTTATTTCGACCAACCGGTTGAAATCAATGGAAACCTGATCAATCAAATCACCAGACTGTCCAATAAAGGGGATGTAGTACCTATGTGATCAAACCCTGCTCTGGTTAAGGACTTCACAGGAACCCTTGCAGACAAAAACTCAAGAGGGTTAATCATAAACCAAATCATCTATGGCACACACAAAATAGAAATGCAGGTTGTGTCAGCCACATTAACGAGTATTGGTCGAGGATCCGACCTCAAACTCAACATGCTCAAAAACGTGCAAAATATGGCCTCAAAGAGAAAATTCTACCGATGGGTTGAACACCTAGCGAAAATTGTCTGACATATTCACCAAAAATTCCAAGAGGAGGGAGCTAAGATCCGATACCCTTCACTTATCATTTGGATCGCCATGGCTCATATTCGACCAACAGGCGACAAAGAGTTCACCACACCAAAGGGACCACTGATGTGGAACTTCCGTTCATTTTCACAAGGAGAATGTCAACTCGGTGTGACAACAACAAAAATTTGGTTTGAAAACTGGTTCCAAGCATTAAAAGTGAGAACAACTAGATGGATAGTTCCACAAAATGTTCGACGAAGTATGCCACCGACTGCGCACATCCATCTAGCGCTCGACCACACATCGGTGTGGTATCTATAAGGAGCAGCCGGAGCAGCAGAGGAGCTCGACTTCTACCCTACAATCGACATGGTATTCAAGGAACTAAGCCGACAGTCCAATACTGTCATGCCAATACTACCACAAGCAAAATGGGTTGACCAACCAATGGTCGAACCCCTGACAGATGCTGAGAAAGAAGAAGACTATGAAGTCCGACTTCATCTCAACACATTTACACTGAAGCCTGAGCAGGTGGTCAGCATCAATCCTTTAGGGATAACGATGACCCCTCATCAGGAGCCCTTGCATACATCCAACCAGTTGGATGATAGTACTTAGTCAGACACCTCACTTCCAGAGTATGCCTTAGCAAAAGAAAACATTTGTCGAGTGGCCGACGAGATATTTAGAGCATAACATAATAGAAAGACCAAAACATAAGGGAAAGGAAAGTGGAAGCTTATCCTCCAGGAACCAACAAAAGAAGACAACGCCGAACTATTCGACTATGCAACTCAGATATTGGAAGATGTTGCTAAACACAAGATATATGTTCCAGAGAAAATAGTGAAATTCATTACAGAGGAAGATTAGAAACAGGAAGCGGCACCACCAAGTAAGAAAGTTAAGTTTGAAAACAAGCCACATGTCGACCTCACACAAAGTCCACCACCTCCTTCTCTAATTGCCATCATGAAAGAAAACATCAGGCCAACTCCCTCGATCGCTGTTACACCCTCACTCACTTCTACTACAACCTCAGCCTTTAGCCCCAGCTTTATACAGCAGCTCCCCGCACCCCTCAGAGCAAAATTCAGACTGACTTCGACATACAGGAATTTATCAACCAATTACAAGCCATCCTTCCCAACTGGAAACGACTCATTATAAAGAAACCAGTCGTAACCGACCTTGTTCCACATCCTGACTTACCTCCACCAAATGAACGTATATCCGAACAAATGACACCACCATCAACTTATAACCCAACCATTGTCGGATACACGGAAACCATCATAGAGAAAAACCTTGATCTGATAAGCGAGGTTTCATCCCAACAAACATCCACCTTTACACCCTTACTAGTTGATCAAACCAATTCACATCCATCCACGACCCCTTCAGTTCTGGAAAACCCCGACCAGTCTGATACCACCAACATGCCACTAGAATCTCTCTTTGAAGTGTCTAAACCGACTGTCGAACCCACATCGACAAACAATCAAGAAATTCCCTTATCACAGGAAAATACAACTTCGACAAAGCTCAGCAAGACCGGTTGACCATCTTCACCACCGAACACTTCCCCACCACCGACTGAACAACTCGAAGTTGCCTCCCCAAGTCCAACAAAGATACCATCTCCTCATACCATCAACTTCACCCCTACAACATGGGAAGAGCAGCACAATGAAGAAATACAAGCTGCACAAGATAAAGAAGTTCCTGACAAGGAAAATGCAACAAAGAAACAAACAGAACTTGAAAAGAAAAAATAAAAAGAAGTAAAAGGGACAAAGAAGAAACACAGGAAAGAAAAGGAGAAGAAAGAAAAGGAAAGTAGAAACAGGAGCAATATCTGCAACACCTTCAAAAACAACCTTTGCTCATTGTCCATTTAGATCAATTCGGGCCGATTGCTACTTTTGAACCCCGACAAGCAAAAGAAGAGGAATTAGATCTACTCAACGATGCTATTGACCGAGAGCGCAGGAAGAGAAGAAATGAAACCAAAGAACAACTTGAAACACTTCAAGCAGAGCGATCTTAATTTTTGGCTAAGTGTGAAAACTTAGTCCAACAAGTAATACCTCTTCCGTCGAGGACCGACACTGAAAACCCGCTCGATAAAGCTTATGGACTATTTGAAAGTGTCATGTCGACTCTCCAAGAAAAATTGGCTAAAGAACGACAAGATCACGTAGAAGAAACATCTATCATCATGACAAACCAGTATACGGCTTTCACAGAAGCACATAGTTTGCTAGCACAATATGCCCAAGAAGCTGCTACGACTACATAAGTATTGCGCAACTGGTATACACATTACAGCAATGTGTTTGTCGAAATGGAGAAAACCCGAGATCTCATTAACACTCTTCAACGACAATGACAAACTGTCAATGAAGCTCTCGCACAAATCCTCGATGATCAAATCCATATGGAACACATGAAGCTAGAAAAACTGGAGATGAAAGAGGATTAGTGGATCACACAAGCTCGAGTAAGCCTGTCAAAAGTTGACAAGATCAGACCACATCTCCATTGTCTGCTCTCCACTACTGACAACAAAACACTCATCTCGGGTAAAACATGATCAATATTCAAGACCAACCGGTCCATGAAAAAATGGAGAATCTCTCTAGCCTTACTACCCTTATTATCGACATAGATAATGCACTTCATGTCTGGGAAGACTTCCAGCACCAACTTTCAGTGTCCGTTGAAGCCATTATCGAAGTATGTGTCCAACAACAACTGTCTTCCAGCACTAGTCAGTCCCAGCAATAACGAAATTTTTTTCTTAGTACTCAGTTAGCTACAATTTTGTCATTTAAAAATCCAGTCCAACTCCATCTCCCTATTTCTTCAGGATGAAAAAAGGTTTTGTTTGTGGGGGAGATGTTGGAGGAGCCTAGGTTGGTCGCCCGGCTAGGTCCTTTATTCGACCACTTCGTAGAACATGTTGAACCATTGTGTTGGTTAACATATGTCGAGTCAGTTAGTCGCGTCGGTTAGTGAACCGACAGGTCATTATGTAACTGTCTGTAGACCATATATATATAGGTTGGAGAGTCGGATAACATGTACAACACCGAGACATTGTATTGCACTTCTGTACTTATTTTGAGTAATATAAAGACTTGTTGGCTCTGCCACCATTACTTATCTTGTATTCATATATATATATTTGCTTGCTTATTCTATAACATGTATCACTGGTAACTATGAAATCCACTTAACTACAACACCTATCAATGAGGTATCGATGTGAGAACAAACTTGTCTAAAGAGGTGGTTAGATCCATGTACTATATATTTATAATCTTGGTATGAATATATTGATAAAGGATTATGTATTTCTTTCCATATTCTTTTGTCTCATTAAATATTAAAATTAGTAATTTATTTGTTTCAATTAGTAAATAATATTATTAAAAATAAAAAGGGTTATATTAAACATAAATATATTTCATACAACTCAAACTACAATTTTACACAAAATCTTATTACTTCTTAAAATTCCAACCATAAAATGTTTGGCAATATTTTTTAAAAATATTCCAATTCTAAGGATTTTATATAATTTCTAAAAAATGCAATTTTATCTTGAAGAATTTGGGTGAATATTTTAGGAAAATATGGAAATTGGTGAATTTTGTTTTTGGGAGAAAATGGAAAATCATCCCATTGAAAGAAAGTTTGTTTGAGTGTGACATAAATGTTGTAACTACTGGTGTACATGCACTCTTTTTGTGTCACTTTTGCATTTCTAGGTGATAATAGTGCTCCTAGTAGAGTTGTCCCCCTAATTTTAGGACCAGTGCAATTTCATGGTCAAACCAAGATTTTTAGGGTCAAAAGCACCCTCATGGTTAGTTAACCCCCTTTTTAAGGAGTTGCGCACTTAAGTTAGCACTTTTGGCTTAGATAACTTTCTAATGCACCTTATTTGGCTATTTTGACTCAATTAACTACCAAATTAGTTATTTTATCTTAGTTAATTGCCTAATGTGTGTTAGTTGGCTAATTTTGGCTAGTTAGACTTCAATTTAACATGCATAACTAAGTTAACTAGGTAGTTCCAAGACCACCTAATGAACCTAACTTAGAGTATTATGTTTTATGAAAATAACTCCATATAACCCATTACATTGAAGTTGGGCAACGTCAAAGTATAATCCCTTTGAAGGGTGTCTAAGTATTTTGTTACAAATTCATGACTTTGTATCAAGGTATTTAGATTATGTAGAAAAATGTTGAATGAATAAACCTATATGACTTTATACGAACTCCGCTGTTAAATATCAAATTACAGCATTTAGGACTTTAAAAGTCTACTCCAATAGTGGTCAAGTATTCTGTCACGGCATCTATGATTACGAGAAAGGTCCGGAGTTGTATAAGGCTTAATTAATGGTAGAAGAATTCTGGTTCAAATCACAATTATTCTTGCTTAAATCACAATTTGGAAAATCACAATTTGGAATGTTTAGATCGTAATTTCTTGAATAGTTTTAAAATTGGGTAATTAGTTTAGATCAAGCAATCCCAATTATTGAAACTACAAAAATACAATAATAGCACTTTCCAACAATAACTTTTACCAATTTATATCCCAAAATCGCCTGAAAAGCGAGGCGTTTTGGTTGTTGTTTATCATACACGACTTCGCCGGAAAGCCGAGCGTTTTGGATGTTGTTTATCCTACGCGACTCCGCGAGAAAGTGCTTATTCGACTTTACCAACTCCAACTGTCTCCAAGTTCTCTGCCACAGCATCTATGACTCTACCAGAAAGTGCTTAGACGCTGCAACAAAGTTTGAACTGAAGTTGTGCCTCCACATCAGACAAGTGAAGCACAAACAAAATTTTAGAACAGTTGGTATTGAACAAAGACTCAATTGTCACTGAGAGCAAGCTACGTTTATGACCTATATTCCATAGAATGGGATCTTTAGTTAATGTTGCGAAAGATCAAAATGTAAAATCATGGATTTCAGCTCATTCTAATTCTCGGAAAAAATACAAATTAAATAAAATACATATAATTAATTCTGATCTATTTCGTGGTATTGTTTTTTGTGTATAGATTCATACAACTGGCGTGTTCTCATGCACAGAATAATGCAGAGAACAATTCCAAAGAGACATACACATCCCCACAGCAGAAACGTTTTTTCAAAACACTCTCTTCCGATGCAGAGATACCGATCAGCTGAGTCTCCTGGGTGTTTGTCCATGCCGGAAGAAGAAGACGAATCATCATAAATCTTTCCTGCAACTTCACCGAAGAGAAAAGAACCAAATGCAATGTTTGTAACGACCATGTTGTGGTTGACACCAAAACTTTTCAATCCAAACATCTCTGACGAAATCGGAATGGATATGGCGCTGATCGCTCCTACCGAAGTTCCAACAATAGCGGTACTCACGTAAAGAACACCACTGCCAGTTGGGCTTATGAATCGCAGCATGAAGAAGGCCGCAACCATGGGAACCATCCATATGCCCATCCATCCTGGCCTTGGCAGGGGCCTGTACTTTTTCAACAGCCGCCATTGCTAATTCACATAAAACAATACCGTCCTCATAAGGAAATAGAAAAACCCCTTAAAAATATCAAGGTAGATATGCAAATAAGGGGCACGTATGATCAGTATACCTGAAAATAATCGGGAAGTCCTGATGCAATACGCCCAAAAAATCCAAAGGAAGAAACAAGAGATACTAACATTGGTGTTTTGGAGTATCCAAGGGACTGAACAATTTGGCCAAGGTTGTTCATATATACTATTCCCACTGTTCCTCCACAAAAATATACAAAAAAATATAGCCAGAAATCAATACTTCCTAAGATCTGTAGGATGCTGTGCTCCTCTCCCAGTGGTGGAACTGATATCAGCTGGAATCTCCTGCTTTTAATATGATTGAAGTTGTGTACAGTCTGCGGTGGGTTTTCTATATCCAGGCTTTGACTGATAATTTTGTTCTCTTCAGTTTGAATGAAACCCTCCTCGCAGCTTTCGTTTTGGGTGAGATTTTCTACTGTAGGATTATGCTGCTCTGGACTTGAACTGAACGCATTTATCTTTACTTCATTCCTTATATTGTATAAGGAAAACTTGAAGGGTATATATAAAGGGGTCATCAAAAGAATAATAATCAAGGCAGCGTAGACTCCTTCAAGATGGCGCTTCCCATGGGGTAAGAACTCGAAAACTATCGAATATACAGCAGTGGCAAGGGCAATCAGTGTGCATAGAATCATGTATTTCTTATCTGCATGGTCTGCTATGGCCGCCATTTTTAACTGTGAGAGATGGAGCATTACTGCTGTAATTACACCCACTACGACGGGGACTATGCAGTTTAAAAGTAAATACAATGAAGGATTCCCTGGGTCCAGAAGGGAAGAGAGACAGGTGTAAATAACGGGACTGAGCCCAACGTAGCTTGTACTTAAGCCAGAAGCCATTCCTCTCTCACTTGGGAAATTTTCAATGGCAGCCTTGAAGCTCACAGTGTTAAACCAACATATGCTATTCCCAGCCAGAAAGCACAATATATACACCTGTGTTGTCCAAAATAACAAATTAAATCTCACAATAACCAACACCCAGCAAATTATAACACTGCAACACCTAAAAATATATGTTGACGAAATGCAACAATTAAACTACCCTAATATTTTGTCAAATCCGCATAGTTCTGCATGCTACTCAGTTAAATCCCCTGAATTCAAATTCTCCGATATAATTGGAAGAAGACACTTAAAATATCCAGCTATGCTAAGGATTAGTATACCCAAACCGAGTGACCAATTACAAATAGTATACTAAAAATTCCTAACATGAAATTAATTTACAATTCTATAATTAATATGATGAGAAGAAACTAAAAATACAGATTGAAATGCATCTCTCAATCTGTAGAGTACAGCAAAATTAAATAGAATTTGGAAAGAGTGTAACCTGCCAATAATCCAAAGGATGAATGATTTCACTCAGAATTAGCCACTGAACGCCATAACCCACCAATCCCAAACTCATTCCAATGCCAAGAACAGCCCAGGTTGGTAGAAAAGCGCATGCCAGTCCTGAAACCGAACCCAAGATTTTTCCAAGATCTGAGGCCACCGCCAAACTATTCAGTTTGACTTGATTAATCAGAAACCGAACCCATAATTTTCTTCAAATCATTAGAATAATCAGAAAAATCAAAGTTGGTGCCATTGATAGATTGCAGCCATATAGCTGCCATAAAACAAGTCCAGCGTTTGATGGCCAGCAACTTAGAGCGTGGCATCTTTCTGCTATCATCCATGGTACTGCAGCAAGAACCATATACCTGAATATCGATACTTACATTGCATTATAGTAACGGTGGCCATTTTTATAGGCCAGGTCTATGCCAATTGGCAATTACAGGACCGGAATAGACGCTAAAGTCTTATCGTGGGCTCCAACGTAGTTAAGGCACTGGCCTCCAACACTACAATTTCAAATGCACCTGGATCGCTTATTTCAGTAAAATGGAAAGTAAATCGTGTCAATTACTTGCACAAGTGACGAAAACATGACTTCGCTCGTGACTTCATGTTGAAACCATGAAACGTAGTGTGAAAAGAATAATTTAGCTGTCTCTTGGTTTGTACATTCATTCTATCAATTAAATCATATGTGCAACAATTAAATCAGATGTGCAGCAACTGGTATGTATCTAGAGTGACTGATTCAGAAAAAGGTGACGAAAACATGACTTATCTTGTCACTTCATGTAAAAACCATGAAACATAGTGTGAAAAGAAGAATTTAGTTGTCTCTCAGCTTGTCTTTATTCTCTTTCATTAATGCCGATAGTCTGAGACGCAATTCATAGTACAGGTATTATTGAATCCTGCAACTGTACAGTATTTAATGTTGTTGTTATTGTGAGGTGTTTATTAAAAATCATAAATTTACAACAAACAATCACAGCTGAATTCGGTCCAACTACTGCTACTCATCTGGATAGACAGAAACACAACCTGCCATTATGAAACTCAAACGATCTACCTTATGGTTTATCAATGGATTATATCACTACTTGAAGATAATATAAGGTCGGGATATGGACATTCCAAATCTTGAATTTGGTATACATGATACTATTCATCTTTTAATCATAACCACAGATAATCCATTGAGTATCATGTATGCCAAATTCAGATTTGGAATGTCTATATCCTGACCTTTCGAGAGATATGTGGTTATGATTACCTTTGCTTGTGGTTATGATTACCTTTGCTTCTTGACCTTTCTGCCAACCAGACAGCATAATGACTTGGAAGATCTTGCAAAACCTTGGCCACATTTTATGTGGTTGTTGAGGGAAACATTTTACATGGTTCTTAACTTCTTGCTTACCAAGAAATATCAAAATATAGATGGTAAAATGGAATTGAACAGCCACAGTGCAGGTTTATTCTTGGCCTTTTGTAAAGTGGGTATTGTATAGTATATACATAGATACAGGGACTGTATAAAGTGATCACTAAAAAGTTTGTTGAAAACTTTCGACTTTCGTGTATCTTTATTCTTATAGTGGAAACTTGAATGAATCTTAGTTCTTATAGTCTATGGATGATGTGTACATTCTTGTACTAATTTTTTACTTTTGAAAAATATGTTAAAAATCAGGTTAACATGATAGCCATTTGTGTGGAAGTTTTATAAACCACCTGTTAGGTGGCATGGCTCCTAGTTGCTTCACAAGTTGTGCCCATGCTTTTTGCTGTGACACGTTGCATAGTTTTTAGCATGATTTCAAAGCATAGGGACAAAAATATGGGAAAGAGCATAAGAACCTTGTAGAAAGGGAATGTGTACAAGGTAACGTATGGTTTTAAAATGTATTTTTACTTATAAAATATATTCCTACGTCTTTCATCCCTCGTATAATTATATACATGTTACTATCATTTGAGTTCCTTTACGATAAGGATTAGTCATGGCATGTAAAAACCATTTGCATTGAATTTCAAACAAGGTAGTGTTGGCCATACATTTAAGAAGTTTAGGCCAACCTACATTTAAGAAGTTTAGGCCAACCTAGCGACCCAACACTCTGCATAAATTTAGCAAAAAATAAGGATGCGTTTGAAAACTGTTTCACGCAATAAACTCCTGTGAAAGTGGAATGTGTGGACATTAATTAACTCCGTTGAAAGTGGAATATGTTGACATTATTTTTGCCCGCTTTCTTCTTTGTTGTTTTCTAATTGTAGTTGAGGGTTTCAATGGAGCCAAGGAAGCACATGAGAGAGGGATATTTAAAAAAAAAAAATATTGATTTTCGTGAGGTTTGAAGAGAGATGGTGCTGCATTTTGTTTTGCTTTTGTATTTGAATGTAGATAATCTTGAAAAGTTTAAATCTCTTTTTTTTGGGTATTGTAGTGCAAATAGATGCTATATATGCTATATGATCTTTGTACTCTCATTCAATAATCAAATTTGGAGAATGGTTTGAAGTTGTTGGGATTTTTTCTCATGTCAAATGATTATCAGAAAAAAAATATTGGTAATGGTTGATTTCTAAAATGAAGAAAAGATTAAATATGTGGTGTAATCCATGGCTATCTAAAGGAAATAGTGATCCGGGTTTTATGAGCAGAACGAAATGAATACAGATTATCAAAAGATGCTTAACACAAAATAACAGAGATACAGTAAAATTGGTTTTCTATTCAATAAGGAAATAAGTTGAAACTGTAAAATGCAGCGGAAAACAAGCGTGTTGGAATGGTAACGGCTTATCTCTGAGAAGAGACGTGACAGTTGCGCTCATTCGCTAGAAGACATTACAATGAGGCTCTGAAAGCCTTTTTACAATACCCAAAATCTAAAACCCTAACCCCGGAAGATGAAAATCCAATAGTTTTGTGGACCCTGTTTTGGGTAGTTTAGTGTATCAACTTCTCGGGGGCGTAACTTTGGCATACGATCTCTGTTTGGGGCGCATGATAGCTCGTTGGAAAGATCTATCCGATAATTGCAATATTTGGGTCAACTCTAACTCAACAGTAGAAGATACCCAAAAAATGTCTTTTAGGGCCTCAAAATGGCTCCTGAAGTTCAGGTCCTGAAAAACTGCTAAAAATAGTGAATTACCAAAATTGCCAGAAAGTTGTTTTGAGCCAATTGGAAAAGGTGGGTCACCATCAATATCCACCTGGATCATTCCTCCCTCCTTAGGAAGCAATAGTCTCCATTGCATTGAGTTCTCCCATCAGATGAGGAAATTTCTGCCGAATTTGGCCCCGGGTGAGCCACTTGCCTTGGTGCAGGAGCTGCCCTACTTTGATGACTTGATAAAGCTAGATCCTTTGATGTCGAGTGCCCTTGATCTGTGTGTCCACAATCTGATCACTGGATGCATGTTGCATGCAGTCAGGGTTGACCTCTATTGGTGTCAACTGTTCTACTATCTTTGAGGTGTCTAATAATGGTGGGAAATATGGCTGAAGGAGAGCCACGTTGAAGATTGGATGCAGACCAAGGAAGGGGGGAATGTTGAGCTCAAAAGCATTGTCACCCATCACCTTGGTGATGGTGTACGGTCCATAACGGAGTGGGAGAAGCTTCCGATGGGGCCTTGTACGACGTTCTTTTTGCAAATGCAACCAAACTTTGTCACCCACCTAAAACTTATGTGGCACCCGATGTTGATCATGGCGCTACTTGTACTTGGCATTAGACTTCTGTAGAATATCCTAAACCTATTGGCGGATGTGCTGGATCTGCTCAATGAACCAGGTGGATTTGTTAGCTTCTGGTGGAGCAGGGGATGAGGTGGTCACCAGGGGTAGTGCAACATCCATGGGGCCCAATGGTTGGAATCCCAACCCTACCTAAAAGGGGCTGTGTCCAGTTGAGCTATGCAGGGCTCAGTTGTAGCTATGCTGGACATAGGGGAGACTCTCATCCCATGTGCGGGGTTTTATTGAATTGTACATGCACAGGATATGTACGACCATCTGGTTGACGACCTCAGTTTGGCCATCTATCTGGGGGTGGAAGGCAATGGATTTGGTGAGCTTGGTATCCAGCAGTGACCAGAGGCTCAACAAATTGAGCTAAGGAACCGACTGTCATGATCTGAGATAATAGTTTGTGGGATCCCAAAATGTACCCATACTCGTTCAAAGAAGAGGTTGGCAGTGGCTTCTGCTATGATGTTCTTCTTGCAGGAGGCTAAAATCACCATCTTGGAAAAGCGATCAACAACCACAAAAACATAGTTATTTCCCCTCTTGGTGGACAGGAGGCCCGACATGTAGTCCATTGAGATTGATTCCCACGGCCTGTTAGGGGTAGGCAGAGGGGTGTACATGCCCCATTTCTTAGTGGTCGGTTTGGCAATAACGCAGGCGGTGCAGGACCCGATATACTTGCCAACATCCTGTCAAAGTTTTGGCTAGTAGAAATGTTTATGCAGCACTGTCACTGTCTTTTCGATGCCAAAGTGTCCTGCCACCCAACTGTAGTGAGCTTCCCAAATCAGCTTCGTGCGCTCGCTTGATGGAACGCAGATATGGCCCAGATGGCATAACAACCCATCCTGAAGATGGAAATTAGCGACCACTGAGTTGGTTCCCAACATTTGGTAGGTGGTGGAGAATTCAGGGTCTGTCTCGTAGAGGTCAGTCCATCTGGAGGTCTCGTGGCCATAAGATTCTAGCACAGTGGTGAGTGCCGCGACTGGAGGTAGACTAAGGCAGTCAATAACTCGGTCGGTACTTCCTATTTTATACTTGATGTTGAGGTGGAACTGCTGTAAGTATGTGGACCACTTCTGATGGAGGTCATTCTACAATTGTCCTTGGGTCTGCATGAACTTTAGGGGCTTATGATCAGTGTGGATGACTGTCTCCTTCCCAAGAATGTAATGTCTCCACTGGCGACAGGCTTGCACAATGGATTACATTTCTTTGTCGTAAGTAGGGTACTTACGGACAGCATCTGATAGTGTCTCACTATGATATGCCACGGGGTGGCCGTGTTGAGTGAGAACGGCGCCCACAGCATAGTCTGAAGCATATGTTTTGATCTCAAATGGATGTTGCAGGTCCGGTAATGAAAGTATCGAGGATGAGCACAAATGCTTCTTCAAGTCATCAAAGGCTTGTTGTTGGGACAGGCCCCACACAAATTTTGCCTTACTGCCACCCCTGGTTACTTGGCTGAGGGCCCATGTGATATGAGAGAATCCCAGCACGAACTTGCGATAGAAATTGGCAAGGCCCAAGAAGCTCTGATGTTCAGTGAGTGTGGTTGGGGATGGCCAGTCACGAATGACCTGGATCTTGGCTTGATCCACATGCACACCATGTTGATCAATGGTGTAGCCTAAGTAATGGACCCTGTCCATGCTGAAGGATCATTTTTCCAAGTTCGCATATAGTTTGTGCTGTTGCAGGGTGTGCATAACCTGTTGAATATGCTGCAAGTGTTCCACCCAAGTCTTGTTGTAGATGAGGATGCCATCCATATACACCACTACAAAAGTATTGGTGAAAGGCCATCGGATATCGTCCATCATCCTCATCAAGGTTGCTGGAGCATTTGCCAGACCAAAGGGCATGACCAGCCATTCAAAAATACCTTCTTTTGACTTGAAGGCAATCTTTCATACATCTATCTGTTCTATTGGGACATGGTGGTAGACAAACTTCAGATCAATCTTACTGAAGTATTTGGCCCCCGTGAGCTGATCAAGGAGGTCTTTGATTCGGGGAATCGGGTACCCGTTCTGAACTATGATTTTATTCAGGGCCCGGTAATTAATGCATATTCGCCAGGTCCCGTCTTTCTTCTGCACCAGCACGATTGGGCTCCCACAAGGCAATGAGTTGGGGCGTATGTGCCACTTGTGGAGCAATTCTTGGATCTACCTCTTTATCTCCTCGTTTTCTAACAATCAACGGTGATAGACTGGCCCATTGGGTAGCGGTGAGCCTGGGGTCAGATCGATGGGATGCTTGACCTGGCAGTGCAGAGGTACCCCGATAGGAGAGGAGAAGATATCTGAGTATTCTTCCACGACCTTATCCACTTGCTTCTGTTGTGTGGAGAGATCGGTCGTAGAGTCCCTGGATGTGGCTGCGATCTTTCTCTCAATCCGAGAGCGAATCACGAAGAAGACAAATTTCCCGGTCTGAGAGATGACCTTCCTGCATTGCTTGGCAGAAATCAAGGAAATAGCACTAGTAGGGACTGCCTCGGGTGTCCTGTACAATTTCCTGTTCAAAGTAATTATAACACTACGAGGCGTAGACTCATATACAACATGACGTTTCCATAAATAAGGTTGGCCCAAAAGAACATGACAAAATTCAAGAGGAGCAATATCACACAATACCTCGTCCTTGAAGGGCTTGATGTCGTACGACAGTCGGCACTGTTGGCTGACGCGGAGATCGTTTCCTTGGAGGATCCATCAAATGGTGTAGGGTTGTGGGTGCAGCGTTGTTGTAAGGGCTGGCCGCTTGACGACCTCTGTTGAGATGAGGTTCTTCTGGCTACCACTATCAACGATGAAGTGCAGCGGGGTGCCTTTTACCCACATCTATGAATGGAAGAGGCGCGCTCCTTCTTCTAACTCGTCTGGTTCATCAGGATGGAGCTTGGTGGTAGACACGATGGCACTAGGTTCTGCGTCAATGATCTATCTTCCCCTTTTTGGTTCTGAATCAGAGTCAGAACCCGCATCTGATTTGGATGCTTTCACTTCGGCCACCAGCGACTGCTTTGAGCGGCAGTCAGCAGTGTTATGCCAAGGGCTCTTATGGAAGTCACACCACTTCCCAGTATATTTCTTTTTCTTTCCGGTGTCCTTCTTTGCTTATGGCTTGGACTGGTTGTCCTAATATTGTCCATCTTTGCTCTGTCCTTTATTCTGTGGGTTGGGGTCGCCCTTTCCTGTCTTTTGTTGTGATGGGTTCCCAAGCCCAAATTGCCGCGTCTTTTGTTTGAGCTTTTGCTCGATTTTGACGGCATATCGGTAGGCCGCTCCTAAGGAGGAGATGTCCAGAAATTCCATTTCAGTCTGGATGTATCTATGCAGAGCACCGCTATATTTGAGCACTAGATGTCGCTCTGAATCTTTGATAGCTAGCTTGGTGTGCAAGGTATGGAAAATATTTGTGAACTCTATCACTGCTTGGTCTCTTTCTTGTCGCAATGTGGTCCATTTGGTATACAAGTCATCATAACTTCCAACAAGGTAGTATTGTTCCTTAATAGCATCCCGAAAGGATTCCCAGGTGGCCGTGACTTTAAATAATGAGGGCTCCTCTGTTTCCTTTTGCTCACAAAAAGTTTCCCACTAATATTTGACATGGGGAGCGGCTTTGAGGAGCACAAAAGTAATTTTTTCTCTATTCGAAAAGTTATGGACAGAAAAATACCCTTCTAGTAGATTCAACCACTTGTCTACAGCATCTGCATCTATCTGACCTTCAAATATAGGAATATCAAAGTTGATTTGTACCTTGAAGGGGGCGGTGCTTCCGCTCGAGGAAGACGTGTCGCCTGTTGGTAGTCGCCGAAGGTTTTGTGCGAAACTATCCATCATCTCGTTCCTTTGTTGCATGAGGGCTTCTTCAAGAAACATTTTGAAAGGATCTCCTGTCCCGTCGTCTTTCTTTTCTACTTCCATGAGAGGTCGCTTGGGCATGTGAGAGCTTTTTTCCTCAAGAGAAACAAGCTCGAGACCCAATTCTTTGTACCCTGACCACATTGGGGACATGCATTAAGACGCCAAAGAGCAGACCGCTCTGATACCACTGATCCAGATTTTATGAGCAGAACGAAATGAATACATATTATTAAGAGATGCTTAACACAAAATAACAAAGATACAATAAAATTGGTTTTCTATTCAATAAGGAAATAAGCTAAAACTATAAAATGCAGCGGAAAACAAGCTTGTTGGAATGGTCATAGCTTATCTCTGAGAAGAGACATGACGGCTATGCTCATTTTCCAGAAGACATTACAATGAGGCTCTGAAGGCCTTTTTACAATACCCAGAATCCAAAACCCTAACCCCACAAGATGAAAAGCCAAAAGTTTTGTGGACCCCGTTTTGGGTAGTTTGGTGTATCAACTTCCCGGGGGCGTAACGTTGGTATACGATCTCTGTTTGGGGCGCATGATAGCTTGTTGGAAATATCTATCCAATAACTACAACTGTTGGGACAAATTTTACTGGTAGAATATAATCCAAAAAAACGTCATTTAGGTCCTCAAAACGGCTCCCGAAGTTCAGGATCCAAAAAAACTTCTAAAAATAGTAAATTACCAAAATTGCCAGAAAGTTGTTTTGAGCTAGTTGGAAAAGGTGGGTTGCCACCGATATCCACTTGGATCAAGTAGGTTGATATTGGATATAGAATTTTTAGAAGCCATTCATGTATATTGGATGTCTTTGTCTTGGATACCAAAAAATGTGTTGGAATTGATTAGAAAGTTGTGTTTCATATTCATGTGGTCAAGGTGTAGAGACAAAAAAGGGTTTCCTTTAGTAATTTATAAGAAACTAGTTGTTTATAGGGATTTGAGCTCTCAAAAACAACCTTTTGTTTTCTAAATCATTGGTTGTGAAAAGTGCTTGGAGGCTAATTCAAAAGAAAGGTTTATGGTGCAAAGTAGTAAGTGAGAAATATATATATCATGATTCAATAGATGTTTGGATGAGAAGCTATGTTAAGAGCCTTCGTAATGTTTCTATTATTTGGAAAGTTGTTGTGGTATCCTTTCCATTAGTAATTAACTTATTGGTTTCAAGGGTTGGTTTAGGAACTAAGATGAAACTCGAGATACATACATGGATTGCTTGTGGATAAAACTATCAGGCTCCTATATCATATTATTTACTCCTTAATTCTATAGGTATTAAATTAGCATGTCTATGGTAGCTGATATGATTATGACTACTATCTACAATCAAAAATGACTTTCAAAGAGGTAGTTGGGACAGAAGGATTATGTCATTTGGTATTTTTATATTGTCAAGCTCATATCTAGTTTTGTGCATCTAGAGGATGAGGATGATACTCTAGTTTGGTCCTTTAGGGGATTATACTCTAAAGGAGGGTTACAAGGAACCTAGTTTAGGGGGGGGGGGGGACTTGGAGCCACAGAGCTGGTGTTGGAAGAAGGTTTGGATTTTCAAATGAACCTCTAAATATCATATATTCATGTGGTTATTACTTAATAATGAGGTTCTGGCATGAGATATATTGCAAAAGAGAAATACATGTGGTTTTGGCTAGTGTAGGTTATGCAAGGAAAATGATGAAACCGACTATCATTACATCATGTCTTATGCATTTGCTAAACAAGTTTGGAAAATATATGGCATCTCACGAGATTGAGAGATGTTTGGATAGGAGGTACAATAGAAAAAAAGTCTTAGGAGTTGGCGTGAGAATGAAACTTCGGGATATAAAGAATTACCTTTAATTGTGACTTGGGGAATTTGGCTAGTAAGAAATGCTAAGATATTTGAAGATAGATATATCTCTCCCTTGCAATGTGTTACTTGGGCATGGAATAGCTACTTGACTCTTTAAGTGATGTAGAATTTATTAAATTACTGAGGCGAGTTATAGAAGAACATATTGATAGAAGAGAATATTGGGCTTATTTTGTTGGTGCATCTTCGTTAGGAGGGGTACATGGAATGATATTTTTATATAACTCACATAACCTGTGATTCAAAGATGGTATATTCCTAGGAACAAATAATGTTTCAAAATTTGAGGCTTTAAAGTTGTTAATTACTTTGGTAGAAAATTGTGGTCAGTCACATGTATAGATCCTTGGTGACTATCCTCTTATGATCAAATGGATTAGGAAGGAATATATGTTAAGGAACTTCACTCTTTAGACACTCTTTGATGAGGATTGGGGTTTCTTATAACCATATCTTTAGAGAAAGGAACCAAGTAGCAGACAATGTATCCAAGAAGGAACTTTAATTAAACCATAGATTTTGGATAATTTTGGAGGATCAAAATGATCTTTGCAATGAATTTTAACATTCTTTATTTTAACAAAAACATCTTATTTCATACTTCATGTTTTCAAATATCAACTTGTATGTTTTTTAAACAACTTTTTATTGAAAACTTTTGCAAGAATTTTCTATTATATAGTAGTTTGAGGCCTATAAGTCTTGAGATTTAAATGTTTAACATCTTTTTGAAAATGCATAGTGAATAGGTTTTGATGATCTTTTGTTGATTATACATTTTAGACAATTTTATGTTATTAACTTGAAAAATATTTTTATGAATGTTGTGCATATCATCCAATCCATGTAATTTTAATATTTTTTCGAATAAAATTATGAATCTTTTTATGGAAATTTTTTTTATCATGTCGATCTTCATATATAGATTGTTATTGTTTAAAAGTGAAAAATAATTTGACTTTCCAATAGTTGTAAAAGTTGAACTTGGTTATCCAAGTTCAACTTTAAATTTCGAAACATTATACCACCCCCTCCTCAATTGATTCATGTCCCTAGTCGGATGCTTCTACGAATTGGGTACATAGTTGAGCCATCGTAGCTCATAATTGAGACAAGTTCTTTGATGGCAGGTGACATGCACACTGCATTTGGTCGTGCTATCATTTTCATGCATGAGGAGAGGTCTAGACCATCACCTGGACCGAAAGAGCCTGATTTACTATGGATGGACAAATCGTATATTCAAATACTTGACCATGAGTCTCTAGTGTCATATGCTATACATTCCCAAGATTCGTACTTCATATGCATGAGAGATACTGGTTGGCATCGACACAACAGGTATATTTATGTACTTAAATTTTTTTATACATCGTTAAATAATCATCTTTAATACATGTACATCTAGAAGAATAAATTGAGTAATACTGATTTGTTTTTTATTGCCCCATGCAGAGGACCAACTTTATGGATTCACTCCATTCCACTTCTTAGTTGATTGGGTAGGAAACCATTTCCCCTGATGATGTCCCCATGGTACATATGCTAGTTCCTTCATCCTAACCTTGTAAATTACATACATGCGTATAATTGAAAATATTTTATCGTAACTTTCATCTTGTCCCTTGCTCGAATTGTACAGGGTAGAGGCAAAGGAATTACAAAGGAGCAAGAGACACTGCAGTCTCCTTCAGATTTCAATCGTTGACTGCTAGTTGATGATGTACTATAACTTATGTTTCAATGCAATATAGAATTCAAGTTGATGTTTAATTTATAATGTTCATTTATTATTCTTTTATTGGGTGCATGCATTATGTCACCATACACAAGATCATGTACAATTAGGAATCGATGCTCCACTGATGTTCAAAGAGGAGTGGCAAAGGTTGATTCAACATCGTCCTAGTGAGGGCCCATCAACTCAGTATTGTCCTGGAGATGGCACACTGGATGATTTGGAAAATATCACCATTGACTCTATCTAGGTAAGTGTTGAACTTTGGTTGTCATTGATGTCAACTAATGTCAAAGAGCATTCAGTATCCATGTTCCAGTTTGAAGAAGTATATGGAATTCAATTTTAAGAAGTACATAAGGTACATGCACAAGTCCTAAGTCCACCTAGTCATGTTACTTCAAGGTAAAGTCAAAAGAGTTGGTTGGAAAAGGTTCGGGAATGCGCAAAAGGATTGGGATCAAGAAGTGGTTAAACAGGTATATAAGTCCCGGAAGTGCACAAGACACGCCAATAATAAGAAGTATACAAGTTTTTGAAGTGCGAAAGAGTATTGGAAGAAAGTGGCGGTCAGACAAGTCAAGTGCTCAAGACCCACAAGAAATGGTACTTCAAGGGCGCAAGACCACACACAAAGTGCGTAAGACCCACTATGCAAAGGACCAAGTATCCGCAAGACCCACAAGGAGTAATACATCAATGGAAAAGAACATGACAAGTGGTGTAAGCATAAATTAAGGTTGACCGTGAAGGAAGGAAGAAGGGACGCTATGAACAACTTGTGGACATACCGTTCGCGCAAGACAAGTATAAATAAGAATCCAAGTTGGAGAGTTGAAGTAAGCTTGAAGATGTGAAAGTGGTATTTATCTGATTTGGAAAGCTTCTTATTATGGGATATCAATGGCTCTTAGAACCAGAACAACATAATTTTGTAGAAGAGTTGGAAGCGCAAAATGCAGCATAGCATATTATGCGTAGAAAGATGAAGTGTTGAAGCACAGCTAGTGATGCACAAAGTGAAGTGATTTATCTGAGACAGATGCACGAATACATATATGTAGCACATCAGATGATGCACGATATGATGAGATTTATCTGAGATAGTTGTGCAAAGACAGAGCTACAACACAATGGAAGATGAGCAGTATGATGAGGTTTACCTAAGACACGTGCTTAAGAACTGAAAGTCAGTATCGCAGATAGTATGCAAAAGGTGACATATTATCTAATAAAGATGCACCAAGATAGAAGTGGAGCATAGAAAAAGGTGCATAGAGTGATCCAAGATAGATGCGCAAAGTCAGAACAACAGTACAACACATGATACGTAGTATCAATTGAGTTTGCAGATGCGCTGAAACAAAGTGTATGTCTAAACATCACATAGTTTGTGAAGTATGAGATCAAGTCTATAATGTTGAGGCAGTGAAATTAAGTACGTGATACAGTTCAACGATTGTAAGACCTGGGTATACAGAAGGTGCGCACAATGGAGTGAACTACAAATAATCTGAAAAGTGCGCATTTTAGTGGAACAACAAATAAGTATCTTCTACAGTCATATCAGGGCGGAAGGACGAGGCAAGGAATAGGGGGTTGGTGCCTCCTTACAGTTGAAGCTAGTAAATCATGGAGTCCGTGCTTCCTTCAAGTCATAGCCTGTAAAAACAGGGGGTTGGTGCCTCCTTCCAGTTGGTGTTGGAGAACTTCGGAAATTGGTGCTTCCATGAATGTAATCTTTTTAATATAAGAGAGCATTCTGTGGTTTTATCCCGTTTGGGTTTCTATGTAAAATCTTTGTGTTATGTGTATTGCGCATGTGATGTTGAATGTTTTTTTTAAGGTGAATCCACAATTTAAGTATCTATTCAAATTGATAAGAAATAAAAATTGTTCATAACTACACTAATACGGATCCACCCCCCTCTCAATATTAATGAATATTCCAACAATTGGTATCAGAGAGATTATCTTTAGTAACAACTTAACATCTGGAATATATATCCATGCACAGATATGGACAAGCAGGAAGGACTCTCCACCAATAGAGCACCAAGATTTGATGGCACCAACTACAGCTTCTGGAGGATAAGAATGGAAATCTATCTGCAATCCCTCAGTGTTGATGTCTGGAATTCTATTGAGTGTGGTTATAATGTTCATGCAACTGCACCAGTTGATCCATTGGAGAGAAGACAGTATGAATGCAATGCAAGAGCAAGGAATGAACTGTTATGTGGATTAACAGACACTGAATTCACTAAATTCATGCATTGTGCTTCAACAAAGGATGTATGAGACAAGCTAAAAACTATCTAGAAGGAGATGATAAAGTAAAGAAAGAAAAACTGCAGACTTACTCTGGACTATATGAGTCTTTGAGAATGAAAGATGAAGAAAATGATGTCTCATACTTTCTTCAAGTTGAAAAGTTAGCCAATGCCATCAAAAGTATTGGACTCTACACTAAATGAAGAATCGATTGTGCAGAAGACATGAAGAACTTGGCCTCCAAGATTTGACTAAAAGGTGTCTATATTAGAAGACAAAACTAATCTTTCAAATTTAACAAAGGATGTGCTTCATGGGATCCTCGCAGCATATGAGATGAGAAATTAAAGTGAAAATACTATTAGAAAAGAAGCAGCCTTTAAAGCTACCAAGAAAGCAAAACATGGGCATGACAAAGGCTCTGGTGATGAATCAGATGAGAAAGAATCAAACTTTGTGAGAAAGTTGAAAAGAGGGCGTGGTAAGTATAAGGGTAATTTACCCTTCAAATATTTCAAATGTGGAAGAGTAGACCATTTCTCTTCAAAGTGTCCATATAAGGAAGATAGAGACAGTGACAGTGAAGAAGAGGCCAATTACAATGAACAAAGGTTGGCGCACACACAGGATAGATCTGAGAGAAAGAATAAAATCCCAAAACAAAGGAAGAGTTTGTACACCAAGGAAGACAACAATTCATCCGAAGAAAGTGAATGTGATGGCAGTCCAAAAGAAGTACTTTTCATGGCCTTTCTAGAAGATTAAAGTAGTGAAGAAAAGAAAAAGTGTTGTCCCTCTATAGAGAAATACACATCGAATGCGCAAATTCAATGAGGAAATCTGGATAAGTACTTCTTTAGTGTTTCCTTTAATACACCTCCAAAACTTGTCGCATAAATTAAATCAGATAGTCAATCTGAAGAAGAAGATGCTGCAGAGGTTGACTAGGAAGGTGAACTAGTTAGTGCCTTGGATGAATTAAATAAGTCAAGAAGGAAGAACAAACTCTTGCAGGACCAACTTTCAAAGTATGAAGAAGAAGTCAAGCAAGATAAAGTGATTCAAGAGTCTCTTGAAAAACAAGTTAGTGAAAAGGAAATGAATTTAGAGAAACATCTAAATTGTGTAGTAGACAAAATCAAAAAGATTGAAGAAGGGAAAGCAATATTGAGGAATCCATTGGAAGTGTCAAAGAAGAAAAATGATCTACTGACAAGTCAACTCGAACAAAAGAATAGGGAGACCTCCCATTTAGAAGAAAAACTGGATGAAATAAAAGGGAAAGGTCACATCATTGATACTACGAACTGCACACATTCAGGAAGTGACAAGGCCTTTCTCAAGAAGAAGAAATGAAGAACAAATTCAAAGATAGCACATCAATCCTGAATAATATTTTGAGCAATCAGACATCACCGACAGACAAGTCAGGACTTGGCTATGACAGAACATCTGAGAAGTTCTGTGATAGCAAGTTCATTCCAAATCAAATGAAGTCATTCGGGTATGATAATCCCTTCAGTAATTACAATTCTTTCTACACTACTAGAATAAATATCAATACATTGAAGTGCGCAAGGTACAATTACATTGGTCATATTGTGAAATATTGTCAAACTATGAGATGTTATGCATGTGATGTTTTTGGACACAAGGATCAATATTGTCAAAGAACAATGGGTACCCAAGGATCTTACTCAACTGAACACATATTTTTGTGTGAACGAGAGGATATATCGAATTGCACCATCGTCATTACATAGTTTGGGGTTGTTTTGCATGGATGGCATAAAGGTCAGTTACGACAGATGTACAAAATTGATGGAGTATGTTGGACCCTGTTACAACTACAAATATTGGATGTGCCCGGTCCAATATACATGAAGTATGCGTAGATATGGATTGTCAGCAAACTATTTACAGTTGAAAGACAAGGATCAAAATAAAGGAGCAACATTGTACATTGACGGAAGGCCAAAAGCCACAGGAAATATTGCGGGGTTTATAAACAGTACACAACTAGGGTCTACAATTAAGCAGCCCAACTGCGAATTTGAGGGACGTGAAGGAAACCATGTTTTTGTATGCACCATTAAATCAATAGCTGCAAGGAAAGAGTTGCTTATTAATTACAATTTGAATCAAGTAGATACAAACACGGTTACTATGGGAGTGATACATCTAACAATTTACCCAACCTTTTATTAATGAATTTAACATATTAAGGATTTTTTGTTAGTTTATTTCATTTAAATTTTCTATATTTACTTCGTAGGCTAGTGATCGGGGAAAATATCGGCCAGCAGCTGGTCAGAGAAGTACAACTTCCTCGAGGGAGCAGGTATACATCTTTGTAATAGTAAAAATATAATAAGAAAAAGATTTTTTTTTGCTGTGTTTTTTCATTAGTATATTATTTTGGTTTATATAATTTTATCTATATTTGATGTGGAACTTTGATCAGGGAAGCCACCCGGCTTTTGATTAGAAGACAACATCCTCGGGGAAACAGGTAAACCTGATTATAATTGTACAATTTAAATACGTCAAAATGTTTTCTTATCATATTGTTTCAGTGAGTATTTTGGTTCCGTTTAGGTAATTTTTTCTATGTTTTTTATGCAGGTCAGTTCTGTAAGGGGCACCTCCCTAGAAGTAGAACATACCAAACCTGCCTCTATGCAGTAGGTATACATCTTTGTAATAGTAAAAATATAATATGAAAAAATAGTTTTTTTTTTTTTTTTTTGTGTGTGTTTTTTCATGAGTATATCCGTTTTGTTTATAGAATGTTATCTATATTTGATGCAAAGTGTTGATCGGGGAATCCACCCCGCTGTTGATCAAACGACAACAGCCTCGGGGCAACAGGTGAACCTGATTGTAATTGTACAATTTAAATACATCAATTTGGTTTTGTTTAGGTAATTTTTTCTATATTTTTTATTCAGGGTTTTGTAAGGGGCACCTCCCTATTAGTAGATCGGGGCAGGTCACCTATAACCATTGATCCGATGAGTAGATCACGATCCTAGAGGTAGTAGGTATAATTCATTAGAATTGTACCAATATAATATGTAGCATAATGTTTATTTTGTTATGTATTTTTCATGTGTATATTGGTTTCATTATGATAATGTTTTCTACTTCCTTTTTGCAAGGGGATGATCGGGGCAAGTCCCCAGCTATGGATCAGACGACACCATTATCAAGGCATCAGGTAAACCTAGTTGTAATTTTAGGAATCTATCATGATATATATGTTTTGTTAATATACTTTTTTCCTCAGTCTATTGCTTTCATGTTAGTAATGTTTTATATATTTTTGTTGCAGACCAATGATTCGGTGTATGAAACAGCATCACAACAATCAATAGATTTTGAAGTGGATGAGTTGTTGGGCGATGCTGACATTGGTTCTTCTTTATACCCTATTAATCTGATAGAGAAGACCTTGAAAAAAACTTAATGCGGATATCCTTCGTCTGCTATTCATTATTCTGTAGACAAATGAGATTAAAGCCAAGGTTGATGTTTTGGTAACAAGATCTCATGCCTTGCAAGTAAGTTGCGGAATCTTCAATCATAAAATAAATTCATTTAGAACTTTATAATTTTAATTTTATGTGATAGTGAGCTTATAAAATGTGGTTTGTATTTACAGGATTTTCTATTACCACACACTATTGGTCAAGGCGGTGTTGGCCCTAGTGATGCTCGTGGAGAGACGTCACATCATGAGCAAACGACTCCACGTGCATCGACTCATTCGCCATTTTTTTCGACTGAACAGTCGGCAACATGTTCCGCAACACCCCTGATGCCAAGTGTGAGTGCACCAGCCGCTAGTGACTGACGCACACCAGATCGTGCATAAGAAGGGGTCGACTCCGAACCTCCTAGTAATGATATTATTGAAGCAACATTTCCTGGATCTTCCTGTGTCACTAGCACGGGTACAATCGAGACAACATTTTTGGTCGACGAAGATCTTGTTCCAATAAAGATAGAGAAGTTCCCAGGTAATTATATGTTGATCAAGTTAGTATTTATAATTTGATTGTAATATACCGATAAAACATTTTTTTCAACTAATTATGATCATGGCATGATCGTTTTGCAGGAAATGATGTTTTTTATAAACATCTGAATGATTTTTCCTTGGAGATATTTGGGCCCACCATCCGCACAAGGTGGGATAGACAAATGAAAATTTTAAAAGATGAGCTCACTAATCGGTTGGTTGGCCTGTTCGGAAACGAGACCTTCGATCGAGCCGTGGTCCTGAAAAAGGATGGACAACATATGAAGATTGTCTGAGATCAATATAGGGTTCACCTAGAAAGGAACCCTAGGTATGAGTGCCCTCCGATGATTCCATCAAGATAGTGGAAATCTCTAGTGGAAGATGGAAAGGAGAGGGCTTTGAGAAAAGAACGAAAGCTAACACTAGGCACAGGGAGGCATGCAATACTTTCCACAATGTAATTCTAAACCTTATTATTATTGATTTTTATATCGAATTTGGAACATCTACCGTATTTCAACACTTGCATAGGTTGTCAGCCACATCAAAGGACACAAAGGCAAGACTGGAAAAAATTGGTCAGCGCAAGCTTGGGCCTAGTGGTTATTTGAATTTGGCGGCACGAATTGTAAGTTTCGAAAAACCAATAATGCAACCAAATAATAAATTGTAAATTATTTTCATTTTATTGCACCGCTAAATGTAAATTAATGACATTATGCAAATATGCAGACCGACTGATTCAAAGAAGTGCCCACTGAGGAATACCTGAATATTGGCTTCCAGCACGGCTTTGGAGCTGTTGTTGAACGCTGAAAAAGCTTGTCTTGGAAAACAAAGTCTTCTGGTACTGATCCATCTGGTGCACAGGTATATAAAATCTATATAGTTTAATGATTATTGATTACTTGTGAAATCTATTCATTATAAATAATTGACATAAAATATTTGTTGTGTAGGATTATTACCTTATAGTGAGGAGAAGACACTACCAACTTGGGCGGGGGTGACAGGTAAATACATTCATTGCATTGCATTTAGTTCCTACAAATGAGAGAGATCAAGATATCAAAAGATGTACCTTTTATTTATAGTTGATCCTAGATTTCGCTTGGTCTTCCGCTTGATCTTCCGCTTGATGAATCTACAACACAAAGGAAACCTTCCTCAGCGTATCTTGACTGCAATAAATATGATGCAATTGAAAGTAATTAAACAACAACTACAATCATATATTAAACCAAATGAACATACAATCCAATAGACATTCGATTTGGGATAGGAAGGGTATTTCCACCTTTTTATTGTCAAATAAACATGAATCAATACAAATATACCTAATCGGTCAAGATGCTTCTACAACCGAGTCTTGGGCTCTTGCTCTTCACAATGACTTGGAAATTTCTCCAGTGTAACAACACTTAGAGTATTCTTTCTAGGTCCCTCTCTCATGGATCCTCCTTGTATTTATGGGACAAGGTAGGCAATTGGAATCGAGAGGTGTTTGAATTGGGAGGTTGGGGAAGTTGCAGAACCAAATTCAACTAATCCCAATTCGTAATCTTAATATATTTTTTGACTTCATCTTAAGATGTGCGTGGGTTTCATACAACAAGAGTAGCGCACAGTATGCAACTCCTATAGTTTGCAACAAACATTTGCAACATTTTTTAAGGTGTGCGCTGGTTGTCTTTGAGTAAAGTAGCGCACATGTCAAGGTATGCATTGGTTTACTGTGCAAAGAGTAGCGCACATGTCATGAAATCAGTAGAAAAAGTGAGATTCTCAGCTGAAGAGTGTAGTTCTAGTAGTAAGTCATCTAGGTCAACCTATCTCTTCAATCCATGTTGTCATTTTGTGTGATCGACAGAGCAATGTGATCACAAACAGAGAAGTGCATATTTGACCTATAACAGATGCCCCCTAATGTGTGAGGTCAAAGGGAAACGATGCCTGAAATACATTATAATTCCAAGTCAGAGGAGGAGTAAGAAGTCGTAGAACCAAGTCACAAAAGTACCTGAAACAACGATTAAGTTCAGCGAGCAATTACAATCTTGACATCATATAGATGTGTAGTAGGATACAACATGATCTCCGATACATAACTAGGAGATGTATATATAGCATGGCCACTGAAATACAAACGTGGATCCATGTCAAAATGAGAGATCATAGCCATAACAACAAACTGGATCTATGTCTCATGAAGAGCCAAAAATGAGTGAGCCTCAGTCTTGCGCAGCTTGGGTGACAAGATAAATATGGTGATGCTATCAGAATCCCAAGGTCTTCATCCAAACAACCCAAGGTACAAACCTTAACCACGTGAATAAATGAGTTGAGGTCGAACATGGGGGGTATCGTTTGATTATTGGTCATTGATGTATACTGGTAACAAACACGAGGACTTCCATCGATAATGATAACGGGGTCCAAGGTACCTAGTACGATCTGACAAGTGTGAATAAGTGGACTTGAAGTCGAACACCTGAGGAACCTGTCGAATAAGAGATATTGATGTATTCCCATTATTCAACAGTGAGGGAAACTGCCACTAATGACTGCAATCCCCAAGGTACTAACTGAAACTCTAAACTTCATTCCGAGAGCATAATGTGCTGAATTCGATGGGAATAAGTCCGCTAGAAGGGAGGCCTTAATGCATCCTCCATCATCCAACACTAGGAACACTCAAAAGGTATGAGCTGATGTGGAGTAGGACAAATAACAAGATGAAACAAACTAACACCAGGATGGCCGACACATGAAGTCAAGGTAAACTGCAGAATGGCCGAAATAGGCTGTACCCTTGAATAATGAGCATGACACCAAGTGACTTAAGCAGTTTTCAACATGAAGGGGAAGTGATATAAGCCTGCAATGTAGGAGACATTAACAGACCCTCCATATGGTTGGAAGAATAACCAACCGGGGGAGTAAAAACTCGGAGATCAAGTTCACCCTAAGGTAAGAAACTAAAACCCAACTGAAATGAAAGACTCAAGTAGGTGCTATGTTCAAGGACATGACTGACTTAACTGCCTTTGAAACTGAAAAGATGTGATATACCCTTCTCATCCCTTATTGTTTTTGGTAAAAGAATGTCCTTCTTGTTGTTTTAATAAGTCCAAGAAAGAAAACTCAATAAGTCCAACCATGTAAAATTTTAACGAGCCCATGGGAGGAAGACTTGGGACCTTCTTCATTGTTTACAGAGTTTGAAGAAGAGATAGAAGAATACTCTATAATACTGATCTCTAGATTTTAATATCGAGCCAAGATCTGTTCTTGCTCGCCGGTGTTTTCAATTTTAAGGAGTCTGAAAAAATTAAACAATAACTCCATACACCTACCCGTGGATTTTAATATTGATCCCGGGTTGGTATATGCTCGTCGGTGTTTTCCTGTTTATAGAGTCTGAAAAACTTAAACAATCCTCTATATACCCTCTCGTGGATTTCACATCGAGCCCGAGTAGGTGAATGCTCGCTTGGTGTTTTCATATTTCGAGAGCCTGAAAACCCTAAAGAAGGATCCAAAAGTCATTTTTTGTATAGTTAGTCTCCTCCCCCGAAAAAGTGTAAAACAATGAGAGAAGAACTCTTCTAGCCATGTATGACTATAGTATACCTTTTTCGTAAATGATCCACAGAGGTCCGGAAAAGAGGTAAACTTATACCTAAGTGGATGTACCTTCAATTCCTTTAACGAGCCTAAAGGGACAACTATACTCGGAAATCTTGTCATATTTAAAGAATCTAACAAGAGCGTGAAAAAACTCTATAAAAATCTTTTTCGTAAAGTTTTAACAAGCCCAAAAAAGTAAACTCGTGACCTCCTTACTGTTTTTAACGAGCTCAAAGGAGATATGGAAGAATGCTCGTAGCCTCCTTAATGTGTTTAACAAGCTGGAAGTGAAGGTGAAAGAATGCTCGTGGCCTCCTTACTATTTTTAACGAGCTCGAAGGAAAGATGAAAGAATACTCGTAGGTGGATCAATGTCCAAATGAATGGCAGACTACATTATAGACTCTAGGAAAACTTCATCAGAGGGAAGTATATTATCCCAAATGGAACACATATCTAAACATTCAGATGGAGTCATCACCTATTCAATTGCCGTGACCCAGTCTTGAGAAGGTAAGCATGAATTCATAGGCTTCTTCTCAGTAGAAATTGGACTCAAGGAACAATATGCCACATAATTTGATTATGACATGGGAGTGCCTACTGATGGGGGACATACTTGGTCTATAGTTGGGCAATAAGAGGGATCAACAGATGTAAGCTGATCGATAGTGATAATGCTTTCGTTGTGAGGAAAATGCATCACACGAAAGAGCGTAGACACCACATCCTGCATAGTATATACGTAATCACGCCCTAGGATCATATCAAAGTCCATAGGGTCCTTTAAAACCATAAAATCAACTAAGATTGTTTTTCCACCCAAAGTAACATGTACTTGAGGGAGGAATCCCAACGGTTCACTAGGTCTTTTATCGAAATTCAACGGCCAATTAATAGCTGGAACAAGGTTAGGAAAACCTAAATATCTCCAAGCATAAGGGGATAAGATACTACCAGAGGCTCCTTCATCTACAATACATTGATGAACCGCATGGTTTCCCATATCAACCTTTATCTAGAAAGGTGTAGTAGAAGGAAGGCGAGGCCCAGTTAGACTATTCTAATCAAAGGAAATTATCCCAGAGCTTGGTAGGGGTTCACTCAGCATAGATTAAGTGCCCCCATTTTTAGAAACATCCAAACTAGTAATGCAAAAGACTTTAGGGATAGGTGCATCAGTCTCTGAAGGACTGATGGGATCGGTCAAATATTGCATCGATTCAATCACTTCACTCTCCGAAGGAAGAGTGGGGTTGACCAAAGATTGCATTGGTTCAACCACTTCATCAACCAAAGGTTGATCAGGCTATTGGGAATCTATAGGCAATTCAGGAGCAGAGGATCCTACAGACATGGACTACACTCTCCACACCTCTAGAATAGCAGGGCACATGTGAGTAAGGTGATCTCCCTTACAAAGTTTACAAGGTAACTTTGGCTTGCGTCCTATAAGCTTAGACTCCTTTAAAACAACAGTAATTTCAGCATGACTAGCATTGGCTGACAGCGTGCCCCCAGCATGACTTGCAGTGGCTGGTTGCTTAGAATCAGAAGACTTTTGAACTATGGACCACACTCTTTTCACTTCTGTAAGTACAAGGCACAAATAGGTCAGGTGGTCTCCCTCGCAAAACTTACAAGGGAACTTAAGCTTATGTTTATTAGGTTTGTCAACAATGTCAAATTTCTCAACATGACTTGCAGTGGCTGATTCAGTGTCTCCAATATGACTCATAGTAACTGGTGACTTGTCATTAATATGACCAACTGTGATCAATGACGTGTCCTCAACATGAGAAGCATTGATTGAAGACATACTTTCAGTATGATTTGCAATGACTGAAATTTTGCTCCTAGCATGACCTCTAAAGGCTGGGTAGGTGCCCCCAGCATGACTTCCAGAGGCTGGGTGGGTAGGTTCAGTATGATTTACAGTGACTGAGTGAGTTCTCCCAACATGACCACCAGAGGTTGGGTAGGTTCCCCCAGCATGACTTTTAGAGGCTGGGTGGCTGCCCCCTTGCTTTGGCATCTTCTCTCTATTCTTCCTCCGTCTATTCCTTTTAGACTGTTGGTTATTAGTATTACAACTTTCACCACATGACATAGAAGGAGGAGGAAAATATGTTACTAGCGAAGAAGGCATAGGGTTTTGATGCTCTTGATGTGAGGTGCTTCTTTGAGAAGCATCAGGAGCATGCAAGGCATTCAGAGTGGAAAACAACCAAACTGGTAGCCCTATAGTGAATCCCGGAAGATTCAAGGTAGCCATTAAGGGAGTACCAATGTTCCCAATGAATGGAAAAGTGCAAGGAGCCCCTTAAATAGGGGTCCCTTGATTGGTGCTCACTGGGATGCTATCCATAGTTTCCGACTCAATGGGCCAGAAAACTATAAGGCCAACTAAAAACAAGCAGCACAAAGAACACACCACTAAAAAAGTCCTAAGGTGATCAAGACCAAGCAAAGAAAGCTAATACTGTCAAAAGTCAGTCTAGGATGATGAGGGCCCAGAACAAGCCAATAGAGTACTGGCGGTCAGTTACACGGCGTCCAATGGAGGTCCTCTGGGTGCAAGCATTTGAATCACCAAACCGCCCTCTCAGTATTACTGCCAAAGGGTTACCTTCCACATCTGTGCGAGGTGAAGTGGAAATAGCCTTCCACTCTACCTGTGTAGAGCCCTAGATGGTCAAGATACTAAAGCTACCATAAGTATGAAAATTCTTGGGGGGACAGTCATCAGTCTAGCCGTAACGCATGGGCAGGGTAACAAAACCCAAAGTCCAAAAGGACCCCCGTACGTGAGACAGCTCTGGTTTATGCTCGAAAGGAAAGTGAGGGGTTATCCTCAACAATTCCAATCTCACACGTCCTCGTGCTTAGCTTCGGTTTTAGTGGATTTTCCCAAGAAATTTTGATACAAATGGATTTACCTAAAGAATGTCTTACTACAATTGTTGAGTAATGAAAAATGATTCTGGATAGTTTAAGTGTGTTCTGATCTGAAACCCTAGCCTAAGCTAGTTGGTGTAGTGACAACCCTAAAAAGAAAAAAGTTGCTAATAAATTTGATTAAGTGTTCTTTTTAAAGGCTATTTTTTACTCAAAGGTTGTAGTGAAGTGTGTGGTGTGGTTGTGACTGAAATGGAGAGTGCATGAAAGGAAACAACTTTCACCAAACTTTTTCATTTATATACTTTTCAAAACTAAAGATAAGCAAACCTAAGAATATTTTTTATTTTTCTTTTAAATTTCAAAGCAAACTATGCTACTTCAAAACAATGATAGACCTTACTACCAGGCTACTTAAAACACATTTTGTCTTTTCTGATAATTGTAAAAGAAAAAGAACTTGTAATAAAGCAAGTAAGACCTAACGTAAAGTGTGAGTAAGACAAACACCTAAATGGCTCAAAACAAACAAATCAAAAGACCTGAGGAAGACTCAACCTACCAAGTTGTTTCAAAATAAAAAAATTTAGTCTTGGAAACAAAGTGTAAAAGAAACAAGGAAAAGAGATACTCGTAACGGAAAGGTAGACCTACAAGGCTGCCCCTAAGCATCAAAACCCTAAGAAAACACTAAGCCAAGCAAAGGAGTAGGAAAGCGAACCAAAAAGTGACCTTACCAACACACGGACTCAAAAGAAAGCTAACTAGAAAGCTTTGACTCACTTGCACTAAACTGAAAAGACAATCAGAAAGTCTCTAAACCAAGCAACCTTTCAAAGCAACCCTAAGAACTCAAACTTGAGGTCAAACCCTAATGGAAAGGATAAGACACAGTGAAAGTGTGCTATTGTTGCCACAAATAACAAACGTTAAGAACAGAGGTCTATATGACTGCAAAAAGCAACTAGGGAAAAAGTATGCAGCTATGTCTAAAATAGAGTAGTGCACAAACTTCAAAAAGGGCTAGAAAGCAGTGAAGACACTTTAAACAAGTACTCAAGCAAGCAAAGACAAACTAAAGTACTTCAGAGAGGTAAACGAGACTCAGAAGAGACATACAAGTCTCAGGGGTCAGTCAGGGAAGCAAAGCAAAAGGCTAGAAGTGAAATCAAACAACTGGAAATCAAACCCTAACAGAAAACTGGAAAATACATGAAAATGCACTACTGTGCAGTGCAGAAACCAGCACACACTAGGAAATATGCGCTACTGTTCAATGTACAAACTAGCGCTCATTAGGAAAGATGCGCTACTTTAAGTAGGGTAAACCAACGCACATGTCTCAAAAGGACAAAAATAAGCTTTGCAACAGTAAACTGAGATGAATCAAGCAAGAAAGAACATGTAACAATGACCTATAAGACCTCTCAGAGAACAAATAAACTGAAATAGACTGGAAGAAAACCTAACTAGGTCTCCTAGAGCAGAAAAAATACCGGTTACTCCCCAGCGGAGTCGCCAGTCTGTTGTGTAGGATTATTACCTTATAGTGAGGAGAAGACACTACCAACTTGAGCAGGGTGACAGGTAAATACATTCATTTCATTGCATTTAGTTCCTACAAATGAGAGAGATCAAGATATCGAAAGATGTACCTTTTATCGACGACTGGTCCTAGCTTTTGCTTGCTCTTCCGCTTGATGAACCTGCAACACAAAGGAAACCTTCATCAGTGTATCTTGACTGCAATAAATATGATGCAATTGAAAGCAATTAAACATCAACTACAATCATATATTAAACCAAATGAACATGCAATCCAATAGACATTCGATTTGGGACAGGAAGGGTATTTCCACATTTTTATTGTCAAAGAAACATGAATCAGTACAAATATACCTGATCGATCAAGATGCTTCTGTAACCAAGTCCTGGGCTCCTACTCTTCACAATGACTTGGGAATTCCTCCAGCGTAACAGCACTTAGAGTATTCTTTCTAGGTCCCTCTCTCATGGATCCTCCTTGTATTTATGTGACAAGGTAAGCAGTTGGAATCGAGAGGTGGTTGAATTGGGAGGTTGGGGAAGTTGCATAACCAACTTCAACTAATCCCAATTCGTAATCTTAATATATTTTTTGACTTCATCTTAAGATGTGCGTGGGTTTCATACAACAAGATTAGCGCACAGTATGCAACTCTTGTACTTTGCAACAAGCGTTTGCAACATTTTTTAAGGTGTGCACTAGTTGTCTTTGAGTAAAGTAGCGCACATGTCAAGGTATGAGATGGTTTATTGTGCAAAAAGTAGCACACATGTCATGAAATCAATAGACAAAGTGAGACTCTCAGCTGAAGATTGTAGTTCTAGCAGTAAGTCATCTAGGTCAACCTAGCTCTTCAATCCATGTTGTCCTTTTGTCTGATCGACAGAGCAATGTGATCACGGACGGAGAACTGCAGATTTGACCTATAACAATATTGACTCTGTTTTGAGTAGGAAAGAAATGATCCCCTTAATGTAGAACAGGGACAACAAAAAATCGAAGATCATGCTTCAAATCCTGGTAATGAATTTATTCATATGCTACAATTTTATATATAGCATTGTAGATTGTGAACATTAATTGTACTTCTCCATATTTCAACTGCAGAGCATGTAGAGGGTTACACTATACAGGTTGAGCCTGGACAGGAATATGAAGAACATGATGTGGCCACAACAAGTAAAAAAACACCTTTGTCATGTTTTTTTAAATTAAATACTTGTCATTATAATAACAAACTATATCGATGTAACATTTTCACATTATTGCAGCAAATCTGAACCCCTTGCCGCAAAATCCACATCGCAAGCACTCTATGAGGCAGACATCATGACAAGTTGATGAAGCACCAAGAACTAAAGGACAAGTTCTAGAAGATGAGATTCTTGTTGATTTTGTAAAGAGAAGAAAAATTAGAAAGAAGTGACTGAAAAAATATTGTACATAATTATTTTTGATAATATTATGTCCTGCATGATTTTTGGCCTAATGAATGAATGAATGATTTAATGAATGTTAGCTTCTATTGAATGAATATGATGACTCACTGAATGAATGGTTTAATGGATGTTATCTTTTATTGAATGAATGGTAAATGTTTGTTTATGATGAAATCTGCACGAATTTGAACATAATTTTTTTTTCAAGTATATGCATTGGGTATGGGGAATTGAGAGTGATGTGAGGGGGGAGAGGTGCCATAAGAGCTTCCACCTTCCCATGGTTGGACCTGTTCAGTAGAGAATATTAAATTATTCTCGAAACATAGAGGAGCTCAATGAATGGCTATGTCGATGCTGCCTTTCTACAACCCACTCGCGTGTCATGTAAATTTTGACAATTCCATGGGGCTTGTTATCAAACAAAAACATCTTATCCTACTTTCCAAGCCTCTGACAAGGTAAGGAATTATCCATTTCCCACAGTTATTTCTTTGAATCATTATTGTCATAGCATGTATTCCATGACTTATAAAATTTCTTCTGCTGTATAATTGTAGTGTTGAAATTTTACTATGGCTATTTCACTCATCCCTTGGAACTTGTTACAGATAGCCTTGGGAAACATTTCAAAATTTAAGAAGAAAAATTGGCGTTTTGATGTGATCGGTGGTATCATATACTTTGAGTTGGTGTTGTCCATGTTTCCTCAAGTGAACTCTTATTACCCATTATTTTACTTGAATATTATTGTAATTTACATTATTAAATTAAAATGTTCATCAAACGTAAAATGTTCATTATTAATGTTTTTTTTCTTCATTGAAACTACTGAGACTATATTTTTTTAGGTTCATTTCGTTATTTTCATAAACAAGCAAATATTTATTTGAGGGGTCCTACCATGAAATTATTGCAATAGGAAACTATTTGTAGTGTGTTGAAAGATGTTTTTAAAGGTAAAGCAAATGTAGACATTGTCAAGCTCCACAAATCAAGGGAATTTGTTCTAAGAAATTATAAGTATCGGCAACAGATGCGTATTTACAGGACATGGGTAAGAGAAATGATGCAATATGACATACTTTTAAATTCTAGCTACTTTAAAACATTTTTATTTATAGCCATCTATTTTCATAGTTATTTCAAAAATATTGGCATTTTTTGTACACAATTATAGAGAAGACTACTAGTGAATTATTGAGTCCAAAAAGCATAACATTGTAAGCAAAAAAACTCCATTCAATGGTAAAGGAGGTATTTTGGTTGTCCTCTTTTTCCATCTTGACTTGATGGTATTCAAAGAATAAATGTGTAAAAGAGCATGCTTCATTTCCCACATACATGAATAACTAACTTCTAAAATCCAAACAGGCCTTGATACCATCCATATCTTTCTTGCTCTAAATGACAATGTGATTAATCCAAATAGACTCTTTTGTAGGAAATATCAGACCTATAACCATCTTTCCCTTAATCTCCTTTTTCAATTGTTTTTTAACCTTGTGATTAATACGAGAGATTGATGTTTAACGGTATTATCATTTGGTCACAACTCAAATTTCATTTCCCCCGATTCTCCCATGATCCCAACTCAAAAATCAACTCCACTAGTTATGCAATAGATATTGACCAATGAAGAAAACACCACATAAGAGAGACTAATGAAGCAGGAGATTGATAAAAAGTTTTCCTGCCACTATAGGTCAACGTATTAGTCCCAAATTCTCACATATTAGAGATGTATAATGGCATTGTCTCAATGTGGGCCTACATAGAATATATGAATCCCATACATTAAAGTTGTGAGAAATCACTTTGGATGAGTTGACAACTACTCTAATGGATATGGTCAAGACTAATTACTTGAGATAGGATGGTATTTTGTGTGCATTCTATAAGTCCACATGGAACTTTGGCAAATCGACTTGTTATAAGCACACAAAGAAGTTATGCATAATCCATCCTTAGGTCAAGGAGAAGACAATGTCATCTGCAATTAGTAGCGTCTTACAAATCTTTTGTAGTTTCCACCATACAATTTAACTCATCTGTTCCACCTTGTCTGGCCACCTTTTTCACATCTATAATTGACTACAGTTCTTTCCAACAATCATCAGTTTTTCCTTCTATGTTCTCCATAACCCTTTCAAGTTCTTTCATTTCCGTCCACTTTACCTCACCTTTTTTATATTCCATCTATATTTTCTGATGTACTTTCCTCATGTTTATCTTTCTTAACCTCCTCTGTGTCATTTTTCTACAAGTAATAACTAATTTGGCACTTGAATGCACTATCAAGTTTATAACCTGTATCATCTCTAAGATCTTCATGTTATCTCTTCCCCTTGTTGTAATTTGTCTTCATTTAGGAGTATATGGCCTAAGTCATCAATACTTTTCATTAATAAATCTTCCAACACCTCTACAAAAATTCCCAACTTTGTAATGCCATTTTCCTCACTTGTAGGTTCCTAACTTAGAAGATCAAGCTCCTTGTATATTTTATGTCCTTGAATAACCATGGCTCTACATTCTATTACATTTGGTCTAGATTATACCAATGGAAACGTAGTGCATAAAACATCCAGGGATTTTGGGGAGTGAGATAAATCCTTATAATAAAAAAGCTTCATGGAAGATGCAAAATCCAATGCACTTTATTTATCTAAAGATCCCACATAATTCGTTTTGAGATCATCAATGGTTGAAGAACCTAAGGAACATGGAAAAATGTCTAAGGAAACAATCATTGATACTCAACTATTGAATTCAAACATGATTACATCCAATTGTTTTTAGGGATTTGTTTCCTATTTCAGTACATTATTCTAGATTAAGGGTCACTAAGTTTGCATAATTTATAGCAATAAATTCCAAACCTTTGTCTCCAATCCATGGGCACTTGCACAATTCAAGTTTCTCCAATAACATACAACCCTTTTCTATTGTAGCCAGCCTTGAATCACTAAATAATAGGTAATCCAAAAGAAGCAAAACTCTCATAGCTGAGTAGCCAAGGCCAATAGCATGGGGAAATATAGTAGTAATCCCTTGATGAGAGATAGAACCATGATTTAAAAGTTTTCCCAAGTATCCATGGCTACTTATGCAAACAACAATAGCAAAAAGCCTAATATCGATGACTTTATTCCCTTCTAAGCAGTTAGTGAGATCCCTAGTAATCCATCGTGGTTGGTTCTTATATACTAACATCTATTCCGTCCACTTTTGTGTGTATGTACCATTAATTTACATGCATCTAAGTTTTCTCTCAATAATCTAAGTGACTATTTCACTTATGATCAACTCTCATTATTGTTCTTTCTTATTTGCTTATATTGCATGCATTACCTAAATTATCAACATTGGAAAACCATTGCATTGCATGTATTAGTCTTGATATCTACCTAAATTATCACCATTGGAAAACCAATGCAATGCATGCATTAGTCTTGATCTTTAAGGTATTATTCAATAGCATACTATGCATCTTATCTTTCCATGAAATTAACCAATTAAACAAGCTAGAATGAGGGAAATTCAATGCAGCACATCCTTACTATAAAACCAATAATCCAATAATGAGAAACAATTGAAATAGAATAAACATGCTAAAACCATTTCCATTCTAAGAGATATGTTATGTATGTTTTGTGACTCACAATGCGAAATTCACTACTAACAAATTTACCAAGTCACTTTGGGTATCCAAGCACCAAATCAATTATTATAGAAAATGAACTCCAATAAGAAAGACACAAAAAGAAAAAGAAAAAACAATTTACAAGAATAAGCTTTATTCCATACATCCCAAAACAAACCTATCTAGGATTTCATTGTGATTCCTTAAAGGCTCCAGTGTAGCTGGATCAGCCTCTATAATGTAGTGATGGATTGTGTCACTTCTCCCAAAAATATGTTGGATGTTGAACTTGGTCTAGATCATATAAATATACCCCAAAAACCAGTCTAAGCACATATACCCTTGTGGAGGATTGGGATGATCCCAATCCTTTCCTTAGATGTTCAACTATATCAAACAGAGTGAGATGAGTTTTCTCTAAGCAATGATATTTCTTATCATTCCCCCACAACATTCTTGGAAAAGGTTTAATTGCACATTCCTCCATGCCACTTTTGGAAGTGTTTTGACACATCTTTTGTAGACAATAGACAATACTAGTTCTTCCAAAGTAACCGAATATAATGTCTTTATTCTAGAAGTTTCACTTTTTTTGCTAATATTTTACAACTTCTAGTAAATGTACTTAAAATTCGTTAAGATGTTTTTTAATTACATTAATAATAGCTATGTTGGATATTTGATTACCAACTAGAGGAGCATCATGTAAAATATGAAGTTGTTCATGCATTTGCAACATTGAGGAATCAAGCAAAGAAATGGATAATGTCCATTCCTCACCATCCCCTTCTCTACCACTCAAGACTACAACCTTTAGTAAAATAATAGCATGCTACTCAATTTCCTTTATATTATCTTTCTCAAATGCATGAGATGATATTTGTTATAGTGTTGCTTTGGCATTTCCCTAGGTAGCTTGAATGTGTTGTTTCTGGTAGAAGCCATACCCAATGTCTAACACTCTGAAGATCTTGATTGACCCTTTTCAAGAAGAAGGATTCAAACCCGTAACTAACTTTAAAACCCTCAAGGAGTATTATAATTTTTTATCAACTAATGAACAATTTCCTCACATCAGGATGGGGCCAAAGTAATGCTGTGGTCGTATTTCTATTTATTATTGATTTCTGTAGCTTAGGTGAATTTTTTCATCTCACGAGATCTCTGTATTTTTTTTTTAAAAAATCCACATATCCGTTGAATATCCAACTCCCACATCCAAGATATCCGACGACATTGCCATACCACCGATGGCTAAAAACGTCGGATATCTGACTTCTTACAATGTAAATACCGTCAGATATCCAACGTCCACTTACAATATATCCAACGACGTCTCCATACCACCGATGGCTAAAAACGTCGGATTTATGGCATCTTACAATGCAAATGCCATCGACTATCCAACGCCATCGCCATACCACCGACGGCTAAACGCGTCGGTCTTTGATTTCAATCGTGTCGGATATCCGACATTGTCGCCATACCACCGATGACTAAAGGCGTCGGTCTTTGATGTCAATTGTGCCGGATATCCAATGCCTCAGTTTTCGGATATCCGACCTCATATAAAGTGATCTTTGTCGGATAGTCGACGGAAATATTAAAAGAGGTGTTGTTGGATATCCGACATAGTCCTGTTGGATATCCGACACGTTCATTTTACTGTTGGATATCCGCCGAAGTACCACCGACATTTAAAAAATAAGATGCTTGTCGGATGGCCGACCGGATGATGTCGAAAATCGGACATCTATGCCGTCATATTTTGGGTTCAAAAATTCTAGTGGGTCTTTTTTCCATTCTTCCCTTGTTGCTACTATCCAATCTAGTTGTAGAATGGAAATGGAACAAAGTAATGCCCCAACATCTTCATCTTTTATGGAGAGTGCATCTGCCACCACATTATGTTTCCCTTTTATATAGATGATTTCAAAGGCATATCCCAACACCTTGGTTACCCACTTTTGTTTCTCTTCTGAATATAGTCTCTGTTCCAAGAAGTATTTAACACTATCATGATTTGTTTTTACCTTGAAGTGCCTACCTATTAGATAAGGACGCCATTTCTTAACAGCATGTATTATTTCCAACATTTCCTTCTCATAAATGGGATTTTGTAAATTCTTTCCCTTGATTGGATGAATTGTGAAAGAAAGTGGGTGTCCTTTTTGCATTTGAAAAACGCCAACGCCATTTCCTAAAGCATCACATTCCACAATAAAGGTTTTTGTGAAGTATGGTGTGGCCGATACAGGAGCTGTGCACTGCCTATTTGAGTTGTTCAAAATATTGAATTGCCTTTGGAGTCCAAGAAAATGCATATTTCTTCAATAATGCTATTAGAGGTGCTTCTATTCTTCCATAATTTCAAACAAATGTGTGGTAGTACCCTATCAGACCTAAGAATCCTTGAAGATTCTTCAATTTTTTGGGGAATCAGCCAGTCTATCATGGATTTAATTTTGTTAGGGTCTACCTTGACACCTTCATGAGATACAATATGACCCAAATACTCTACCTCATTCACCCCAAAGAAACGTTTCGAAGGTTTTGCATATTGTTGTTGATCCTGTAGTAGTTGTAGTACCATGTCAACATGTTGAACATGTTCTTCCCAAGACTTGCTATAGATTAGTATATAATCAAAGAATAATAGCACAAATTTTCTAAGAAAAGGCTTGAAAATGGAATTCATTAAACCCTGAAATGTGTAAGGTGCATTAGTGAGACCAAATGGCATGACTAGAAATTCATAATGACCTTCATGAGTTCTAAATGTTGTTTTTGGGATGTCTTCATCTTTCATTCTAATTTGATGATACCCATAATGAAGATCCGACTTTGTGAATACAATTTCTCCATGTAATTCATCTAGAAATTCATCAGTTACAAGAATGGGAAACTTATGTTTAATGGTGACCTTATTGAGATCTCTATAATATGGACACATACACCATGATCCATCTGGTTTGTGTACCATTAACACTGGGGAAGAGTAAGAACTTTGACTAGGCCTGATTATTCCAGCCTCTAACATTTCTTCAACCATACGCTCAATTTCACTCTTCTATCCATAGGGGTATCTGTAAGGTCTAATGTTAGGAGGAACACTTCCTGGGATTAAGTGAATAGCATGATCGAAATCTCAGACAGGTGGAAAACCTTTTGGAATACATTCAAATACCTTGGAATGCTTATTAATGACCCTTTGGAGATCTAGGGAAATAGGAGGCTTAGATGTTTGAACATCTAATGAGCATTATTGTGCAATTTCACCTTGATGTCCCTTTTTCATCAATTTTGGCATACCATTAGAGCTTATCACCTTGCTTGGTTTCCCTATGATACCCTATAATTCATATACCTTCCTTCCCATAAAAATTTCATGAAAAGCTTCTAAAAATTAAAAGCCACAATTCCCAAACAATGTAACCATTGAACTCCCAAGGAAACATCAGCACCACCCATTGGAATAGAAATCATTGGACTATTCAATACATATTCTCCCATAGTAAGATTTATATTATGGAATTTCCCTGAGCAGTTCATAGTTCCTCCTTATGAAATCATTACTTGAAACTATGGTGCTGGATATACAAAGCAATTGAGATATTTTTCTAATTTATAGTGAATGAAATTATGGGTACTACCAGAATCAATCAACAATATGACCTCTTTCTTTTTGATAAATCCTCCGATATTGAGAGTTAGAGGAGTGCTAATTCCAACCAATGCATGACATGATATCGTGGGAGTAATCTCTTATGAAGTAGTATCGTCTATTTCTTCATCTGGAGATGGTTCTTGTTCTTTTGGTTCTTCCTCTTCACATTTTATGTAAAATAATTTCTTCTCACCACACTTATGTCCCTTACTATACTTGCTATCACAATTGAAACATAGGCATTTTTCTCTTCTTTCCTCTATGTGTTGAGGTGTCAACCTTTAAGGTGGGTTAGAAGAAGTGACAATATTCTCTCGATATGTGTTGGAGGTGCTCTTTCTAGTATCCATCATCATATTTTACTTTAAACATTCCTTTCCATCATGAAGGCCTTCTCCAAGGATGGTGGTTCAAAGAGACGCACCTCATGTTGAATTTTATCGTTCAAGGTGCCAATGAAGAGATCCAACAGATTATCTTCTGGAATGTTCTTCACTCTAAGACTTAGCTTCTGAAACTGTTTGATGTTCTCTGCAACTATACCTTTTTGCTTGATATTTATTAACTGGCTAAAGAAGGTATTTCTATTAATATCCCCATAATGTGCAATCAATTCTCCGGTGAATATAGACCAAGATATAATAGAGTCCTTTTTACGGTCACAATGCCATTGGTACCATAGACATTGATCAGGTTCTAAATATAATGATGCAATAGTTACCTTTTGCAAAGTTGGAACCTGGTGTAGATCAAATAATTGCTTCATTTGGAATATCCATGTTATTAGATCATTGCCATCAAACTTTCTCATGCTAATCTTGGGAAGTTGGGTACCCCTTGGTGACCATCCCTGATGACTTCCATTACCAAAATAATTTCCTCTTGGAATATTATTATTCGTGGAAGGTTAATCAACATGAGAATTATATTTATCCTCCTGAGTATCCTGGAACACATCATTACCTGTAGGAAGAGTATCTCTTGAATTTTGTATGAGATTAATAATATTTGTCATATTCCCCATCAAATTCTCCTCTAGATTGAGTAAATAAACTGTTTTCACTGAAGCTTCATATTTTCCTCCATTTTATTCAACTTCTCCTCTAAATTATCGAAATCAACTTTTTTCATAGACCCTTTAATCATATCTTCCAACTGGGACACTCTAAAAGGAAGGTATTCCCTTTCATCATGTGTTGAGGATGGATCCTCTAGGGGTTTGGATGGAGTGTAGGTATTTAAACTTCCTTTTGGTGGAATTTTTAACAATATAAATAGATATTACACCTTAGGTGTCACCACAATTAGATCCTTCTTCTCCAAGACAATCAAAATTAAAAATGGCGTACCTTTTCAAACCCTGATTGGAAGACAATTTTAAGGCCGACTTGAACTTGATGTAAATTTCAAATTTCTGATCCTTTGAGTCTGAAAATTATCACTATTGTACCCTGATGTTTCCTCTTTCCAATTTAAAAGGTATGATCTAATTTGGATTTACCAATAAGACTTTATTGCGAATATCCCAACACCTCTTATTTTTGGTGTTTCCCGAATAGCGAACTTGTACTGTATTCCACATGTCCAATTGTATGTATCTGAGGTTTAAAACCCTACCACAGATGCTACGGTCCGTCTTATTTCAGATGAAACAGGTCTCACTCAATTTGGATATTGAATTCCCCATATATGACCTTTTTTCTCATAACACCTGTTTTATACTAGTTTTTGGACTAGTTAGAAGCCCTGTATTCTAGAGTGAATATCTCTGAACCTTTTCAGGATCTAAAACTTGGACCATAGTTAGCTAGGCCTTTTTCCTATGTGGATTTTAATTCTGTCTATCTAAACCATCATAGAAAAACATTTATAGAGAAAGTTCCAATATGACTCGTTTTGAAGAAACCACTCCCGAGGAAAGGGCTTTGATACCAAATGTTAATAAACAAATTTTCAAAAATAGTATGAAAAGAGAATAAATAGATCAGAAAGAGTACTCCACGACTTTATTGAAGAAAATAGTTGAATAACAAGCCTCTTCGAGGGGGAAAAGTCCTTACACAATGTATTAAGTACACAAGACAAGACAAGACAAGATACTCCAAATGAAAGGTCTCCTTCCTATATATAAGAGACTAAGGGGTCCCAACTGACTGAGCCAAGCTGACATAACTAATATAAACATACTAATGACAATTACCACTAATGGACCAAATCGGACATCAAAACTAATGTAATGAACCACAATATAGGGGGAAATGTTCCCATATTTAGGGCTTAACAAAATCCAAGTGTTCCTATTGCAAGAAAGGAAACCACCTAGAGAGATCTTGCATGCATAAGAATATAGATGAGATAACCAATCTTCTTGAACATAACAACATTTCCCTCCCAGAGGGTGCAAGAGAGATTGATTCTGGAATTGATTCTGATGGTCTTGACATATGCCATGCAATAAAGGATGGATTTTCAAAATCACAATCCCTCCTCATAGATTCAGGAGCCTCCAACCACATGGTTGCCTCCGGTGAATTATTTTCTTCTCTATATCTAAAAGATGCTCTAATTATTCACATGGGAGATAACTCTCAAATCTCTGCTGAAGGGAAGGGCACAATACATCTGTAGCATGGGAAGTTAAAAAATGTTCTATTTGTGCCTTCTTTGTCAACAAATTTGTTTTTTGTATATCAAATGACTCACACAGGTTCACCAAAGAAAGTGGTCTTTGGTCTTGACACATTTGAGATTGATGAGATCTCTACTGGGAAGATTATAGCGAAAGGGTTTGCAAACCATGCCCCCATGGCATATGAATTCTCCCATTTTATGCCATACTCTTTGCATACCCCATTGGAATCTGATGAAGATCAAAGTGATATCTTTTCTAATGAATATGAGAATCAAGATCTTGATGTTGAGAATAAAGTTCAAGGAGATTCAGATCCATATCCAACAAATGCTCCCAATCCATGGCCAAGGCCAATATGGACTCACAAAGTCCTTGTATATGATGGGAACATAGTTGGGGATCCATCTGACCATAGAACCACCATATCTCAGTATCATTGAAACCTTGCACTATGTCATGCAGATCCACTTCTCTCAGAGAGATGTTGTATGATGGTGGGGTTTGATGCATAATCCCTTGAAGAGACTTTCCATGGGGGATATACGACCAAGCAACAATATCGGTTGTCTGGAAAAGTGTACTCAAAGGTTCATGATTTGGACCACAATGAGCCATTCGCTCCATTAGCAAGAAGGGTTCATGAAAGACTTGTTTTGGAAAATACAAATTATGCACAGCGAGAGGTACATCAAAGGAGAAGATCCAGATCCTGATCCATATCTAGCACCTGCATTTCTATCTTACATAGGAGCAGATTGTCAATATTTTTGTAAAGATTTTCACTCAGGAAATTGTTTTCCTTCTCTTCTTAGTATGAAGGTTCTTTGATTTCCCTACTGTTGTTCTTTTTTAGGGGGAGTATTTTTCCCATGAGGTTTTTCCCCTTCCTTGGTTCATGGACAGTTCTTTTATTTTTCATCATTTATTTGATTATACGGGTGACCTTTGGTCTTACTAACCAGGGCCCAGGATGCACAAGTATGGATTAAGGGGGGGTGTTAGGATATTTTAATACTCCATCCTTGTCCTACCAACATTATTTCATTTTCTTAGTAGTTGATGATGTCATTTTCCCCCTAGTGGTGTGCAAATGTCATCCAGGATCCATCTACCACCTTCTGAGCCCTGCATGCATCATTTTAGTACCACTTTAGTTAGTTCGCTATTTTTTAGGAACCTACTCAGTGTTCCAGGTTAGTCCACCTGATTTAGCTGACTCTTGTGGGGGGTTAGAGCTCTGAATTCCACTGATTATGGCCTCATGTGCCCTTTTCTGACTGTTTTGCATGGAAAAATCACTTATGCGCCCTCCTTGGTCAATTAACTGATTTTGTCTCTAGTTAACTGAGTTTAGGATCAGTTTGGTTGAGTTTGAGTCTTCTGGAGCACTCCAGTGGTGACAATTCCTATGCTAGACAAACTGAGAGTAATCGAATTCTCCTGTATGATTCAAATTATCTCCATTGTAACATCATTGTTGACTATGTTGATTGTTGGATCATGTGACATTATTCTGCTCCTATCTGAGTTCTCATGCATGATTAAGTGTCTACTCATTTTTACTGCAGTTATCACTCCAATTCATCTTTTCTGCTCATTCTTTCTATGTGATGTATACTCAGCTCTTAGATTTGTTGTGATTTAGAATTTCAAAATCATATGTCTCTATTACTACCATGAATAAGGTCTCTCAATTTAGAACCTCTTATTTTGAATATCCTTAGGTAATACCATAACTGACACAAGAACTAGGTGTAGGAAACCTCTATTATTCATGACTGCAACTAAGATAAATTATCAAGCTAGAGTTTTAGAGAAAGTAGACTAGGAACATGTTGCAGCTGCAACCTAGCCCCCAATTGTTTTGTAAAATTGTAGGGCCCCTCCTTTATTTTGAATTTACTTAAAGTTTTTTTTTTAAATAAGAGAAAAAATCGGTTTCTTGAATCGGGAGAGTTTTCATTTTTACGCCGAAATGGTCGAGGGAGTTGTCTTTTTTACGCCGAAACGGTCGGGAGAGTTTTCATTTTTACGCCGAAATGGTAAGGGGAGTATTTCTATTTTTTGCGAATTTTTTTTAAGAAGAAAATCTGTTTAAGAGGAAAATCATATTTTGCACCGAAACAGTCGGACACGTTCGAGCTTAGACTTGAACGGAAAAAAAAACAAAAAAACAAAAAAAAATTGCGCCGAAACGGTTCAGATTAGACTAAATCAGAGAAAATTGAAATTTATGCCGAAATAGTCGAGCTTGGACTCGATCGGAGCAAAGTTGAAATTCAAGTCAAAACGGTAGGACACAAACCACGTTTTATTCCGAAACGTTTCGGAACAACAATGTGTTTTACCCAATCTATATTCCGCCGATGTGGCGCTTCACCCAAAAGTTGAAGGAAATGGACCATGACCCGAAACGGTTCAGTGGTGGTTTTTCGATGCAAAAATAGCAGTTAGCCCGAAACGGCCCAACCGACAAAGTGTTTTCAGGCAATATGTTTCAGGGTGAAATGAGTTTTAATCCGAAAAGGGAATTTTACAAAATCTAACATTGCCAAAAGGGAACTTTTGAAGCCCTGTTCTCACGCATACCCAAATGCATTTATTGCTATGGTTTTTTCTGTTGTTTTATAAAAGGGGGGAAATATTGTCATATTTCATTTGCGAATTCCATTAAAGAAAAGAAATGAAACGAAGCCTATCCCTAGACAATAGATCACTGAACTTCGTACGCACCATTGGTGTACCGCCAAGTAAGCATTCTATAGATTTGACCTTTTTTTAAGTTTAAAGATGATATTTGAACGTGGATTAGTGCACTTGTTCGCTTTGAAAACCTTAGAGCTACATAGGACATGAAGCCAAAATATTTATATATACGGTAAAACCCTCAGGCGCCATTTCCCGGTTAGGAGTAAAAATAAAGGTTTTTTGTTTCAATAGCCTCCTGCAGCGCTTGGATATTTTTCAGAGTATCCTTAACTGGAAGGATTTAGTGTTTTCCCTTAAGGCGACCACCGTGAACCATTGCTATCTCCAGGGCCCGTGCGTTTCAGATTCAGGTTTTTGGATTTGGGAACTCTGGAAAATAAAATAAAGGGGTTGATTTTACTTACATTTACCAAGAAAATCCGAGTTGATAGGTGGAAAGGGGAAACTCCCCAAGCCTTTCGAAACTTTGAATCCTCACATTAACTGCATTCTTCATGCTGCTTAAACAAATGAAAACATATGGTTTTGATTGAAAAAGGAGTCTCGGTCTTGCGTTACTTTTTACCATTGGCATAATGTATCATTAGTACACCCCTGCCAATAAAATATTTTCCATGAAACATTAAATGTAAACTGATTTTCTATTTTGGAACCCTAATAGCTACTGAGTCCTGTTACCAAATGGAAGCTAACCGGTAATATGGTAAGGTGATGGTGAAACTGCCGATGATTCTATATAGAAATTGGAGGCATGACTGCAATTTTGTTTAAAATATGTTCTTGCTTTTGCTAATGATGCATTGTAGAATAAGGAATACTTCACATGAGACCCATCGATACATCGTTTATTTCATATGGGATTTCACCTTGGAACTATGACCCTGGTTTCCAATACTGTGTTAAACTATAACTAGGAGAGCAGCAAAATTCATTGTACACCATATTTTTGTGTTCAGAAAACATATATTCAGATCCAAAACTTGATATAATGGAAGTCTGAATCTCCTTTCTTTTAAAATAATGACGATTCACACATTTGCAATTTATTGTTTGTATTAGTTCGGGTAAAATGTTGTATTTCCATTTTCATTTTGCTTGAAAATGGTTTCCTTAGCATTAAATTGTCCCTTTATATATGCCAACTTTGTTTTCACTACCAGGATTCAGAAATGCAAAGGAGAACTTCTAAGCGTAAAGCCAAGGTCGCAGAATCTGATTTAGATATTGAATCGTCTATGAAACCACGATGGAGAACCTATATGAAGACACCAGAGCATCAATGGGAATTGTTCCTAAATATAAATGGGGTGAACTATATCACCTCATTCGAGACCTAAATGTGCCAGATGCCTCCATTGAAGTGATGATGGTGTACCATAATATTAAAAAATTAGGTATTCATAAGGCTGCCACCCGTCTAGAGCTTTTTCCGTGTTCGTGGGTAATTGGGTGGATTTTACCCCATGTGGATGTTGGCACACAAATCATAGCTGGGGCGAATGGAGAAGGATTTGCATCATTTCATCCCGCTCATATTCATGTAACATATAATTTACCGCCCCCAAATATCATGATGTCATAAGACTGGATAAAGGGAGTCAACACAGATCACTTTGAGTATGCTAAGAAAATGTTGATTCCTGGAAAGAAGTTGAGGAAAAGGGTATGCAGGGAACATGATGCCTAGAATTTGAAAACACCAATCAGGATTATAACATTAATGTTAAGTAGAATATTTGGTAGGGAAAACATGAATATCTACAAGCTTAGTTGGGTTCCCCTCATGTATCACACCTCCTTCCATGGTACCGTCTTCAATTGGCCAGACATTATCTCAGAGAGTATGGAATCAACAATAGCAACATCCCAAGGAGGGAGGACCTAGAAGAAAGAATAATTATTTGTGTCTTCCTATGTTATTGACTGCATCGTAATAACACACCCATCCCACAAGTTGGGGTTCTATTGGGTCCCAGTTGAGACCCCTCTATATATGGCCTACCAAATAATGTGGGATCATAAATATACGAGCTTCTACAATCTTATATGTGAGGAATTCATAATTCCTCTATATTGTTTAATATTTAACGAAGAACCCAATTGCTTGTCGGGAAACGCAATGGTAGTCATCAATGAATATGGAGACTTCTACTTTACCCTGGAAGGAATGTATATCCGAATGTACGGGGGAAACAAAGCTCCTTCTCTAATGCCAAAGTACACTACAGATTATGTATTACATAAGGAGGTTGTAAGACAAGTCTTCGTCAATGGAGTCGGCCATTTTGTGAACGAGAATAAGAAGGCCTCTTACCAGTCACTCTCCTTCACCATTGGAGCATATAAATTCACTAATATTAAAGGAGCGTAGGGGTTCATAAAATACTTGGAGGCGTTTCATTTTGGAGAGAATATTTTCATTAGAAACAACAAGTTGCAGAAAGCCGCCCAATATTGTGCATCGTGTAAAATTCACTTTGAATACATAGACCACTTCATAAAGGATGAAGAGGTATATCGGAGGGCGAATAACATGACAGACTTGATTAGACGATTTGGTCAAAAAATTGGCACAGGTTCCAGTCACACTAAGGATATTGCTAAAAAGCCAAAACTAAAAAAGTCCAGAGAGGAGGATGTAGCAGCGGAAGAAGCAAGGCTAAAGCAAGAGGAATAATAAAAGCAAAAAGAAGAAGAAGTAAAGAAAGAAGAAGAAGAAGCAAGACAAAATATGGAGGAAGAAAAGAAGAAGAAATAAGAGCAAGAAGCAGCAGATAGAGCAGCAGAGTTGGAGAAACAAAAGGAGGAAGAGGATAAGGTCAAGAAAGTTATGGAAGACAAAGAAATCCAAGAAGAAGAACACAATTTCCAAGATATGGACATATAAGATCCACCCGGTGAATCCGGAATCCCACTTATAGGAGGGAATCTTCCATTCGTTGAGCTTGGACTCACACCTTTTACTCCTTCAAAAAAGAATTCTGTAGCGAAATTGGACACTATATTTTTTGACCCCAGGTGGAAGACAATATTGAGAAGAACAGAGAAAAGGTTGAAAATGGGCGCTCAGCCAGATGTAGTGACTATTCAAGAAATTACCTTAGTAGAAGGCACCCACGAAGATCCCAAATTTACAGCTTCAGTAAGCATACCAGCTACTCATGAAAATGTCAATAACGTTGATAAGTTGATGAATGCCCTGGAGCGAAGTAAAGAAAAGATGTTGAAGTTGAAGGATAACTTAGTAAAGGAAAGAGGTGAGGAAATTGAATTGAAAAGGAAACATGATATAGTGGAATTGGAAAAGAAAAAATTACTACTAGATTATCAGGAATTGGAGAATGAAAAGGATGCCCTAATGTACAGCTTATAATCATGGAAGGAGAGCGAAATGATTTCTATTCTCGAACCAATGAATTAGAAGAGAATGAAATCAAATCAAATTAGCAGGTAGAATCTTTAGTCAGAGAAAAGGAATCTTTGCAAGTGCACGTGGATGGGATGATAGTTGAGAAAGAAGCTTTGTAGTCCTAGATGGACGAGTTGGTCAGAGAAAAGGAATCTCTGTTGGAGCAGGTCAACGTAGCTCAAAATAAAAAGCAGGATATAACCCCATTTTATGAGCATGCCTGTAAAATACAGGAACAAATCTTCCGCTCATAGGAATTGTTAATTGAATAAATTTATAAAATGAAACATATAATAGACAGGATGAAGGAGATTTATGCAGACCCTTTTACTGTAAGACATAAATTAGTCAGTACTTTTAAAAAATTGAAAAGGTTGATGGCCTAGAAGGGATAAAATCAAAACTTCCTTGATCACCTATCGAACAAGAGAGATACAGAACTCAAGTTAGACATATCTCTTCTAGACAGTTGCAGGATAGCTTCCAGGAAGATACAAGTAGAAGTACCAAAGTCTATCTCAAAGTGTGAAGAAATTTACAAAGAAATTTTCAAGTACATGAGAAATGCCATATGTCGATGGTTTCATATATGTAGGAGTTACCCACCAAAGATCAGCATCTAACAGAATTGAAAGGCGGCTTAAAAGAAGACCTAAAGTACATCAAGAAACTAGACGTGCTTAATGAAGAAGATCTCAATTAGCATATAGGACAAGCATCTGTAAATTCTTATTTCCTGGATGAAAGTTATAAAGAAGCTATTAAAGGAGTAATAAGTGTGGGAAAATAATTATTTGTTCATGAAATATCTTTAAAATTATTAGAGCCTCTGCAATGTAATATAATATTTCATGAAAGTGACTTGTGGGATAGTTATATTTCCATCTTAGAAGTCCCACCAGAAGAATAATTTAATTTGTAAATAATTATCTATTTTTGGTTTTGCAAGCACAAAAGACAAATTTTAACAATCCAAGGGTCAGAGGGTAGGTGAAGCAATAGTCATGTAAAGACAAATTCTCTTTTAACATAAATAGAGGGGAAAAGGGATTAGAGGAGGAATTTTGCTGGTGAAATAAAAGATGGAGACATTTTGTAAGAGACCCAATTTTTTGCTAATAAGAAAGACCTATTTGTTGGAAAAAACTTGCGTGGAATGTTTTGGATGACAAATTAGAATTGTTTCTTCTTGTGTTCATACGCATACTGTGAGATCTTTCTAACTTTATTGAATTATTTTGATGGTAATGAATGATTTCACTTGTCTATGCAAATGTCTATGTGATATCAGAGTAATAAATGGATATAAATGTTATCAAATATATCTTTGTGTGTTTCTGTTGTGAATGTAAATACTTTATCTAAATAGCTATCTGTTGGATTTGTATAAGCATTCTTGGATTATTACTCTCATTAAAACTCGCCCCTTGCAAGGATAGATTAGTTAAGTTAGAATAGGGTTAGCTAATTGATAAGGTAGAAGTTATAAGACGAGAGGTAAGAACCTATGCATCACTTGTGAGGGTTTTTCCTGTTAGTTATAGGTTATGCATCAATTAGATTAGAAGCACTTGCATAGTCATAATTTAAACTTAAAATATAAACGGTGTGCCAAGCCGCAACCGGTAAATTTAATGAAAATACCTATGGTAGTCGGACCGTTAACCGGATGGATTCCCTATTTGAAACAGTGAATGATCTAATTGGGATTATTCATTGGGTAGAATCCCTACTGTCGATGCTAGGATTTTTCAGGCATCAACATTTTTTGGCGCTAGAAGGAGGGAAGCCAGTGCATGGCTGGTAGAGGAAACTTGTTTTCGCGAGGAAATTTCTTTGGGTCTCCGTAGAAACAACCCAACTAGAAGAATTAATTTTTGCAGCTGATTATCAAGCAAAGTTTGATTCTGAAATTGATCATACGGAACGTTTGTATGTTGTTCCTCATACAAAAGTATATAATTTTAGGAGACACACTAGATCATACGTGAGAAAACTTGGAGGATTATAGGTGGTACCTTTACTACCTAGAATACAAGCTCCTAGACGACAAGTTGTGCAAACTAGGGATTCCGTGCTTGTGGAATCTTTGGAATAATTAGTTGATTTATCATTACAAGATATACCAAATCCCATCAATCAATTGAGGCCTAATTCTCAAGATTCAATCACTTATCCACACATACAAACACTTTCACCTACGCTCACACCCCCACATTCACCTCGAATTCCTAGGCTCATTACTCACATGGCTCACAATCCCAATCCACCACATGCATGGAGACCCATAAGACCACTCAACTTAGCTGCTCATTTACATGATTTTCCTAAGTATTCAGAGCAAGTTCTACCTAAGTTTGATCCTAGAAAAGGAATCTCTGTTGATGATCACCTAAAGAGATTTTACTTAGCTATAAATCTACCCAATGTAGAACATGAGGATGTGGTGTGAAGACTATTCCCATATACTTTTGAACTTGGAGCATCATCGTGGTTTTTTATCCTATAGACTGGTTCTATAGTAGATTGGGATAGCTTTGAAAATATTTTTTTGAATAAGTTTGGTAACCAAAAGACTCTGGATTCACTTATGAAAGAATTATTGTCGATGCGGATGGAAAAGAAGGAACAAGTACAAGATTTTAATCAAATATTTACTATGATTTTGAATAGTTTCAGCGCTGCAACGAATTCTGCTAAAGAGACATTGGTAGAATATTATATTACAATGCTTCTCCCACCCATAGCCATGTTTGTTAAGAGATCTGTTAAAACTACTTTAGCAGAAAAGTTTGAAGAGGCGAAGAAGGTAGAAATAGACATAGACATTATTATGAAACATTCTATGGATCTCAAGGTAAAACCTACAGTAAATAAGAAGCATTTGATGTTGACCATACCTAAAGAAGATTCTCAAATGAATTGGAAAATGTGGTCAAAATGGTTCAAAAGTTGTCCAATAAAATAGTAGATCTGGAAAAGGAAAAAGGGTGCTAGTTCTTCAGTAAGAAAACCATTTAAACATTTCTATAAAAAAAAGGAAGAAACACACAACCACCATCAAATAATTCTATTGTTTTTAATTTGAATGAAGTTGGTATGGATCACTTTTGCACATTTCATCAAGAACATCATTTTGAAAAACTTTTCCCCTAGTGGATTAATTCAATGACTCTCGTAATGAATCAATTATTGGACACACAACTAATAGATCATGAAGATTATCTCCCGGATGCGGGTGCTAGCTCCAGGAAGATGACAGATGGGAACAACCTCATGATACCTGGCCCCATGCTTATTCCACACACCCATGCTGATGTCACCCATACGACGTCAAGCAGATAAGACATTTAATAAGACTATCCTCAACGTCGTCTCAGCCTCTCTAGCCACCACGACGATGGATTTCAGGCGTGCGAACCACAGGCTCTTGGCTCAACGCATCAATATCATGTCTTCATGTTCAATGAGGCTCACTTTCCAGGTTATGCTCTAGGTTCTTCATGCTCTCGTCTCTACGCTCTCTGTGCTCCAAGATCTTAGTGCGCTCAACTCCCTACACTCGCACTCTTGCGTCTGCATCACCTCCCCAAAAATCCATTAGGGGAAGGACTGAGGGGGACAAGACCAAAAACAAACAGAACGAGAACACTTCGGAGGAAATTCCCATGAGGAAGGGATACAGACCTGAAATCTCCATCCCAATTCGTCTGCTGCTAGATAACTGCGAGGCCAGGATCATAGCAGAAATCATGACAGCCGAAAATTTGGAGTAGCATTGGGACCCATACAAGCTCGTTAAGAATATGATGGGGAAACTTATGGAAGATATGCAGTTGAATTGGGCCTCCGTGCACCATGCCACCCAATCCCTACTTGCAACTCTGCCCAATTGTGTGTCCACTCTCGACACCCTGAATAGCACACACTGTTGGGACTCTTATGCTCCCACCAAAGCCTTCAGTCGTGACTTTTTCTATGGGAGCACCACCCCTGGAGCTACCTCATCGGCTATTGTCCTAACTACTACACTTGGCTTGGACACGCTCAACCCCGGTGACAACTCTGTGGCCACGACACACAACAGGGAACAGTTGAAAGGTAAGGAGAGGTCTCAAACCTCCTTCCCCATTCCCAGCACCTTGGGTCCAATCTTGGAGAAATGTACTCGTAATGAGAAGTCTGCTTTTTCCCTTGTTCTGCCTAGAAAGACCACTCCACTACCCATCAAGCACCCAGATCCCATCAAGCCTGTGAACATTCCTGGGAATTCTGCTTCTATGCCGAAGAATGCTGCTCCGATTTCAGCAAAGGCCTGGAAGGACAACGCAACATACAGTTGCCCAATTCTGGAGGAGACTCCATCGGCAACTGATTGAGCAGGTTTCTTTGTTGTATTTTGTTTATTTTTTTTTCCTTTCTAGATATGCACAGTCTGCAGAATGCTTCTAAGGCCAGAACTCTTTGCATTTCTACCTGGTTCTCCCCTCAGTAGACAGGGGTTTTTTGTACTGTAATATTTTGATTTTCCTCAGCACTCTCGATAGACATGGATGGCACCTCTGGAAAAGACCATCGTGGACTATAATGTATTTTGTACTTCTATTAAACTAATATAATCGACAGCTTTTACAAAAAAAAATAGATCATGAAGATTAGGAAGAAGACCAATCTAATGAACCAAAAGATCGAAATGAAGAAACCAAGTTGGTATTATGGGATTGGGCTCCAACTTTGGGTTTAGATGACGAAGAAAGGGTGGAAGAAATACAAGTATTCGTCATAGATTATGCTACCAGAAGTAAGGGACCCATAGAAAAACAAAGTATGGTATTACCCAAAATCAAAACAACCAAAGAAAAATAAAAAAGAATAACAGTATAAATCTGTCACAACCGAAAGTAAATTCAAGGGTTGTAAAGGAAACAAATCCGTTAATCAATAAGCAAGTAAACCTGGTAGTCAACAAAACTGATCTTGGTGAAAAAACTGGGGGAAATCATAATATGGGATATGATATTGTAGAAGATATCAAGAAAAAAAAGGCAAATATATCTCTGTTTGAAATATGTAACCTGTCACAATAGAGGAAAAATTTATTGGAATATTTTGATGTAAAATCAAGTAGTGCAGTAGACAAACAGCCAGAAAGGGTTGAGTCTGATACCGAGATTAACAAAGCAAGTATTGGTGGGAAATAGAAATCCAAAACTCTTCCTTTCCTTTTGAATTTTGAAATCTTTAATTAAAAGGTACATAATTGCTTGGTATATTCTGGGGATTCATCTAACATAATGCCACTATCTATTTGCAAAAGGATTAATGGACAACCCATAGCATCCCCTTCTCGGATTATACAACTAGATAGATCCGATGTTAAAGTTATTGGGAAAATGAAGAATGTTCTTATTAGGTTGGCTGTGGATTCAAGAGTATGTCAGTTTATTGATATTACGGTGGTAGACATATAACCAAAAGCTTATGGGTTAATATTGAGTAGAGATTGGTCAAATAATTTGAATGTATACTTCGCAATAGATTGGTCTCATTTATGGATGTCATATCAGAATAAGCAGAACTAAATCAAAGTGTTGAGGGAACCTCTTATGAAGCATAGTGTACCCGACAAAATGATCCAGTGAACTTTTCATCTTCAATTTTGGGAAATTATTTTTTAGAAATTGACCCAGGAACTATCAGGAAGAAAATATTGGCCATGATTCAGACACATAGTCCAATCTCCTTCAATTTGCACGGGTTGATGATATTGACTGTAATATAGAAGAGTTAGTTACTGACATAGGTGATCATACTAACATAGTTGAATCAGATGATAAGTTTTGGACTTTATACTTTGATGGATCCAAGACACAAGAGGGAGAAGGAGCAGGTTGTGTTCTTGTTGATTCCCAAGGAAACAAACAATTTCTATCTTGTAGACTAGAATTTGAATGCACAAATAATATTGCTTAATACGAAGCTTTAGTTCAGGTTTGAAAAAATCCATTGATTTAAATGTTAAGAATTTAAAATATTTTGGTGATTCAGAGATAGTATTTAGGTAGATAAGGAACATCATTCCTTGTTTATCTCCACGCTTGAAAGGGTATCAATCTGATGTATGGAATTTAATATCAAATTTTAATGCTTTTAACTTAAATTCCATTCCTAGGTTACAAAATGTCGTTGTTAATCTACTAGCCACTTCTGCTTCACGTCTAGTACCAACAAATAACAAATGTTCCATTTAATTGATTTCCAGGCCCTCTATCCCTGATAACATTACAAATTGGAGATTTTTCGATGATGATCAACAAATTATCCACTTTTTGACATATGAAGATACATTCAAAGGATCTATTATTTAGGACGACGAACACCAATCAGAATTGAAAAATAAGGATATTAGTAAAGGCAATTTTATTCCAAAAGGAGTATGGAATTTAGAAATGTTATTTGACCTACAACATAAATTTAGGAAGCCAACAAACGTCAAAATAAAAAGCTCCTCAATGCAATATGAATTGGTGAACTTAGCTACAGAACATGAACCTAAATATGTCAATTTGGGACAGTGTTGCTCACCTGGCGAGAGATGAAAATTTATTAAACTATTTCATCAATACAAAGACATTTTTGCATGGACATATGAGGATTTGAATACTTATGATACATGTATCATACAACATGTGATACCTATCAAACAAGATGCAAAACCATTCTAGAAGCAACTCTAGAAGATGCATCCTATGCTTGAACCTTTAATACAAAAGGAATTAAAGAAGTTGCTTGATGCTAAAATTATTTTTAAAATTTGACATTCTGAATGAGTGGAAAATTTGGTACCTGTACAAAAAAAATCAAGAGAAATAAGATTGTGTCAACTTTCGAAATTTAAGTCAAGCATCGGATAAAGACAACTATCCAGTTCCACCAATGGTACAAATATTACAATTGGTGTCAGGCTCAGAGATGTTCTCCCTATTGGATGGATTTTCAGGATACAATCAAGTATTAGTGGTCGAGAAGGATCGACTCAAGACTACCTTTCTCACAAAATGGGGAACATTCGCTTATAGAAGAATTCCTTTTGGCCTTATGAACACTGGAGCCACATTTCAAAGGGCCATGAGCATCGCATTCCGAGGTTTAGTCGGCTACAGTGTTGTTATTTATTTAGATGATGTGACAGTATTTTCTAAGAAAAGAGAGGATCATGCTTTTCATTTGAAACAGATTTTTGAGCGTTGTAGGAAGTATGGCATATCTTTGAATCCTAAGAAAAAACAAAATTTGTCCTAGAAGGAAAACTGTTAGGACAAATCATCTCTAGAAAGGGAATCTATATAGACCCAGAAAGAATTCAAGCCATAACCCAAATTCCCATGCCCCGTAATAAGAAGACTATGCAACCATTTATGGGCACAATAAATTTTGTTCGAAGGTTTGTGCCAGATTTTGCACAAATTGTAAAACCTTTGCAACAAATGGTGAAGCAAATTGTGCAATTCAAGTGAACTGAAATTGAAAAGAACACATTCAAGGATATAAAAAATTCCGTTCTCATGCACCTTCATTGAGAAGTCTGGATTTTGAAAAGGATTTCATTATATATACATTTTCTTCATATCATTATCTTGCAGTGGCACTTACACATAAAGGAGAGAAAGGAAACGAATATCCAATATCTTTTATGAGCACTAGATTATAGGGGACTGAACTGAATTACCCAGTTGTATACAAACAAGCATACGCGGTATTTAAGGCAGTAAAACAGTTCAGACCTTACATTCTAAAGAATAGAACAAAGGTTATAATACCACATCTGGCTGTCAGGTCTTTATTTGTACAAAAGGATTTGGGAGAAAGACGTGCAAATTGGGTGATTGCATTACAAGAATATGACCTAGAATTTAAACCAGCTAATATTATCAAAGGTCAAGGGTTATGCAAGTCTTACTGAACATACAACTAATGGATATCATGGTTGGGAAAATGAATCCGAAATGAATTTAATTGAAGCATGTTTTGTTTTTACCACTCCAGAGTCATGGTATAGAGATTTAAATCATTATCTTCAAAATGGATATTTTCCAGAGCACTGGAATTCTAAGCAAAGAAGGGCCCTTTGATTGAAATCAACATCATATCAAATAATAGATGGAGTAATTTTTAGAAGGAATTATGATGGAGTGCTTTTCAGATGTCTTGAAAGAGATGATGCAGAGAAGGTGGTTAAGGAGTTACATGATGGTCCTGCAGGAGGACATTATTCTGGGTAAAGTACTACTCATAAAATATTGAGAGTCGGATATTACCGACCCATTGTTTTTAAAGATGCCCATGCTTACGCACGGAAATGTGATATATGTCAGAGGAGTGCTGGTATACTATCAAAATCAGCAGGACCATTACAACTAGTCATCATTTTGAAACCATTCGAGCAATGGGGTTTAGACATCATCGGGGAAATCAATCCCAACTCTTCGTTGCAACATCGATATATTCTTACTGCCACTGATTATTTTACAAGATGGACTGAAGGCATTCCTTTGTGCAAATTCAATGAATATGTGGTCATCAAATTCTTACAAGAGAACATCATAACCAGGTTTTGGGTTCCAGTTTCGCTAGTCTTTGATAATGCATCTTATTTTTCTTCTTTTAAGTTGAGTGTATTTGCTATTAAAAAGGGAATTAAATTGCATTATTCATCTATTTACTATCCGCAAGGGAATGGGTTCTAAAAATATACTAATAAGAACCTCATATGAATATTGAAGAAAACCCTTATTGAAAACCAGAGAAATTGGCATACATCTCTCCCCAATGCTTTACGGGCAGGTAGGGTTACTCTGAAGAATTGGTTAGGGGTTTCTCCTTACACCTTAGTCTATGGGAAAGAGGATATTCTTCCCCCAAACATAATACTCCCTTCCCTGTAGTTAGCTTGGGCATCTTAAGATTCAAATAGTGAAATCATGCATTCACACATTAATACCTTGCTAAAACTTGAAGAAGCACGACAAAAGGCCAAGTATAGGTTCAACCCTCACCACGATATTGTAAAAAGGTGGTTTGATAATCGGAAATCTGGAAAGAAATCTTTTGAGGTAGGAGATCTAGTTCTAAAGTGGGATCATCCTCATGAGGGGAAGGGAAAACACACCAAGTTCCAACATTTGTGGCTTGTCCCTTATCAAGTTGTGGAGAAGCTTGACCCAACAACTTATAAATTAAAAGATCTACAAAGGGAGAAGAAAAACCTCCATGTCAACATCCTAACACTCAAACAATACTTTTCCTAGGATTAAGGAACCTTTGTACATAAATAATTTTTGTCTTTCGGTTTGTTTTATTTCATTTTTTCAGGTTAGTTAGTTTCAGCCTTTTCGATTTTGCTTTGCTATGAATTTATTTGCTTGATTTTGTTTTAAATAAATCCCAGCTCAACTTTCAGAGTGACGTGCATAAATGCAAACATCTAAACACTCTCATACGAAACTCTTATAATCTCATAAGGATTAGAATTGGCTTCATAACAAAATAATTTCTTTTTTTAACAGCAATGTGACTAATGATTTTAATTGATGCTTTGTTTTAAAAGGGGAAACCTGCTTCTTATTTCAGATGGTTTCAGTATAAACATTGTAAAATAAACAAGATCTATGAATTCTAAATTACTATCTTGGGGCTCCACTCACTTAAACATAAATAGCCTTCTCAAGTGGCCTACTATAATTAACCCATGGAAAGGAAGCAAGTCTTGCAAATGTGTGGAAATTAAAATGATCCTATGCTACGATAAATTATAGCCAAAACGCTTATAAAGAAGAATCAAAATATCTGAAAGATTCCATATCCATCAAAGAAATGGTTTTGGAAAATAAAATACTACCAATCAAGAAGATTCGTCTGATGATGTTCCAGAAGATTCTTCTCCGTCCGTGAGTATGAAAAAACAAAATAAAAATTCATAACTCACACAAAAGGACATTATGTATGGAAGAACCCACGTCAGATGTTTGAAGAATGAAAAAAGTTATATAGGAGGACTCAAATGAGAAAACACATTAAGAAAGCATCAAAGGAAATGCTAGTAGCATGGGAATGAAGAATACACAAATACATTTGTTGTATATTGTTACAATCCTATGGTGTCATATTTAGTGGCAACCAAAAGATGGGACTAATAAGGAACTCCATATCATGGCCCGGGGAGAGTGGTCAGGAAATCTAGTGTAGTTTTCCGTAATTCCAAAAATAAATGACCAATATTATTCAAGAAGCTCCTTTCCCTGCCTAAAATATTAGACTTTTAAAATCATCAAAAGAAATGTTAAAGGCTTAGTTTTACAATTAGAATTAATGAGTGGAAGTAATTGTAATCCTCAACAGGGGTTTTGTCCAGAGATCTATGTCCACCATCCAATCGCCAATTGTTGCAACTACAACCTGATCCCCAATTTTTTTGTAAAATTGTAGGGCCCCTCCTTTATTTTAAATTTACTTAGAGTTTCGTTTCATCTTTATCTGTTTATATTTTTCTTGACACTAGAGTTTTTTTTTTTTTAAATCAGAGAAAAAAATGGTTTCTTGAATTGGGAGTTTTCATTTTTACGCCAAAATGGTCGAGGGAGTTGTCTTTTTTACACCGAAACGGTTGGGAGAGTTTTCATTTTTACGCCAAAACGGTCGAGGGAGTATTGTTGTTTTTTGCGCTTTTTTAAGAAAAAAAATTGTTTCGGAGAAAAATCGTATTTTTGTGCTGAAACAATTGGACACGTTCGAGCTTAGACTTGATCGAAAAAAAATTAAATTCGCGCCGAAACGGTTCAACTTAGACTAAATCGGAGAAAATGTAAATTTATGCCAAAACAATCACGTTGGGACTCGATCAGAGCAAAATTGAAATTCACGCCGAAACGGTCGGAGAAAAACCATGTTTGCTTCCGAAACGTTTCGGCACAATAATGTGTTTTACCTGATATATATTCCGCCGATGTGGCGCTTCACCCAAAAGTTGAAGGAAATGAATCATGACCCGAAACGGCTCAATGGTGTTTTCTCGATGCAAAATTAGCAATTAGCCCAAAACAACCCAACCGATAAATATTTTTTAGGCAATACATTTCGGTGTGAAATGAGTTTTAAACTGAAAAGGGCATTTCACAAAATATAACATCGCCAAAAGGGAACTTTTGAACCCCATTCACACGCATACCCAAATGCATTTATTGCTAGGGTTTTTTCTGTTGTTTTATAAAAGGGGGGAAATATTGTCATATTTCATTTGTGAATGTCGTTAAAGAAAATAAAGGAAATGGATCCTATCCCTGGACGACAGATCACCGAACTTCATACGCACCATTGGTGTACCGTCAAGTAAGCATACTATATATTTGACCTTTTTTCTTAAGTTTAAAGATGAGCTTTGAACATGGATTAGTGCACTTGTTTGCTTTAAAAACCTTAGAGCTCAATAGGACATGAAGCCAAAATATTTATATATATGGTAAACCCTCAAGCGCCATTTCCTGGTTAGGAGTAAAAAAAAGGATTTTGTTTCGATAGCCTTCGGTAGCACTTGGATATTTTTCACAGTATCCTTAACTGGAATGATTTAGGGTTTTCCCTTAAGGAGACTACCGCAAGCCATCGCTATCTCCAGGGCCTGTGCATTTCAAATGCAGGTTTTTGGAGTTGGGACCTATGGAAAATATAATAAAGGGGTTGATTTTACTTACATTTACCAAGAAAATCGGAGTTGATAGGTGGAAAGGGGCAGTTCCCCAAGCCTTTCGAAACTTTGAATCCCCACATTAATTGCATTCTTCAGGCCGCTTAAACAAATGAAAACATACGGTTTTAATTGAAAAAGGAGTCTCGGTCTTGCATTACGTTTTACTATTGGCATATTGTATTATTAATATACCCCCGTCAATAAAATATTTTCCATGAAACCTTAAATGTAAACTTATTTTCTATTTTGGAACCCTAATATCTACTGAGTCCTATTCCCAAATGGAAACTAACCAGTAATATGGTAAGGTGATGGTGAAACTGCCCATGATTCTGTATAGAAATTGGAGGCATGATTGGGGTTTTGTTTAAAATATGTTCTTGATTTTGCTAATGATGCATTTTAGAATAAAGTATACTTCACATGATACCCATTGATACATCATTTATTGAATATGGGATTTCACCTTGGAACTATGACCCCAGTTTCCAATACTGTGTTAAACTATAACTAGGAGAGTGGAAAAATTCATTGTACACCATATTTTCATGTTCAAAAAACAGATATTCAGATCCAAAACTTGATATAATGGAAGTATGAATCTCCTTTCTTTTAAAATCATGACGATTCACACATTTGCAATTTATTGTTTGTATTAGTTCAGGTAAAATGTTGTATTTCCATTTTCATTTTGTTCGAAATCGTTTTCCTTAGCATTAAATTGTCCCTTTATATACGCTAACTTTGTTTTCACTACCAAGATTCAGAAATGCAAAGGAGAACTTCTAAGTCTAAAGCCAAGGTCGTAGAATTTGATTTAGATATTGAATCATCTCAGAAACCATGATGGATACCCTATATGAAGACATGAGAGAATCAACACGAATCATTCCTTAATATAAATGGGGTGGACTATATCACCTTATCTGAGACCTAAATGTGCTAGATGCATCCATTGAAGAGATGATGGTGTACCATAACATTAAAAAATTAGGTCTTCATAGGGATGCCACCCATCCAGATATTTTTCCATGTTCGGAGGTAATTGGGTGGATTTTTTCCCATGTGGATGTTGGCACACAAATCATAGTTGGGGTGAAGGGAGAAGGATTCATGTCATTTCATCCCGCTCATATTAGCGAAGCATATAAGTTACCGCCCCCAAAGATCATGATGTCAAAAGACTGGATAAAGGGAGTCAACATAGATCACTCTGAGTATGCTAAGAAAATGTTGATTCCTAGAAAGAAGTTGAGGCAAAGGGAAAGCAGGGGACACGATGCCCAGAATTTGAAAACACCATTCGGGATTATAGCATTAAAGTTAAGTAGAATATTCGGTAGAAAAAACATGAATATCTACAAGCTTAGTTGGGTGCCCCTCATGTATCACGTTGCCTCCCATGGTACCATATTCAATTGGGAAAACATTATCTCGGAGAGTATGGCATCAACAATAGAAGCATCCCAAGGAGGGATGACTCAGAAACAAGCATAATTCTTTATGTCTTCCTATCTTATTGAATGCATCTTAATAAGACACCCATTCCAAAAGTTGGGGTGCTATTGGGTCCCAGATGACACCCCTCTATATGTGGCCTACCAAATAATGTGGGCTCATAAATATATGGGCTTATACAAGCTTATATGTGATGAATTCATAATTCCTCTATATTGTTTAATATTTAATGAAGAACCCAATTGCTTGTCGAAAAACGCAATAGCAGTCATCAATGAATATGGAGACTTCTGATTTACCCTAGAAGGCACATATATCCAAATGTATGGGGGAACCAAAGCACCTTCTCTAATGCCAAAGTATGCTACAGATTATGTAGTACACAAGGAGGTTGTAAGACAAGTTTTTGTCAATGGAGTCGGCCATTTTCTGAATGATAAAAAGAATGCCTCTTACCCTCCACTCCCCTTCACCATTGGAGCATATAAATTCACTAAGGTTAAAGGAGTGGAGGGGTTCACAAAAGACTTGGAGACGTTTCATTTTGGAGAGAATATTTTCATTAGAAATGACATATTGCATAAATCTGCCCATCATTGTGCATCATGTAAAATTCACTTTGAATACCCAGACCACTTCCTAAAGGATTAAGAGGTATATCGGAGTGAGAACAACATGACATATTTTAACAGACGATTTGGTCGAAAAAGTGGCATAGGTTCCTGTCACACTAAGGATATTGCTAAAGAGGCAGAACTACAAAAGTCTAGAGAGGAGGATGTAGAATCGGAAGAAGCAAGGATAAAGAAAGAGGAAGTATCAAAGTAGAAGTAAGAAGCAGAAAGAAAACAGAAAGAAGAAGAAGTAAAGAAAGCAGAAGAAGAAGCAAGACAAAAGAAGGAGGAAGAAAAGAAGAAGAAAGAAGAGCAAGAAGCAACGGATAGAGCAGCAAAGTTGGAGAAACAAAAGGAGGAAGAGGATAGGCTCAATAAAGTTGTGTAAGACAAAGAAATCCAAGAAGAATAACACAGTTTCCAAGATATGGACATAGAGCCACTCGGTAAATCCGGAATCCCTCTTATAGGAGGGAATATTCCATTCATTGAGATTGGACTCACCCCTTTTAATCCTTCCAAGAAGTAATCTGTAGCGAAATTGGACACTATATTTTTTTACCCCAAGTGGAAGACAATCTTGAGAAGCACGGATAAAAGGTTGAAAATGGGTGCTCAGCCGAATGTAGTGACTATTTAGGAAAGTACCTTAGTATAAGGCACCCACAAAGATCCCAAGTTAACAGCTTCAGTAAACATTGCAGCTACTCAGGAAAATGTCGATAATGTTGAAAAGTTGATGAACGACCTGGAGCGAAGTAAATAAAATATGTTGAATTCGAAGGATAACTTAGTAAAGTCAAGAGGTGAGGGAATTGAATTGAAAAGGAAACAAGATACAGTGGAATAAGAAAATAAAAAATTACTACTAGATTATCAGGAATTGGAGAATGAAAAGGATGCCCTAAATGTATAGATTATAATCATGGAAGGAGAGCGAAATGATTTCTATTCTTGAATTAATGAACTAGAAGAGAATGAAATAAAATAAAATCAGTAGGTGGAATCTTTGGTCAGAGAAAGGGAATCTTTGCAAGTGCATGTAGATGAGATGATAGTTGATAACAAATCTTTGCAGTCCCAGGTCGACGGGTTGGTCAGAGAAAAGGAATCTCTCTTGGAGCAAGTCAACGTAGCTCAAAATCATAAGCAATATATGACCCCATTCTATGAGCATGCCTGTAAAATACATGAACAAATCTGCTGCTCACAGGAATTGTTAATTGAATAAATTTATAAAATGAAACAGATGATAGACAAGATGAAGGGTATTTCTGTAGGCGCTTTTACTGTAAGACATAAATTATTCATTACGTTTAAAAAATTGAAAAGGTTGATGGGTTGGAAGGGAGAAAATACAAACTTCCCTTATCACCTACCGAACAAGACAACTGCAGAACTCAAGTTAGACATATCTCTTCTAGATAGTTGTAAGAGAGATTCCAGGAAGATACAAGTAGAAGTACCAAAGTCTATCTCAAAGTGTGAAGAAATTTACAAAGAAATTTTTCAAGTACATGAGAAATGTCATATCTTGATGGTTCCAGATATGTATGAGTTACCCACCAAAGATCAGTGTCTAACAGTATTGAAAGGTGTCTTAAAACAAGACTTGAAGTACATCAGGAAACTAGACGTGCTTAATGAAGAATATCTCAAGCGGCACATAGGACAAGCATCTGTAAATGCTTATTTCCCGGAGGAAAGATATAAAGCGACTACTAAAGAAGTAATAAATGTGGGAAAATAATTATATGTTCATGAAATATATTTAAAATTATTATAGCCTTTATAATGTAATATAATATTTCATGAAACCGACTTGTGGGACAATTATATTTCCAGCATAGAGGTCCCACCGGAAAATAATTTAATTTGTAAATAATTATCTATTTTTGGTTGTGCAAGCACAAAAGACAAATTTTAGCAATCCAAGGGTCAGAGGGTAGGTGAAGCAATTAGTTGTGTAAAGACAAATTCTCTTGTAAGATAAATAGAGTGGAGAAGGGATTAGAGGAGGACTTTGTTGGTGAAATAGAAGCTGGAAACATTTTTTAAGAGAACTAATTTTCTGCTAATGAGAAAGACCTATTTGTTAAGAAAAGCTTTTATGAATTTTTGCGTGGAATGTTTTGGGTAACATATTAGAATTATTTCTTCTTGTTTTCATACTCATGCTGTGATATCTTTCTAACTTTATTGAATTATTTCAATGGTAATGAATGATTTCACTTGTCTATGCAAATGTCTATGCAATATCAGAGTAATAAATGGATATAAATGTTATCAAATTTATCTTTGTATGTTTTGTTGTGAATGTAAGTACTTTATCTAAATAGCTATTTGTTGGATTTCTATAAGCATTCTCCGATTATTACTCTCATTAAAACTCGCTCCTTGCAAGGATAGATTAGTTAAGTTAAAATAGGGTTAGCTAATTGATAAGGTAGAAGTGATAAGACGAGAGGTAAGAACCTGCGCATCACTTGTCAGGATTCTTCCTGTCAGTTATAGGTTATGCATCAATTAGATTAGAATCACTTGCATACTCATAATTTAACTTAAAATATAAATAGTGGGTCAGGCCGCAACCGATAAATTTAACAAAAATACCTACTATAGTCGGACCATTAACCGGGCGGATTCCGTATTCCAAACATTGAATGATCTAATTGGGATTATTTATTGGGGATAATCCCTACTGTCGATGCTAGGATTTTTTGGGCATCAATAGAACACGATCCCATCCAAATAAAAATTGATGATCAATACTCCATACCCATAGAATGTGAAGTCTCATCTTCGAAGTTAGCTATAAATATCTTACTATATACCACCTATTAGAAGAACATTTAGTATACTTGGAACATTTAGATGAGCATAAAAGGGTTGTATCTACTACTAATGAATCACACAACAAACATGTGAAGGATTAGTATGACAAATCTATCCATCCCCATGTCTTCTTTGAAGGAGACATGGTGCTTTTCTATGATCAACAACATGATGATCTAGGGCCTAGTAAATTCAGGTAAATGTGGCTAGGTCCTTACATCATAAAGAGAGTATTAAATAAGGGAGCTTATGAGCTAGAAAATTTCAAGGGGGGACATTATAAGGCCTAGAAATGGGCTCTATCTGAAGAGGTATCATGCCTATACCCTTGTGTCTAGGAAGAATATGCTTGCAATTATTGTATTATAAGTAGCTTAGGTTGCTTTTACTTCCTCTTCATAATATTTCGAAAATACAAAAAAAATGAAATATTCCAAAAACCTTACTTACCAATACTAATGTCATTTCATGAGATATTGTGAATTATGACAAGAGTGTTGGAACGAAGACTCAAATTTTCCATTTGGTGGTCTGTCTAAAAGGTTTGTGTCCCTAAAATGGCATATATGGAGGATCACCCCCATAAATGCATAATTTTCATCTACCCTACCATTATGTTCACACCTCAGGATCATAACACATGGAAGTGTGACATTATCCCCATGTTCTTAGAAAAGTCATAATTCCCCATGTTAGAGCTTACCAACTCATGGGTACCCTAGCTAGAACCTTGTTGTCTTTTGGTGCCCATGCTTGAAGTTTATGTTAGGATTGTGAGTCCCTAAGTATCCTTTACATGTCATCGAGATGAAGCCTCGTGACCCTCTAGAACTCTTAGTCTATCCATTAACCAAGCGACTCTCAAACATTTTTCACTTTGTATTATTGCATTTGCATACAACCGCTTGTGCTTTTGAGTCTAATGCCTCTACAGTTTGTCTTTAGCTACTTATTGCCAGTGTATTCTCCTAAGACCTCTTAATTTTTCTAATTATTGCAGTCACATATTCTTACCCTTACCATAGAATACATGCTTCAAGAGTGTCCACATCACGCACATCCTTTTTTGTGTTTTTTGCATAGGTATGTTACGTGCGCTTGGAACGTAGTTGCACGCCCATCCAATACTCATATCCTCCAATGTATTAAAGAATTCTTTTATTCTTTTTCATCCTTTATAATATCAAAAAGACACTAAAAATAAAATATTCCAAAAACCAAAAAAGGGAGGGAAAGATCTCAAATGTCTATTGATGTAGTGGCAGCAAGTCAAGTCATCCTTGAACAAATCCCCAATCTTGAGTCTTTCGGCAATTTGGGTTCTTTTTGAGGCCTTAGGATTAAAACCTTGATCTCATAGTTATTACTCCTCTGGTTGGTTAGTGTTCTAATCATATGGAGAATCTGTCAATGTCTCTTACATTGTAGATTTGTATTGTTGGTCCTTTTGTTTCAAATGCTTCCCAAGTCACTATTGTGTCATGCTCAGTGTTCAAGGATGTATCTTGTGTCGTCCATTCTACAATCTCCTTGACCTCACATGTCGGACATTCCTTGGTGTTAGTCTATTCTAATCATGTATCATTGAAATCAATGTTCAAACTCATGCTTGTCTGGAAGCTCCCAAATGAATTCTCGCAGGAAGGTTGTGTCTCGTCGATGATGACTCATCTTCTTTGAGGCATTAACCTAGAGTCATAACACCTTGGCCCAGTTGGCATTATTGATAGGTAACCTTGCACTCAATAGATGACAATTCATCATTGGTCACTGATTGAGTAATTTCCCTTGAATTTCAATGTCAAGAGAACTATTCACAATTTGGGATTCGTTTTGTACCTTGGATTCCATTTTCATTAGTGGTGGAAGTACTCACCCATGTCAATACATTTCATTAATGGTTGTTCCTCAGAGGGTCTCTTTTGTGTTCCATTTACATCTAGTGCATGCAGAAGACGTACTCGACGGTTTGTTTTGCAAAACTTTGTCCCAATCCATTCCCAAGTAAAATCAACCCCTGATCTTTCCTTGTGTTGGATGATGAAGGATGGCTTAATGCCCCTTTTCCAACGGGTCTCTCCATCGAATTCAACTCATTATTCTCTAGGAATGAGGTCTAGATTTTTGGTAGTACCTTGGGGCTTGCAGTCATTAGTGGCAGGTTCCCTCACTATCAGGTGTGGGAATACATTAATGTCTCCTACTCGATAGCTTCTACAAGTGTTGGACTCTAATACATCTATTCACACTTGTTGCAATGTACTAGGTACCTTGGTTCCCATTATCATCATTGGTGGTTCACCTTACGTGTGTTAACAGTATACATTAATGATCGATAATAAAACGTTATCATCCATGTTTGACTTTAGCTCATATATTCACTTGGGTATGATTTGCACCTATAGGAATTTTGGATAAAATACCTTGGGCCAATAGTAGCATACTTACATTTTTCTATTTCCCGAATTGCACAAGACTATACCATGCCTCATATGGCACTGGTACCATTGGGAGAACAATTACTCAGTTTAGATACATATTGTTCTCCTGATGCATGATGAGATATAGATCCACTATGTAGGAATTCATGGGTATAATCTCTATATTGGCATAGATACATTGTGTATCTATTTGTGGTTATGATCTCTTGATTGGCATGGATCCACTATGTATCATCTTAGTGGCCATGGCCCACTTATATATATATATATATATTTCATGGATCCACCGTGTATCCTTTGATGGCCATGATCACTACATTCATATATGTCATGGATCCATAGTGTCTTCTATTTGGCGGCCATGTCCTTCACTTTGAGTATGGATATGTCCATCATAGGGAAAAGAATGACTAACACTTATTTTTTGTTTTAAGTACTTTGACAGAACTAAGAACCTTGGAATCTCAACCATGTTTCTCCACATTTTATAATGTATTTTGACCAACATGTTCCCTTCTAACCTCACACATTAGGGGGCATCTGTTATAGATCAAATCGACACTTCTGAATTTGTGATGATAGTTCAAAAGGACGAAACTTAAAGTGTCACTGTATGTTCACAAAAGGGACATTTATGGATGGAAGAGCCTATGGTTTGACTCTTAATGATGGCCCTAAGCATTAAGCATGAAACCCCATCCCATTCATTATGAAGATTTCCAACCTAAAAAAGAGGAAATTTTCATGATGTTAGTTCATTAGGAGAAAATTCATTCATAATTCACACCTTGCTACATAATTAGGTGCAAATTATTCACACCTTGCTAGTTCATTAAGTGATAAAAAACTGTCAATTCGAATATTTAACATTGAAAAGAAGAGAATAATTCACAAATTCCATGTGGATTAAGAGTGAATTCCCTCAAAAATTTCTACAAAATAAATAAAAATTTGGAAATGAGGGAAGTTAGGGAGTTATGCAAACTAACTTGCTCTGTTGTAACTCCTTCAACCAATTGGAAACCATCCTCAACTTCTTCCTTCAATCATAAAAAGGAATCGAATGGACCAAGAGTGATGGAAACCCAAGATAGTAAATTCGTGCTAGAGGAATCACTCACTATCACACCCATCTTTCCTTTCCATCAGTAACCTTTGTTGCTAAACCCCAGTATCCTTACATACTGAAATTGCTTCCCTCAAGTAGTTTCTCCATTTTATGCGTTCAGTGGATTGGAGTGTAGTTGTGGGAGTGCATGAGTAGGAGCAACCAACATCCTTAGGTTTGTTAAGGTTTTGAAGCAAATAAGAGGTATATCTTTTAATTTGTTTCTATTGTTTCAATATAGATTTGACATCTTTCCCTTCCCCAAATTTTAAGTTAATTTTGTGATTGAGAATTGGCATAAAATAATTAATTGCTTTTCATATTGAAGTTGATTAGTAATATTATGTTCTTTTCATATTTCAATTCAATAATATTCTTTTCTATTGTCAAATTGGTTTGAGGAAGGTTGGTTTTATTTTTTTGGCAGATAGAAGGTTGGGAAATCGAGAGAAGATATGGAAAGAAGGAGCAACTTGGATCAACCATCGTAAAAATATGCACAAGCTTTCTTATTATCATCTCTAATTAATTTAGATTGGCTTATTATCAGTTTGCATGTGGCCTTATGCATGAATATGAATCTTTTCTTACTATCAATAGAGACTTGTATGTTAGTCTCCTCTTATTTAGTATGTTGGTGATCTCTCCCTAATCATATGATTAAGTTCAGTATAACATATGCAATCTTTGGTGATTGTTCCACCTTCTATTCTCAAATTATCTGCTTATTATCATGCTCTAGTTTCTTCTTCAACTCATGATATTGAGGACTAAAATCCACCTCTACTTGCTTATAATCCTCCAATGGGTCCATTGAACGTGAACATGCACTAGCACAACCACTTCCTAGATGGTGATCTTGTCGATTATCCAATGAATCAACGTTGAACACATTCATAGTTCCATCAATCCTCTTCTCTTTTGGCTCAAATTTCAAATACCCATGATCCAAAGACATTTACATAAGCTTCTAACCATCCATATTTGGACACAACTATCAAGAATAATATCATTAATTAATGATGAATGATACTTGGGATCTTGTACCTCTTTTGAAAGGAAGAATTTTTTTAATGTAAATGGGTCTATAGAACTAAATATGCATCCAATGGAAGTGTTGAAATACTTAACACAAGGTTAGCTTCCAAATAATTTTCCCAAATTGAAGGAAATGACTGCAATGAAATCTTCCCCCCTGTCTCCAAAATTAAATCCGTTCTCACCCTTGCTGCCTCACATAAATGGGAGGTCCATCAAATGGATGTCAAATCTTTCTTCTTGCATGGGAATTTTCAAGAAGAAATTTACATGGAAAAACCTCCCATCTATGTTCATAATTACTCCAACCTTATTTGTCACCTTAATAAATCTCTCTATAGCCTTAAGAAAGCTCCTCGAGCTTGGTATGCCAAAATGGATTACTTTCTCCTTACATTGCTTTTTTCTAAATGTCAGTCTAACCTCAATGTCCAGACCAAGAAAGTAAGAAACCATATCATGAGTATTGTTCTTTATGTTGATGAAATTATTCTTATTGATAGTGACCCTAAACTTTTAACCCATGTGAAATCAAGCCTTAATAAGAAATTTGAAATAATGGACTTAAGAAATTTGCATTATTTTCTTGGCCTCCAAATCTTTCAAATTAATGAAGGAATGTTTCTTTCATAGTTTAAGTATGCTTGTGACCTTCTTTGTCGCTTTCACATGGATGATTGTAAGTCATCCCCTTCTCCCTTCCAATCAGGAGTCAAACTTGCTGCCACCTGTACTACACTTGAAGTCGTTTCTACCTTGTACCATCAATTAGTTGGCATTCTTTTATACTTGATTCATACCCATCATGATATTTCCTTTGCTGTTGGTCTTGTTTCCCAATATATGCAAATAATTCATGGCCATTGGAAAGTATAAAATATGATACTTCAGTATATTATTGGTATAGTTAAGTTTGGGATTCATTATAGTTCATGAGGGACTCCTTGTTGGTTCGTTTCACTAATTCAAATTGCCTTGGAAACCCTAATGATTAGAATTGTACTACATGTTATATTTTCAGTCTTGGTTCTGGACCTATCACTTGGACTTGTAAGGAAAAAATGATCTCTTTCTCCTTCTTTTGCAAAGGCATAGTCCTTCTTTACTAAAATCATAGTATTGAGTCGTATTTATTGTAATTCAAGAATCCTTGTGGATTTGGTAGATCATTTAAGAATTTGGATTCAAGTAGTAACTTCTGACTATCCTTTGGTGTGACAATTAGTGTGCCACCAAGCTCACCAAATATCTAGTTCAATGTCATTGTAGAAAAAAAATGAGCTATAGATGCACATTATCAAAAATATTATTTAGGATCACATTCTTGAAGCGCTCCTTTTCCCTACAGATGATCAAGTTGTAGACATCTTCATAAAGTCTCTTACAGAAGTGAAGTTTTCTAAATTTCAATCTATGATAATATTTCAGGAATTTGTCATTAATGGGAAATAGGCTCTAATGCCTCCTTCCTTCTCCTAAATCATTTAATCATATCCCATGTTGTTCTTATGGGGGTATGTTAGTATATTTAAACACTTAGGAGATAGTTAAGCTCAACTTGGTCTAAAGTGTCTTTAGGTAAACTATGTTTCTTTAGGATTCATTTGTACTTATGTAATATGATCGTCACAATATGTTCTATACATAGAGTGATCCAACTGTTCATCTTCACCTTGATCTTAACTACTATTGATTCATGGCTTAACACTAGATTGTTCCATGATATCTATTTAAAAAACATGGAGGGCCATTTTCTTGATGGTCAATTGTGAGAAAATCGTGTGAAAATATTTGTTCGTTTGCATTAATATATTGCCTCAAGTAGCTATTCGGTCGAGTTCATGGACTATTTCCCCTTTTAGGTTTTTAACCACATAATACATCGGTGTGTTGATCTGTGATATGTCTATGTGATCATTTTCTTATTCAACCTTGTGGAAATACCATATTTTAGTTGAACAAATAGGTCAGTAAGATATTCTCTGTGATTGAAAACCTTAGTTCCTCTTGGAGTTAATGCTCTCAAGAACCTCCTCAATTATATGACAAAAAAATTGAATCTATCCTTTAAGACATGTTGTGACATCCCACTTGAATAACCCTCACTGACATGAAACCAATAGTATCTCCAACAATTTGCCTCATATTGGCTCACCTTGCCTTCATTCTTCATCAAGGTACCAATAATCCCCTAAAATCCCCAAACATTTTGAATCCTTGATCTTCTTAACAATATAATGACCATTTTTCATGATAAATAAGACTGATAAGGAAACGTCCTTGTATATATTAGATTTCACATCTTACTTACCCTCAAAATGATGATAATCCGTTTGAGTCTCATAGAAAGAACATAGATCGAGCTACCTTAATCCTAGTCTTCAAGCAAGCTCATGGGACCATCACATATGATTGTGGGGATATCCATGGTTGCATTAGTCATAATGCTTGGTACTAAAAGGATTTCTTACTGCATCAAAACCTGATAGAATAATGCAAGAAAAATATTAATCTAAATTTCAGAAACACAAACAAGACCTTGAACTTTCCTTCTTTTGATTCTTATCTTCCTACAAAGACTAAAATTTTGCATTCGTCTTGTGGAACCTCTATATTCTTGAGAATAAATACTCCTATCCTCTATATCATAGCCACCTCCCTCCACCATTGACATCTTGCCTTACAAAATATCATAGGACCCCATTCTACATAAGCATAAAGCATTTGCATTGATGAATTCTCCATGCACATGGACCACCAATAGAGATATACCCTACAAATTAGGTTTCATGGAATCCTTGATGCTTCTTTATATTTACTTAAATCTAAATCCCAACCCTAGCATCATGCTCGTAAAAAAAAATATCGCCAACATCATGGATTATATTGTTGGATTTATTAACCACCAAAATCTTATTATTTAGGAAATAAAATGAATATGCGGTTGATGAATTGAAGGCCATTGATCCCAAATGTCTATAAACAACTCCGTTATAACCTATATCTCGCATATCCTCCTCCATATCATACAATACTTGACAGAGTCATATAAGCTACCAAATTTGAAAAATACCAATAAAAAAGGTGGTCACTACCAACTAGTAATGTTGGAGAGATGGATGAACAAACACCAACATTCTTGCTTGTCTAAACCATTCAAAATAGGAAGAAAACATAAATGAGAATGAAATAAATGGACAATGAGATATCAAATCTTTAGGCTAATATCTATTCTTTCCACCATTCTTTTCATGTTGCATTCACATAATAAAACATGGATATATGTATAGATATAAGGATAGAAAATTCTCACATATGACTTTGAACAAAATGATAAAATCAGCAATCATGTATTCCTTCACACACAACAAATTTGGCAACTAGATTTCATCCTCCAAGCTTCAAACTCAAGAATGTATAGTGCTCGCACAAAAGTCTAAAACAAATATCAAAAATACAAATACAAGCACTCATCATGTTGAAAACCAATAAAAGGAACAAATGTTTAAAAGTAGATGCAATTTAGATTTTATAACATTTCAACTCAACTATTACTTATTAGCTACAAGAATATGACCATGATCCCCACTAGAATGATGATGGGAAAAGCCACCATCCATCATATCCAATACACTTTCATGTATAGATCAAGTGGCAAGATCAATATCACTTTTTGACTTTTGTGACAATGTATACCATCATCTACTTCCACTATCTTGTAAGAAATTATCCCCTGTATCAAAAATTCATTTTATAGGTGTTTTGCCAAATTATGAGGACAAAATTTATGTCAAATTTAAGAATTATTATGCTTCAAGCAACAATGAATATGCACTCAGTCTAATTTCACTCATAACTTTAGTGCATCCATCACTTATGAAGACAAACTAGGATGTGTTGATTTGAAAATCATTCTATTCTATAATTTATTACAAATGTGTTTTAGAGTAGCAATAAGATAAACATTTAAAATTTGAGACCAATAACATATAGGCTTTGTTGTGAAAATATACTCTTAATATTTGAATAGAAAGTGTTCAAATTCCACTTCAATTTGGATGGACATCAATGGGATAGAGTAGTAAATGTATAGTCCTAAATTTTGATAGATACAACATAACCTAATAATGCATTTACGTGAATAGACACCAATTGATTTACAACTTCAATTAATGATTACTTCTTTAAATTTCCATATAAAACTTCAAAATAACACCAAAGAACAAAGATGATATAGATAATACATAAATAACATGGTACACATTGTAATAAGACATTTATGTGAATAAACACCAACTGAATTACAACTTCAATTACTTGAATGATTACTTCTTGATATTACCATATAAATATTTAAAATAACACCAAAGCACAAAGATGATACATATAAGATGACATGGTACATTTCAAATGCCATTATCAAATTATCCCAAATTTCTAATGTCATTATAATAAATTCTAAGCCACATTGTTGCATTGTATTGAATGTGTTCACACTAACTCGTTACTGATTTAAGCCCCCTTGACAAGCTAATGACAACCAAAAAAGGATTGTCTAGCAAGTGTGACAACTTGCAAAAAATACACAATAAACATAATGAGTTTAATACAATATTTAAGAGGAATGTATGTATGGGGCTATAGCTTCATACATTGGATACGAAATGGAAAATTTGTGAATATACCCTATATAACTTATTTGGTATCTTGTTGGAGATAAATTTGTATAGTCATGCATAGGCTATTCATTATCATTTTGATGCATTCAATATGCACCAAAATTGACCACTAAGACCCATTATTACATGAAATATCACATTCTAACACTTGTCCAACATCTTTATATAAAATCCCATGGTCATGATAGTTGTTAAACTCAACACTTGTGACGATTTGGGCTAGCCAAACTGATTTAATCGACATGAATAGCATGAAGTAATATATGTACTTACACGTGTGGAAATAAATATCACATGTCAATGGGAAAACTCTAAAACCAACAACATAATCCAATACCCCCCTCTCCTATGAAGAGAAGTGACTTAGTCTAAGACCATAGCTAAGTAATTTCCCAAGAGGTGCTTTCTATAGCCTAATATGAGGAAGAAGTGTAATTCAACTCTCAACCTGGAGCTAACACATGGCACATTAATAATATAATAAAATATTAAATAAATAAAATTTTACAATGTTGACCCTAGCCTAAATTTCAAAACCAAAGAGATATATATTCCAATAATAAAACTAAAAATTTACTGAAACTTGGATACTTCTTGCAATGAGATATGGGAATTGAACCATCCCATCATTAAAACATGGATTAACATATGAAGGATTTGAGCACATATAATGGATTTATGTATTAAACCACTATAAATCAATCTTAAATCTTTTGAGGTGCAAAACATTTTTAGAGCGCAAAATTTGAGGAAGTGGTTTGCACCTCAAGGGATTTGATCTCGATGAGCACATGATAGATTCGGATTTATGATGGATATATACTAGTTTATATGCAATTATTTTCTACTTACTAAGCACAAACAATATATACAAACTATAATAAAGACTCAAAGAGACTCGCCAATGAAATCTAGCATTGAGATCAATACAACATTGGCATCGGATGCATAGATTAAATTTGAAGTGTTGGTCTTAATTTCAATTTGAAGGTCACATATTTATTTAACCTTTCAACGAGGAAAGGTTATATAAATAATTGCACTTCTATTAACAAGTGTGAATTAAGTACTAACTATAAAAAGAAAACAATAAAATTTAATAAATAAATAAAATGTTCTTTCAAAATGGAATTGCAAACCTGTTAAGAAGGCCTAACAACTTGCATATAGGTTCAATATGGCTCATTAATATGGGCCTGAGACATGAACAAAATCAAATTTGCTCACACTTAGGTAACTAGAACAATGGCAAAGGCATCCCTTCACTTGCTTGATTCTGAACAGAGCTTGGAATATATCTTCCCTGGACTCTTATTCTAGTTATGACCCAAGGGGGGAATATATAGGGTTATATCGTATACATTTAACTCCATATATTCCCCCTTTGGGTCATATCATCTAGTCTACATGGAACAAGTGCAACCAATGAATATTCAAAGAGAGAAAGAGAACACAACCTATTATGGAAAACCATAGGGAAAAATATATAAGAATCGATCGCAACCACAAGTTTGAAACCATAGTATTTAAATGATGAAACTTGTAGAGTAGATCAAATAAAAGCATGCAATGCATGAAGAAAGGCACCAAAAAAAGCTTGAGAAAATTCCCAACACAAGAAGCATTGCCAGAAAAATTTCTTAGATGAATTGGTGGAGAGGTTGAGATTTAAATAGACGCTTAGCTCATGAGTCAATGATGTGTTAATTGATGGAATTAATGCACAGAGTTCATGGGGATTAAAGATAAATTCAGAAATCCTGATTATAGATACATGACTGTAATCAAATCAACAAATTCTTGATGAGTCGATGAAGACACACATGTTGTTTGTAGATATTTGGAGTAATAAAAATATGGCATATTTATATAAAATATTGTGATCAAACTATATTGTATAAATGTGCTAATGGATGAAGGATTGAACAAGGTCAAAGTTCTAGGGGATTTTCTATGCTGAGTCCAAACTCTGTTCATGATGAGTACCGGACTTGAAACATAGAATATTTAAAAAACGGAATTCCAACAAAAAGGGTAGTAAGGACAACTATTCAAGTTTGCAATGTGAATTTTTATATTGTTAAATTAATATGAAGTTGAATGTTGTCTTTATTATATCTCTACACGGTGAACTAATTGTCAAACCTTCCCACATATTTAGTTTTCACTTATGAGTGGAACCAACATATTTAGTTTTTTTAATTGATTTCACAAGCAGTTATGAACCCTATGTTCTAGAACATTGTTCATTATTATGTATTTTGGTCAAATTTGTGATTATGTAATATATCATTTTTCATACCATATTATATAAAATAATTCCATTATAAAAAATAGTTGCTATTCATTAATATGTAATACATTCACATTTTTTATTATTTATTATATGGTTCATGCAATGCGAAGTTTCGTGAAATTGAACCATCAATACATTAGAGAAAAAAAAAAATTGATTCAACTCAACACATGGATAGATGGAATATGTTTCCAACTATTAATACAACATGTTTTATTGAAGAATTAAGGATAAATTTGGATATAAATGTATACCATTCTTATTAAATTTAGGTAAGAATTCTGTTGTATAAAAGTACAAGTCATATATTTTTTTATTTTAAGTACGAGAGAAACTAATATTTTAAAACATATCAGATCAAACAATAATTAAATCCATCACCAATCAAATTCTCACACCAATGAAATTTTCTAAACCTCTCAAATTCACCATTGAAAAGAATTTATTAATATGGAAGAAACCATTCAAATTTGTAATAATAAAGACCTTAATGTGTATTCAACCAATGGATCAGTGCCCACAAATGTATCCAACTAATAGATATCACTAAGTTATTTGAAAAATTACCCTCCTTTTAAAATATTTACATATATTCTTCCCTTCCTAGTTGGCATGGTAAATTAAGAGTTAATTTTTTTAAGGGCATTTTTTACTTTACACTGGTTGGACATGTCAAAACCCTTCGGAAGGGTTCGAACATATTAAAATTTAATTTGATCATTGATCAGATGATAGTTCAGAATTGTGTAAGGGAGGAGTCAAATATAACAACTTCTACATGCCCCTTCTTCCACATTTGAGGGTTGAAACCTTTCACCAATAGCCCATTTATTTGTGACATATTCCTTGGATTTAAACCTTTAATCATTGACCCCTATTGTCTCAATGGGAACTTTCGTAAACGACCAATCAGTGTCCAAATCCTACGACCACCTTCCCTCATATCAAATTGTCCAAACCCTCAGCATTGCTCCTCCTCTTTTCCCTCAAGTTCCAAAGAATCCCAATCCACTTTCTTGTCACATTTCTTTACACTAAATTCTCATCACCATTTGAATATCAAAATGTGGTCCTCGGCTAGGAAAATCCCACGCATCTTTCACATATTACCCATGTTGGAATTTTCTATTGTCTCTAGTTTTATCACCTTTGAATGGATCTTCATTGATGGCTTCACCATTTTTATTTATGGATGGTTGCATAATTTCTAAAGGTTTTTTGCAACACAAGACTACTAACGGAGAACCATAATTTGACCTGATGAAGAATCACAATATAAGAAAATGTTTATACCTCGAGAATTTGGATCCCTCTTGGTTCTTAATAGATTCGAGTTTAAGATGGATCTATGTTGGTTTTAATTTTTTTATTATATGAGCTGACATGAATTTTTTAATTTCTTTTTTATTTTTATAAGTTATGAGCCGACATGGGAGCATTATGTTACATAAAATGACAAACGTGACAAGATCCCCCCCATACTGATTTGTAAGCACCTCTCCACTCTCGGTGCAAAAAAGAAAGAGATTTACTACCAACATGGATCCATCTTAAACCCAAATCTATCAAGCACCTAGAGGGATCCAATTTCTTGAGGTGCAATTTTTTTTTAATTTAAACTCAAGAAATTTGATCTCTTTGTTGATAGATTCAGGTTTAAGCTTTACTTTTTATTTTTTAATTTTTTTTCATAATCTTTATTTTATGAGCTGAAATGGATTTCTTTTAATTACTTTTCATAATTTTTTTATTTTTATGAGCCGACATAAAATTTTTTAATTATTTTTTGTGTTATGTTACGTTACGATACCTTATGTGACAACATATCCCCCATATTGGGTTGTACAGTACCTCGCTCCTCTCGATGCAACCATATAGAAAATCTAATGTTAGCATGAAACTAGAATCATTACCCCCAAAACTTTGAGTCCTATATATTCAATTGTACTTATATATTCATTGATATTGATCATGAATCTACCAACCAAACTAACCCATTCTTATATATTCATTGATATTGATCATGGATCTAATAACCAACCTAACCCTTGGGTTGGTTTGTAGTGTATATAAATTGGCACTAATATATTTATTGAGATTGATCATGAACCTACCAACCAAATTAACCCTGGGGTACTAACCTTTGGGTTGGTTTGTAGTGTATACAAACTGTCGTTGAACAATTGGAACTCAACAAACAAACAATTGATCATTTAACCAAGTAACTATTAGGAAAAACATGGATAAAAGTTAGTGATAAAGATTATGCATTAGAAAAGAGATCACAAAATATTGATTACTATAGTTCTAATCATTCAAGGTATTACTATTACTCACTCTCTTCATGCATTAAAGGGGAAAATCCATGTAATCAACCTTTTTATGTTTGTAATATTATTAGTGAAAATTATTAGCATGCAATCAACTTTTTATGTTTATAATTTTATTGAAGCTTTCTTTGGGCGAGATAAAGTTTTGCTTTGATATTTCTTTTTTAAAATTTTCAAAATCCAAAACCCTTAAGGACAAAGCTCTAAAGTCAAAATTTTCATCATTTAAATAGAATTACAACCTTTCCACAAAATTCCTACCAAATTGAGAGAAGAACTTCAACATAAAAGAAGATACTAATTAACTTAGTTATTAAATAAATACTTTTTTTTCAATAAAGAAATCATATATGTGATAGTATAGGATTATTCTACATGATACAAAAAACCACAAAAATTCATAATCCCTCGTTACCTAGCACAATATTCGTGTATATATAATTAAATCATGATCCCTCATTACCTAGCACAATATTTGTGTATATATAATTAAATAACAATATTTTTCTACATAGTATTAGGCATGCCAATTGTATAATAAAGCAAAATGAGAAATTAATAAATATAATATCATATACCACCTTGAAAATTACTAAGGTTGTTGTCACAGATTTAGAAGAGGCCCTTTGTGCTAATAGAAAAAAGAAGACTAATTGTTACAGTTACAAACACAACTTTTAGTCTAGATGCAATAAATCAAATTGTGAGAAGCTAAGTTGGTTGAACACAATAAGCCTTGGTATAGGTTGATAATCAATACCAAGCTAGAAATTGGCAGTATGTGTAGTGCTTTACAACGACATCCAAAGCATGTTCAGACATGTTTCCACTCCAATGTACATAAATAATACATTAAAAGGGAACCAACATTAATAAGAAAAACTTGGAAAAAGAGAAGGAAGAACACAACAATTTTAGAAGTGATGATAACAACATTAACAAGAGAAACTTGAGAAAGATAAGGAAGAAGAAAACAATATTTGAAATGACAAATACATTGATAAGAGAAACTTGAGAAATAGAAGGAAGAACATTGTTACAACATTATTACACCTTAGGACCATAGTCATACATTAATTTGATGATTATTTGGTCCAAAATATGGTTAATGATGATAATCCAAGGTTGTTAGAAGTTAGTTGGGGCATTTATGGCACAATCCACCACTTCTGGGCCAAAATCTAGTCAAATTGGCAGTCAGGCACCCTCATATATTGCCACTACTTGAGAGAGACGTGCCATTATCCCCTGAATTGTGGATCTGGCTTTGACTGAGGATCCCATGCATTGTATGTGGACATTTTGGCCCCCTTTTGGTTGTTTTTCCCTATCCTTGGCCACCTACACTCCACCAAATCCTCCACCACTCATGTGACACCATAATTAATTCCTTCCCATACCTACCCAACATTCATATTGACAATTTGTGATTGTTTGAGGTGACTTGGGAGCCTATTGGTCAACCTAGGGGGGATTGAGGTCCAATATAAGCTAGCCACTTGTAGCCACTACTGATGCCTCCAAAGGCTCACAATATTTCCCAAATGTTATATAATGATGATCACAACTCATTTATAGGTTGGACAGTTAATAATAAACCTGCTATTTGATCATTTGTGTGTCCAGAATGCTTCTTTTACACTATTTATTGCATACTTAGTCAAATTTCTTAATTGTGAGGTAATATGTAGCTAGTATATCCTACTGTGAGTTATATTTCACATAGTATCAGAGATATTGAAGCTTCTAGTAGAACCAAGACTGCTTCAGAGGTGCACCAAAAGCAATGGAGAATACATAGAAGTCCCCGGGCCATTTCCTTGAAGCCATTGGAGAAATACTTTGGAGTCTACCCAGGATATCACATGCTCCTAAATGTGCCTTTTGTCAATGCAGGGTTCAAATTAGCTAGTTAGGATCCCCTCCAGAGTGATTGAGAGTTTGCATTGCAGTTTTACAATGTTCTTCGTCACCTAGTGCGCACGCTACATAATGGAGCAGTCTCATATCTTTCTCACTCCATTCAAATACTTTGAGTGCAAGGCCGAAATGATAATCCAACTGATATCTAAGGGTCTCTTTAGAGTTACCATGGGGATTGAAACTGAGCCAAATTCTGCAGTAGAGAAGTCGAAGTTATTCAACAAAATGGATGAAGCTTTTGGCATGCTTTGTCTCAGCATTTCAAGAGACCTCTTGTTCCATATTGACAGTATTACTACTCCAAATGAAGTGTGGATCAAGCTTGATTCATTTTTTTGGAATACGGATGAGATGAGGGGCCACCAACTTGAGAATGAGTTGATCTCACTGAGCCCAAACAGTTTCGAAACTATCCAATACTTCTTCACCAAGTTCAAATCATTGGTCTTGCAGCTCAAGCAATGTGGAATTGAGAAGAAGGACGAACAATTGGTGTTGTCCATAATTTCGAAGTTGGGTCCTAAGTACTTTGTGTTTGTTTCTACATTTCATTCCACCAAGCTTACTGTTTGAAACTGGAAGATGCCATCTTTGACATATTTCATGGAGATGCTTACACAAGAACAAGATATGTTGGTCCTAGTGGGATCCATTAAGCAAAAGGATCAAGTTCTTGTAGCTAGGTTTTTTAAGCAAGAAAGAGGAAATCAAAATCCCAAGGGTTCGAAGCAGAAAGAGAAGAAGAAAGACAAGGAGAAGCCAAAATATTATGATGGGGGTTTGAATCCTATCAAGGAGAAAGGAAAGAAGAAAGAGAAGAACAAATGCACTTACTATCAAAAGGGTTGGCACCCTGAAAGTGCATGCATGAAGAATACCAATGATATGATGATCCATATCCTCCAGAAGAATAACATTCCTCTTCCAGAAAGTTCAAAGAAGAAGGAGGGTGTTTCTAAATACAAGGAGAGGTGCCATGCATTTATGGCTAGTACCTCAGAATCTTCCTCTTTAATCATAGATTCAGGTCCCTCAAGGAACATGGATTTTGCAAGAGATACTTTCTCTACTCTTTCACCTTACAGTGGTCCTTGTATTCTCATGGGTGATGATTTAGAGAACCCAACGATAGGCATTGGGAAGATCAGTCTAGAAAATGGGTACTTCAATAATGTAATGTGTGTGCCTGATCTTGCAGCAAATCTTCTTTCTATGTACCAAATGACCCACATTGGTTCGACCAAGAGAATGATTTTCAGTCAAGAAGATGTGGAAAGTTCTGAATTTTCTACAGGAAAAGTGGTAGCAGTTGGTGTTGCGGATCATCAGTGAAGAATGTACAAGGAACCAAGCAGCTTGGGATACACTATGGATTTGGTTCATCACTTGAACTAGTTGGTTTTACTGATTCTGATTGGGATGGAGATTGTACTAACCAGAAGTCCACTTCTGGTTATGTATTTATGCTTGCACATGGTCCCATTTTTTGGTCTACCAAGAAGCAACACACTATTTCCTTATCTTCATCTGAGGCCAAATACAAGGGAGTAGTGAATGTAGCTACACAATGTGTGTGGTTGCAAGGTATTCTTGGAGAGTTTGGATTTTCATTTGATTCACCCACAGTCATTTGGTGTGATAATTAAATTGCAATCAAGATCTCCACTGATCCAGTATAGAGGCAGAGGACCAAGCACATAGAGATTCACATGAACTACATTTGAGGCTTGGTGCATGACCCGATTATTTCCTTGCAGTATTTCCCATCTACTGAGCAAACTACCGATATCTTCACCAAGAGTTTTACTTAAAAGACCTTCACTTACCTTAGATCACACCTTGTGGTGAGTGATGCATGGTAAAGACTTGTATATTTTCCATATTTTGTTTCATGCCCATTTTTTAGGGGAGGTTTTATTTCCCATGTGGTTTTCCTCCTTACCTTGGTGACATGAACTAATAAACATTGTTGTTGTAAGAGATGACTTGAGCCTTAGTGATGGGGGCCAGAATCGACCGTAGCCAATTCGACCCGCACCCTCCCAGGAAATGGGCGTTCCACAAAATTCTTGTGGAATCTCCTTCTTCCCGCAACTACGGGGTCCCTCCACAATTTCCTTTCGCAGTCGCTTTTCCGCAACCTTCCTTCTGCAACGGTCTTCTCCGCAACGATCTTTCCGTACTTGTGGGTTGCGGGTTGCGGGCGCACTCTTTGTGCGTTCCGGAGAATGCTTCTACAATTGCCTTCCGCAATATCCTTTCCGCACTTGCGGATTGCGGATTGCGGGGTGTCCTCCCGACTTCCTTGAAGCATCTTTCCGCAAAGGCTCTCCGCAACTCAGCCTTTGCAATTCCTCACCGATATCCTTCGCGCTTCTTCCTTCTACGATACGTCATCTATGCCTAGATCCTTGCGGATCTGATCTCGACCGTTGGTCTATGATCAAGGCGGGATCCTTCACTTTGGTTTGCGGAATGGCTAATTCCCACACACATTTACTTCGTGCAACTTTTCCCCATCGTCGATCTCCTCCTTGGCTTGATCTAAGCCGTTCGACTTCAACTCACTGATGCTACTCTGTTACTTTGCGATTTCTTGGCCGATTGATCATGGGATCGATCAACCCAGCTTGACCCTCATCTGGTTCTAAAGGATACCTAAACAAACACAAGAACTCTACTTACACAATTGAATGGTGATTGGACTACATACATTTAGGGTGTTCTTCACTGTGCATAGAAATCATATGAACGCAAAACAGAGATTCATTCACACAAAAATCAGGTCACCAATGCACACAGCTCCACCTGACATAAACTCAAAGCATTCTTAATTCAAAATGCACAGAAAAACTATCAACACACAGACTCCTACTTTCATTTACAGATAAAACATAAACTGCATTCTATTCAGAATGACTACTACTCAGAGCCAACCCGCCAAACCTTAGTTCATTCAGCTCTACCCTACTTATGCATTCAGCCCTCTAACAGAATCGCCAAATCACTCAACAAACTAACAGAATCCATGATGGCGGGGTCTCAATCATTAGTCCACCGACTTCCTAAATGGCTTGATCTCCATGCAGGGAGTATCAACTTGCCGCTAGTCCTAACTTCCCAAAAATAGACAACGCACCCAGATGGTTACGTGTCCTCATATTTTGAACTGTTACAAAAACAAACATCAGAACAGCTCGCCTCCATATTAGCCACAACATGTGTCATTCAATCACATTGTTGACTCAGCATCGATGCTCCTACATCAGACTCCCAAGGTTAAAATTTTCGAACCCCTGTTCAGTAAGTTAGCCACTGAGAAACCCTTGGTTTCCAATTCTTTAGAATCCATCCATGTAGAATATTCTACAGGATGTCCTTCCCATTTGATCAAATATTCCAAGTGATCCCCCTGTCTGGTACTCCTGGATACTCTAGTCTCCAAGATGGACTCAGGTTCCACCGGCTAGACTGTAGGCATTTGCTTCAGCCACTGAAGATATTCCACTCCTAGAACTTGCCCTGTATCATCCGTTACATAAGTATACAAGTCTGCAACATTAAAGATAGGTGATATACCAATCCCCGTTGGCATTTCCAACTCATAAGCATTTGCTGAAAATTTTCTGAGTATCCTACAAGGTCCAATCTTCTAAATATTCAACTTGTTGTACTCTCCTTTTGGAAACCTTTCCTTCCTCAAATGTGCTAAGACCAAATCTCCTACCTCATAGTTTTTCTCTCTTCTCTTGGAATCTACCATTTCCTTGTAACTATTGTTACTCTTCTGTAACCTTGCCTTGAATTGTTCTTGTAGTTCACTGAGCCTTGTTGCAAACTCTTCTCCATCTTCTCTCCTCTTTTCCAATTGACCCAAATCACGAAGCTCACATACTCCTCTTGGGTGCATACCATACAGAATCTGAAATGGACTCATACCTGTACTTCGGTTTGGTGAATCATTGTATGCAAACTCAGCTTGAGCTAACACTTTGTCCCATTGCTTTGGATTTTCTCCAATCAGACTCCTCAACATGTTTCCCAGACTTCTATTGACTACCTCGGTCTGGCCATCAGACTGTGGATAATATGTTGAACTGAAATTCAACTTAGTACCCAACTTCTTCCACAAGGTTCTCCAGAAATGACCTGTGAACTTCACATCCCTGTCAAATACAATGCTCCTAAGTAAACCATGTAACTTCACAACTTCACTAAAAACCAAATTAACAATGTGTGTGGCATCACTAGTCTTATAACATGGAATTAAATGTGCCATCTTAGTAAATCTATCCACCACCACAAAAATAGAATCATTTCCCTTCTAAGTTTTTGGTAAACCCAAAATGAAATCCATACTCACAGAATCCCAAGGCCTAGTCGGAATAGGCAATGGTGTGTATAAGCCTGTGTTCTAGCTTCCTCCCTTGGCATGCTGACAAACCCTACATCTGCTCACAAACTTCTCCACTTTAAACTTCATCTTTGGCCAAAAATAAAAATGGCTCAACTGTCCAAAGGTTTTATCACTTCCAAAGTGACCTTCCATCCCTCCAGTGTGCTTTTCCTGTATCAAGTTCTCTCTCGTGGAACATTTGGGAATACAAAGTTTACTGTTCTTAAAGAATAAACCATCATGTAACATATACTCGATCCATGATTCTCTGTCTACTTCCACATGATTCCTAAAATCTCTATATGCATGTTTGCAGGCGGTTCAATGAGGAAATGCCGCGGTACCGCCGACGCTGCGACACATCGGATGAGGGCGCGAAAGGAGTATTTTGTGTTAAAGTATACCGTAGTTGGCGGGTTTTTGGGTCACTTGGACCATATGTCATGTAATGTTGAGTCAATTGTTCCACGGTATGCGGGTTTTTGGGTCATTTGGACCAAGTCAATTAGATATTTGGTCATTTGTCCATAGTTTCGGTTAGGAAGTCGTTTGTAAGTGGACAAATATTGTAACGGCAGAAGCCTATAAATAAATGAGAATTGTAAGTGTTAGAGACACACATATGCGGAGATGATATATAGAGATGAGACAGAGACAGTAGTTGACGAGCAAGAAGAAGGTGAATGTATACAGAGATCTATGGTTTTGCTTATGGTATATGTCTAACAGTAATACAATGATGATGTTTTGGTATTATCTTTGTGCAATGTTGCGATATATGAATGTTGTTATATTTTATTGATGCAATGTCTGCTTATTGTTATTGTGATGATAAATGTTGCGATTAAGTAAATGTTATAGATCCATATCGAATGTTTAAAATGTCTGGTTAAGTACTGCAGTAGAGCTAGTCTGCACAGCCACAACTCTCCTCCTCCCTCGGCGGAAACATGGTTCCGTCTACTCTTCCTGGACGCCTCGAGTGAGACCTCATCCGCTCTGCGGGTGTCGCTGGGTGGGCTCAAACCTGCCCAGGCCGGTGCCCAGGGAGACTGCAGTATGTGTCGATAGTGAGGCGAACCCCTGTCGACCGAGGTCGCGTTGGTCAACAAATAGTTCCATTGCCGAGACCATGTGCAGAGTGAAAGGAGGCCATGTTGTGGCACCCAATGAAGCCGGAGATACAGAGCTGGTTCGATCAGAAATTGCAAGACTTTGCTGAAGAGGAAATCCGGAACACGCAACTGACAGTAGATCACTGGCTAGGAAGATATATTCACGACGGTCTGCATGAATGGTTTTTTATGTGAATTCCCGGTCATTCTGTACGAGTGGTTGTCAAATCTGACCTTCCAGAAGAGGAACTTTCAAGGTGGTGAGCCGACGGCTTGGACCCCGGAATTGATTCAGGAGCTGCAGGAAGTCGATAACAAGGCATCGTGGGCTGTCGATGTTTGGCTTGATAGCATCTTGGAGGGATATAGCACTGAATTTGTGGTTGAAACGAAGATATCCTATAGTGAAGCTGAAAGATACTTCTTCCGAGGACCAAGGGGAGGGTTTATGTTGTTGCTCCAATTGTCGATTAAGATGCTAATCTGCGAAAAAGGTATATTAAAGATGCACCTTGATCAGTAGACAACCTGGTGGGTGGAGGCCGTGGGTACTGCGACTGCTAAGGAACGGTACATGGAATGGTAAGGGGTAGATGGGTGCAGACCATGAGGATACTGTGAGCGAAGCCGAGAAAGATAGTGGTCTTACAAGGGGAGGAGCAAGGTTTCGACGGGAGAAGAGGCAGAGCACAGGAGAAGGTCCTGCTGCGATAGGACCGTAAAACTGCGAAGAAATACCACACAGGACGAAGCGACCTCGCAGTCCTGATAGGGACGACCAGGCTACGCCCAGGATAGAGGCAGGACCAAACCCCAACACCAGCATACCCACACCTCCGCTCACTGACTCACAAACAGCAAGAAATACCACTTCGACACCACCAAGTTCGTCAATTGGTAGTAGCACAACAACAGGAGGAAGGAATCCCAGAATGGCGGGCGATGATGCTAAGTTACCGTTGTTCCACGGAAGTGCGACAGACAACCCAAAATAGTATTGGTTTTTATGTGAAGCGGTCTGGACCTTGAAACAGATCACTAATGCCGATGTTAAGAAAGGACAGTTAGCCACGACTCTGCGAGGTCGTGAATTAGATTGGTTCATGAAGTTTATTCTAGTCCCTACGGGGGCCCCAGAAAATTCACTGGATGAGATTCGGGATGGGTTGATTGCTGAATTTAGACGGCCTAAGTCGGAGGCTCAATATATTACTGAATTGAAGGAAATTAAGCAGTATCCCAATGAGACGATATGGGATTTCGACCAGCGATTCAAGACGCTGATAGCAAAGGTTAGTTTCGATATGAGCGTCGTCCAACATAAAGAATGGTTCATTGCGGCACTACTACCCCACATTCGGATGCCGTTGATGCATCAAAACATATCGACGCCTAACGAAGCTATAGAGATTGCAATGCGATTGGAGGCGTCACCGATTGGAGATAATGCAGTTGGGATGTCGCAGATACAGACACAGCTCGCTAACCTGACTATACAATTGCAAGATCTGAAGAAGAACAAGGAACAGCGCAATGAAGTATGGTGTACGCGATGCCGAGGAGAAAGGCATACGAAGGATAATTGCCCAGATTTCCATAATTATTTGGTGTCACTGTGCATAGAAATCATATGAACGCAAAACAGAGATTCATTCACACAAAAATCAGGTCACCAATGCACACAGCTCCACCTGACATAAACTCAAAGCATTCTTAATTCAAAATGCACAGAACAACTATCAACACACAGACTCCTACTTTCATTTACAGATAAAACATAAACTGCATTCTATTCAGAATGACTACTACTCAGAGCCAACCCGCCAAACCTTAGTTCATTCAGCTCTACCCTACTTATGCATTCAGCCCTCTAACAGAATCGCCAAATCACTCAACAAACTAACAGAATCCATGATGGTGGGGTCTCAATCATTAGTCCACCGACTTCCTAAATGGCTTGATCTCCATGCAGGGAGTATCAACTTGCCGCTAGTCCTAACTTCCCAAAAATAGACAACGCACCCAAATGGTTACGTGTCCTCATATTTTGAACTGTTACAAAAACAAACATCAGAACAGCTCGCCTCCATATTAGCCACAACATGTGTCATTCAATCACATTGTTGACTCAGCATCGATGCTCCTACATCAGACTCCCAAGGTTAAAATTTTCGAACCCCTGTTCAGTAAGTTAGCCACTGAGAAACCCTTGGTTTCCAATTCTTTAGAATCCATCCATGTAGAATCTTCTACAGGATGTCCTTCCCATTTGATCAAATATTCCAAGTGATCCCCCTGTCTGGTACTCCTGGATACTCTAGTCTCCAAGATGGACTCAGGTTCCACCGGCTAGACTGTAGGCATTTGCTTCAGCCACTGAAGATATTCCACTCCTAGAACTTGCCCTGTATCATCCGTTACATAAGTATACAAGTCTGCAACATTAAAGATAGGTGATATACCAATCCCCGTTGGCATTTCCAACTCATAAGCATTTGCTGAAAATTTTCTGAGTATCCTACAAGGTCCAATCTTCTAAATCTTCAACTTGTTGTACTCTCCTTTTGGAAACCTTTCCTTCCTCAAATGTGCTAAGACCAAATCTCCTACCTCATAGTTTTTCTCTCTTCTCTTGGAATCTACCATTTCCTTGTAACTATTGTTACTCTTCTGTAACCTTGCCTTGAATTGTTCTTGTAGTTCACTGAGCCTTGTTGCAAACTCTTCTCCATCTTCTCTCCTCTTTTCCAATTGACCCAAATCACGAAGCTCACATACTCCTCTTGGGTGCATACCATACAGAATCTGAAATGGACTCATACCTGTACTTCGGTTTGGTGAATCATTGTATGCAAACTCAGCTTGAGCTAACACTTTGTCCCATTGCTTTGGATTTTCTCCAATCATACTCCTCAACATGTTTCCCAGACTTCTATTGACTACCTCGGTCTGGCCATCAGACTGTGGATAATATGTTGAACTAAAATTCAACTTAGTACCCAACTTCTTCCACAAGGTTCTCCAGAAATGACCTGTGAACTTCACATCCCTGTCAAATACAATGCTCCTAAGTAAACCATGTAACTTCACAACTTCACTAAAAACCAAATTAACAATGTGTGTGGCATCACTAGTCTTATAACATGGAATTAAATGTGCCATCTTAGTAAATCTATCCACCACCACAAAAATAGAATCATTTCCCTTCTAAGTTTTTGGTAAACCCAAAATGAAATCCATACTCACAGAATCCCAAGGCCTAGTCGGAATAGGCAATGGTGTGTATAAGCCTGTGTTCTAGCTTCCTCCCTTGGCATGCTGACAAACCCTACATCTGATCACAAACTTCTCCACTTTAAACTTCATCTTTGGCCAAAAATAAAAATGGCTCAACTGTCCAAAGGTTTTATCACTTCCAAAGTGACCTGCCATCCCTCCAGTGTGCTTTTCCTGTATCAAGTTCTCTCTCGTGGAACATTTGGGAATACAAAGTTTACTGTTCTTAAATAATAAACCATCATGTAACATATACTCGATCCATGATTCTCTGTCTACTTCCACATGATTCCTAAAAGCTCTATATGCATGTTTGCAGGCGGTTCAATGAGGAAATGCCGCGGTACCGCCGACGCTGCGACACATTGGATGAGGGCGCGAAAGGAGTATTTTGTGTTAAAGTATACCGTAGTTGGCGGGTTTTTGGGTCACTTGGACCATATGTCATGTAATGTTGAGTCAATTGTTCCACGGTATGCGGGTTTTTGGGTCATTTGGACCAAGTCAATTAGATATTTGGTCATTTGTCCATAGTTTCGGTTAGGAAGTCGTTTGTAAGTGGACAAATATTGTAATGGCAGAAGCCTATAAATAAATGAGAATTGTAAGTGTTAGAGACACACATATGCGGAGATGATATATAGAGATGAGACAGAGACAGTAGTTGGCAAGCAAGAAGAAGGTGAATGTATATAGAGATCTATGGTTTTGCTTATGGTATATGTCTAACAGTAATACAATGATGATGTTTTGGTATTATCTTTGTGCAATGTTGCGATATATGAATGTTGTTATATTTTATTGATGCAATGTCTGCTTATTGTTATTGTGATGATAAATGCTGCGATTAAGTAAATGTTATAGATCCATATCGAATGTTTAAAATGTCTGGTTAAGTACTGCAGTAGAGCTAGTCTGCACAGCCACAACTCTCCTCCTCCCTCGGCAGAAACATGGTTCCGTCTACTCTTCCTGGACGCCTCGAGTGAGACCTCATCCGCTCTGTGGGTGTCGCTGGGTGGGCTCAAACCTGCCCAGGCCGGTGCCCAGGAAGACTGCAGTATGTGTCGATAGTGAGGCGAACCCCTGTCGACCGAGGTCGCGTTGGTCAACAAATAGTTCCATTGCCGAGACCATGTGCAGAGTGAAAGGAGGCCATGTTGTGGCACCCGATGAAGCCGGAGATACAGAGCTGGTTCGATCAGAAATTGCGAGACTTTGCTGAAGAGGAAATCCGGAACACGCAACTGACAGTAGATCACTGGCTAGGAAGATATATTCATGACGGTCTGCATGAATGGTTTTTATGTGAATTCCCGGTCATTCTGTATGAGTGGTTGTCAAATCTGACCTTCCAGAAGAGGAACTTCCAAGGTGGTGAGCCGACGGCTTGGACCCCAGAATTGATTCAGGAGCTGCAGGAAGTCGATAACAAGGCATCGTGGGCTGTCGATGTTTGGCTTGATAGCATCTTGGAGGGATATAGCACTGAATTTGTGGTTGACACGAAGATATCCTAGAGTGAAGCTGAAAGATACTTCTTCCGAGGACCAAGGGGAGGGTTTATGTTGTTGCTCCAATTGTCGATTAAGATGCTAATCTGCGAAAAAGGTATATTAAAGATGCACCTTGATTAGTAGACAACCTGGTGGGTGGAGGCCGTGGGTACTGCGACTGCTAAGGAACGGTACATGGAATGGTAAGGGGTAGATGGGTGCAGACCATGAGGATACTGTGAGCGAAGCCGAGAAAGATAGTGGTCTTACAAGGGAAGGAGCAAGGTTTCGACGGGAGAAGAGGCAGAGCACAGGAGAAGGTCCTGCTGCGATCGGACCGTAAAACTGCGAAGAAATACCACACAGGACGAAGCGACCTCGCAGTCCTGATAGGGACGACCAGGCTATGCCCAAGATAGAGGCAGGACCAAACCCCAACACCAGCGTACCCACACCTCCGCTCACTGACTCACAAACAGCAAGAAATACCACTTCGACACCACCAAGTTCGTCAATTGGTAGTAGCACAACAACAGGAGGAAGGAATCCCAGAATGGCGGGCGATGATGCTAAGTTACCGTTGTTCCACGGAAGTGCGACAGACAACCCAAAATAGTATTGGTTTTTATGTGAAGCGGTCTGGACCATGAAACAGATCACTAATGCCGATGTTAAGAAAGGACAGTTAGCCACGACTCTGCGAGGTCGTGCATTAGATTGGTTCATGAAGTTTATTCTAGTCCCTACGGGGGCCCCAGAAAATTCACTGGATGAGATTCGGGATGGGTTGATTGCTGAATTTAGACGGCCTAAGTCGGAGGCTCAATATATTACTGAATTGAAGGAAATTAAGCAGTATCCCAATGAAACGGTATGGGATTTCGACCAGCGATTCAAGACGTTGATGGCAAAGGTTAGTTTCGATATGAGCGCCGTCCAACATAAAGAATGGTTCATTGCGGCACTACTACCCCACATTCGGATGCCGCTGATGCATCAAAACATATCGACGCCTAACGAAGCTATAGAGATTGCAATGCGATTGGAGGCGTCACCGATTGGAGATAATGCAGCTGGGATGTCGCAGATACAGACACAGCTCGCTAACCTGACTATACAATTGCAAGATCTGAAGAAGAACAAGGAACAGCGCAATGAAGTATGGTGTACGCGATGCCGAGGAGAAAGGCATACGAAGGATAATTGCCCGGATTTCCATAATTATTTGGTGTCAGGTGCACCAAACCTGTTAAATGGCGGCAGTATGCCATGGTGTCGTGTTTTCCAGGTGTTTGGGCACAACCACGATAATTGCCCGTATATGCAAAAAATGGTCACAACCCCGCGAAATATTTATTGCACATTCTACAAGTTAGTGGGTCACGATGACAAGGATTGTCGTGCATATGGGTTGCTACAAGAGAGGATGTGTGATGCATTCTACGTCAAGGACAATCAGCGCGTCATGCAACAACCACAACTGCAACCGTAGGTAGCCCAGCCGCTACCGCAACCACAGATGCAGTTTGCACCATAGCAGCAACAACTGCAGCAGTTCATGCCGCAATATACTCCGATGCAGATACAGAATCAGGCCCAGCCACAGCAACCAGTACAGAATCAGGTACAGCAACCAGTACAGAACCAGCCCCCGCGACCACCGCCGAATGCCAATCCAAATGTCAATCAACCGAGGAATATGCAGCAGAACGAGACGCAAGGTGCAAATATTGCGACCATTTCTGCAGAGTCGTGACCACAAGATGCTTCAGTGGCTGTTGTCACTTATGGAGGCAAGAGAACTGGGGAAGATAGTTCGCGACCATTGATTCAGTTGGCTTGTCAGAAAACGGTACCTTTCGACATCGATACGGAGCGGGAGACATTCCTGGAGGCACGTCACACTTTGGAGAAAGACCGCAGTAAGGCTGTTGTTTGCGATATGCCACCTATCTTTGATACTACGTCAGACGTTGATCGGCCGCCACCACTGGGGACATTGCAAAAGTTTCTTGAAAGCTGTCTGTTATTGGCACGCGACCCGGCTTCCCTGGTTGAGATTGAGGGATGGTTGCAGCGATTTTCAAAAGGATGGCAGTAATCGGCAGTAAATTCCCTACATCGACGGAAGACTGGAAAAGAGATGCGAATGAATATTCAGATCAGGGAATATGATGTTGACTCTATTATCCTTGACCTTGGTTCGGATGTTAACATCTTAACCAAGAAGGCATGGCAGAAGATGGGGAGTCCCCCATTGAGCTGGTATCCTGTGCAGTTCCGGTTGGCTAACCATGCAAAGGTAACACCCATTGGGCGAGTTCTGCGGCTAATGGTTGATATTGATGGCATGAAGACTTATGCAGACTTCGATGTCATCGAAATCGTTGAGTGAGGAATCTCTTATCTGGCGCTATTGGGGATTGGATGGGCTAACGATAGTGGAGCTGTAATCAACTTCAAGAAGCGCATGATGACCTTTGAGAATCACGATTTCAGAGTCATAGCCCCGTTGGATCCGGCTGAAGAACGCCAATACATTGAACCTGTAAGAGATGATGATACCGTTGGATGGGACCATGCATTCAATATTTCTGAAGATTATATTCATCCTACTGTCCACGGTGAGTTGGAGTGGCGCAGGGAGAGCTCTGCGTCTTCCGACTCTGATGATACCTTGGAACATTGGCAGAATCGATTCCATGAAGTACCATTCCGGAAATGTGGCTTAGTTACGCAATCCTTATGTCGTGTTGTGACAGAAACGATCACATTGCTTGTCTATAAGGGGTTTCCTGGCCTAACCACCTTTTTGACAGAATTTGAAGATCGCATCTCAGAACCACAACGATTGCTGGCATTGGAGGAAGAACTGAAGGCTACTCCAGCACGCTGGTGGGCGACACATAAGAAATTCATTAATAGTTGGTCACAGTCTCGGAGGTTGATGATGGTTCGGTTCGACGATACTGAGGTTTATCACACTGGTAAGTATGATGGCCGGAATAATCCCGGTGATCATGTGATGGAATGCCAACGGTTATGGGTTGCGCGACCCAGAGATGAGTGGGTCCATGCTTTTATCCACACCTTGGATGAAATGCCGCGCTCATGGTACACTGCAGCTGAGTTGAGGCGAGACATTACAACATGGGGGGAGTTGATGGTCTGTTTCACTCATACGTTCACTTCTGCTGATGCCAACCCTGATGTCCATAACGCCCTACAGCTCATCTGCAACATGGTACTTTAGGTTGTTTCGGCGGCCTACCCTGTCGACCCGCACACATATTGTCAGATGCAGTCTCTCATGGAGAGCTTTAACATCAGCGGTGGGCCAGAGGATGATGATGATCCCCAGAATGTTAACATTCCTGAATCTGAAGGGACCCGCGATGTGGTACTGCCTGTCGCGCCAAGTACTCCATTCGGTCAACCATTGCAGTTTCGCACGATGAATATCGACATAGAGGCTACTCCCAAGTTTGCTAATGTTGGGGATTATTGGGATGATGAGATGATAAGTAAAGTTACTGATCTACTTCATGAGTTTCAAGACGTATTTCCCTCAAAGTTTTCTTAAATGAAGAGAATACTAGGTGATTTAGGAGAGATGAAGATTCCATTAAAACCAGATGCTAAGCCAGTTCGACAGTGACCTTATCGGCTGAATCCGCGACATAAGGAAAAGGTCAAAGCGGAACTTGATCGCATGTTGGATGCTAGTATTATTGAACCTATGGAAGTCCGAATGGATCAGTCCTATGGTGGTGCAGGACAAGAAAACAGGTGAAGTACGCATTTGCGCTGACTTACGGAAGCTGAACGATGCCTGCTTGCATGACCCTTTTTCGACCCCGTTTATTGATGAAGTACTTGAAGGGGTGAGCGGCCAGGAGATGTACTCATTCACTGATGGATTCTCTGGCTACCATCAGATTCTCATTGCTAAGGAAGATCACCATAAGACAACTTTCGTTACTGAATGGAGTTGCTTTCAGTACACGGTAATGTCGTTTGATTTGAAGAATGCACCTGCGATATTCTCCCGGGTCGTTGTTGCTGCATTCAAAGATTTTATTCAGAAGTTTTTGCAGGTATATATGGATGATTGGACCGTTTATGGATTGATTCGTGATCATCTACCCAATCTACGGTTAATGCTTGAGCGATGCCGACAGCACCAGATATCGCTGAATTTGAAGAAATGTATTTTCTGTGCACCGTTTGGGATATTGTTGGGTCATATCGTGTGTAAACAGGGATTGCTGGTTGATCCAGCCAAAATTGCACTCATTCTAGGATTGCAACCACCAACCACCGTTAAGCAGTTGCGCGCGACCTTAGGTCATACGGGATATTATCGCAAGTTTATCAGGGGTTATGTTGCGATTACTACCCCTACGGAAAAGTTGTTGAAGAAGGACGCAGCATTCCAGTGGAGCTCAAAATGTCAAGATAGTTTTGAAATGCTCAAGGCGAAGATGGCGTCGGTACCGATCTTGGTCTTTCCGGACTGGAGTAAGGAATTCCATGTCCATGTTGTTGCTTCATCGACTGCATTAGGTGTTGTGTTGGCTCAACCTGGAGAAGGCGACCTTGATCATCCCATTGCTTTTGCCAGTCGGAAGCTGTCCTTTGCAAAACGAAACTACACTACCACGGAGTGAGAAGGTCTAGCCATGGTCTACGCGCTACAGAAATTCAAGCATTAGTTGTTGGGTGGACACTTTAAAATGTTCCCTGATCATTTTGCATTGAAATACTTTGTCAATAAGCCTATGTTGGGGGGGAAGATCTGCCGTTGGCTACATTTGTTTCAGGATTTTGATTTTGAAGTCATTATGAAACCGAGGCTGTTGAATGCTGGACCAGATCATTTGTCAAGAATTGACACAGGGGAGGAACTGACTAATATCGAAGACGGGTTGCCGGATGCCCAACTATTTCAAGTTGCCGCTGCCGATCAATATTTTGATGACATCCTTAAGTTTTTGGTGACTGGCACCGCACCCGATGACTTTACCACTACTCGGAAGAAGCAGTTGGTCATCAAGGTTGCTAACTTCCAGCTAATTGCAAGAGAGTTGTATAAATTAGGCGCTGATGAGATATTGCGCAGATGTGTCTTGCCGCATGAACAAGCGCAGATATTGGCTGAGGCACATGGTGGAGTAGCAAGAGGACACTATGGCAGTCGAGCAACTACCAGGAATATACTGCGTGCAGGGCTTTGGTGGCCCACATTACATAAAGATGCGACAGACTATGCGCGGTCTTGCGATGTTTGTCAGCGAACTGGAAAACCATCCAAGCGCGACGAGATGCCGCTGCTACCTCAAGTAACATTGCAATTGTTCAAAAAATGGGTTGTGGATTTTGTTGGGCTGATCACTCCACCAGGGAAACATACGGGTGCGCAGTACATCATCACGGCGACAGAGTATTTGACCCGATGGGCCGAGGTAGCACCCGTAGTGGATTGTTTTGTAGCGACGGCCGCTCGATTTTTCTTTTATCATATTATCACTCGCTTCGGCTACCCCAAGATATTGCTGAGTGATCAAGGAAGCCACTTTCTTAATTGCACCATCAGCGCATTGACGAAGGAGTTGCAGATACAGCATAAGAAGAGTACACCCTATCACCCATAGGAGAATGGAACGGTGGAGGCATTTAACAAGGTATTGGAGCATGCGCTAACAAAGGTGTGCAATGCGAACCGTGATAATTGGGATCTGAAAATACCAGCAGTGTTGTGGGCCTATCGCACCACATGTAAAAGGTTGATTAGTCAAACACCTTTTAGGCTGATATATGGGAAAGATGCGATTATGCCAATGGAGTACATTGTTCCAAGTCTACAAATTGCGGATGTTACGGGCATGGATGATGCTGCAGCATTAGATGAACGTCTAGCGCAATTGGTAGAGCTGGAAGAGGATCGATTTATCGATGGCTTTCACCAAGGGGTGGAGAAGGATCGTCAGAAGGCATGGCATGATCGCCACATCAAAAGTAAACAGTTTCAGTAAGGTGACTTGGTGTTATTGTACGACAACAAGTTTATGAAACATCCAGGAAAATTGCAGATGCATTGGCTGAGACCATATCGCATCAGCAGTATTACTTCAGGAGGATCAGTTCAGTTGCAGCAGTTGGATGGGGCGATACTCCCCAAGGTGGTAAATGGTCACAGGTTGAAGCCCTATCGATCAGGCTTGGAACAGTGCGATGCCTGAGTCGCATCGGGGAAAGAAAAAAAAAGTGTTGCAGGTTGCTTGGTGGCATATGGCGCACCAACAGAAGAAGGACTGCACTAGCAGGGAGGCTTGCGTCGCAAGTTTGAAGCAGTCGGAGACACATGGCAGCGTTGCGACCGGGTCAAATCAGCATTAAATGCCAAAAGTTTAGATAGTTAATTAAAGGCGTTGTTCGAATGATGGGCATTAATGTCAAATCCGGTCGATCGGTGGACAGGATCGACGACGGATTTGTGTCATTAATACAGGATTTGGTTGAGTTAATGCATGATTTAGTCATGATTACGGTGGATTTGGGTAAATACTATAAGTATGGCCTAGCGTCGATCGGAAGACACCGAGGAATTAGTAAGAAGTGTTATTGTGGAGTGCTGTAGTGATTTGAGCCAGTTGTTGTTAAGTATATAACAAGGAGTGGTGAGGTATTCCAGGCGAACTGGAGACAGTGGACATTAGCAATGAATTGGAGTCTCCATTCGTTCCGGTTGCTGTTGAACGAGAAGCCATGTCCTCAGACACTGTTGATCTTGGAGCCGAGGTTTCCAACATGCCGGTGGGAGCATCAAGTGTTGCTCAGAAGCGCCGAGGAGGTCACCCTTCTAAATCCCCGCAGAGCAAGAGGTTGCTACGGTCTATGACAGCTGGAGAAGCTCCGAAGCAGGTGGGGCAGTCCAGTCATGCCATTCATCCATCTACCCAATGGTTGGGATAGTCAACTAGTAATATTCTTGGTTACATCCCTCTTGTTCGGTCGGATGCCGCCTCGCGTAAGTTAAACCCGAAACAGAAATACAGTGTAAAGATGCCCGCACTCCCGGCTGGGATGGAGTGCTCTGTGGATATTGGGTTGGCGCTGATGCGTCTACGCTACGAGGACCACAACATGGTGGCCCACCCCGAAATTGCATCAGCACCATATGTGCCTGAAACACACCCTTCATCGATTCCAGAGATACACGACTGGGCACGAGGACTGCGGCAGGACGACTTGTTAGGGCTAATTAACATGCCGCATTTTGGAAGCCTAGCAGAAGTTGGTGCTTGTGTAAAGCAGCTCTTGGCATGCTTCCATGGGGGTTCGTTATGGTTGGACAGAGAGGTCCCAGTCACTGTTGACTTGATTTCTTTCATTACCGGATTTCCTAAGAATGGCGTTGATCCAGCATAATTTATTCAAGGGAAGGAAAATGAGAAAAACCGGGCGCGTCAATTGACACAGAAGTATGGCTTGGAATCAGATGGGAGTGGGTATCGCACCAGTAGCTGCAACGATCAGGCGGTACTCACGGGCATCAAGATCCTGTCTTGTAAGGTGATTAGGGGAGTTCTCCCTAACCAATGTAATTCGAGAATAGTTGCTTGTGCCGAGCAATGTGCGGAAGGAGTCCAGATGAAATGGTCCCTGTATCTCTTGAATCAACTAATGGAGGACGTCGCAGCAGTCCAAGTGGGTAGAGGCGCTTTTTCATATAGTTGGTTGTTGTTGCTTATTACTCTAGTTGCATGGAAAGATCCTTACACTTACCAGGGCATGGACTGCCCAGCTGCAGCAGAATGATGAGGGGCGCGTTATCAGAATCTATGGTATGTACGAGAGCCCGAGCAAACCCGGGAGTGCCATTTGCAGTTTTGGCTATATTCAGAAATGCTTTGTGACACAGCGACACATGTCCCACAAATATTTGAAGATATTGTGGCACGGTTCAAACCCATCATGGCATTTGCCATACGACCAAGTGTCATACATATCCAAGCTCGTCGGGATACTGATCAACAGTGGTTGCAGACAAAGTATAAGGTGACATCGAAATATTTGGAGGTTATTGTGAATGAGTGGCCGGAGGCCTGACGGCAGCCAATGATTTCAGCAGAGATTGATGCTGGAGGTCCGCCATTGGGTCCTAAACCAACGTAGGATCAGCAAAGTCGTCATGATTCTGATCACGAGTCTACCAGAACACCAATAGCGGATGATAGCGAACACGCTCTTGAAGAAAATCAGTCAAAATGACACCATGAGCACACGACAATCAGTGGGATGTCTTTACCAATGGAGGCGCAGTTGGGATGGTTAATGATATCCCTCAACCATGCAGCCACAGAAACTGCCGACAAGATGTCCGTCAAGGCGGAGGAGGGATTCTCTGCGATTGCTACTCGTATGGATTCTTTGTGTCACGCAGTTTTACAAAAGGAACCCAATAATGTACCCATGCAGGAAACGGTCACAATCCGCACCATGCCCTGGGTACAAAATATCAACATTCCCCCAACTGCGGTTGTGACCGACAACGAGGCTTTGCAAACTGTGCTGCAGACGGTTTCCCAGGTGACTATCAATGTTAATGAACTGTCGGTAATGGCGCTGGCGACAATGCAGAGAGTCGCCTCCCAAGAAATGGCGGATAAAATGCCTAAAATCAACAAGAGCTATCAACAATTACACGCGAGCAAGGCAGCTGCAACCATCGCTATTGATGAGATTACCAGCAGGGCTGCTACAACGTGGAAAGCAGTGGATGACCTTGAAGCCGACATTAAGAAGGAGCAGGTCGAGAAGGTTCACGCACTTGAAGCGCTTAAAAAGGATCAGGATTTTCTTATCATAGAAAAGACTCGTCTGTGGGATTACAGCGTGAAGTTAGAGACGGCGATTTGTGATGCATGCCAGCATACACCGGAGCCCATTCCTGAAATCAACGTGCTCCAACGGGTGCAGCGACTGGGAACTGTCATTGTTCAGTTGCGATAGGAGAACGACATGTTGAAGGCTCAGTTGAAACCAGGTACGCCTTAGGCCGAGGTGGATGAACGAAGAAGGGCACTTGAGTAAGTTGCCACCCAGATGGAGGATCTAGAAACACAGGCAACCCGGCTCACCACTGAGATGGTACAATTTTGGGGCTGCATCGTTCACGATGAGCAAGTTAAATAGCTCACTAAATTCCGGCAGGAAGCGGAGGGCCCGGTGGCCACATTAAAGGCTGCGATGAGAACCCTACCACCAATGGAGCAAGTTGCTAAGTCGCATGAGCTGAAGGACTTGTAACAACGGGTTGCCAAGGCAGATGAACGACAGAAGATACATGCGGCCCAGTTGGAAGAATTCCAGGCCATTGGAGGGAAACTGATGCTGTGGGCTAGTGAATCTCTACAAGCAGTTCAGAAGTATCGACAGCAGGTCATGGACAAGCTTACCGATCACCCATCGGCCGACGATGTGATCAACAGTCAGGCAGCGGATACGGATGCCGAGGCGCTAGTGCGGAATGTCGAACAGCCGTATGCAGACTTCAAGGTAAAGACCACGGCATGCACTATGTCCAACAGTTGACGTGGCTCGAGGGAGAGCCACAAGATTGTGTTGGGGGCCTGTTGGTAGGCGGTTCGATGAGGAAATGTCGCGGTACCACCGACACTGCGACACATCGGATGAGGGCGCGAAAGGAGTATTTTGTGTTAAAGTATACTACAGTTGACGGGTTTTTGGGTCACTTGGACCATATGTCATGTAATGTTGAGTCAATTGTACCGCGGTATGTAGGTTTTTGGTTCATTTGGACCAAGTCAGTTAGATATTTGGTCATTTGTCCATATTGTGAGTTAGGAAGTCGTTTGTAAGTGGACAAATATTATAATGACAGAAACCTATAAATAGATAAGAATTGTAAGTGTTAGAGACACACATATGCGGAGATGATAGATAGAGATGAGACAGAGACAGTAGTTGGCGAGCAAGAAGAAGGTGAATGTATACGGAGATCTATGGTTTTGCTTATGGTATATGGCTGACAGTAATACAATGATGATGTTTTGGTATTATATTTGTGCAATGTTGCGATATATGAATGTTGTTATATTTTATTGATGCAATGTCTACTTACTGTTACTGTGATGATAAATGATGCGATTAAGTAAATGTTATAGCTCCATATCGAATGTTCAAAATGTCTGGTTAAGTACTGCAATAGAGCTAGTCTACACAACCACAACTCTCCTCCTCCCTCGACGGAAACATGGTTCCGCCTGCTCTTCCTGGACGCCTCGGGTGAGACCTCATACGCTCTGCAGGTGTCGTTGGGTGGGCTCAAACTTGCTCGAGCCGATGCCCAGGGAGACTACGGTATGTGTCGACAGTGAGGCGAACCCTTGTCGACCGAGGTCGCGTTGGTCAACAATGAATTCTGAAAATCAATGTCAGTCTCATACAAACCTTTTAAGTGTTCAAATCCTAAAACTTGGATCTGACTTTCCCGCACCATCAACTATCTTCTACTTAAAGCATCAGCTACTCGATTTGATTTCCCACTTATGTGCTTTGTCACAAAGGTAAAGTTTTGCATTAACTCAACCCACTTGACATGTTTTTAATTCAACTTAGGTTGCTGCATGATGTACTACAATGCATGATTATCAAAAAACAAAACAAATTCCTTGGGCATCAGATAATGCCTCCAATGTTTTAGTGATTGGACAACACCATAGAACTCCTTATCATACTAGGAATACTTTTGTTTTTCCTCATTCAGCTTTTCATTGAAATATGCTATATGTCTATCTTCCTAACTGAGTACAACTCCAATTGCTACTCCACTGGCATCACATTTCACTTGGAAAGGATATTTGAAATCTGGTAGTTTCAATACTGGTTGTTCAGTAATATTCTTCTTCAATAAATTAAAGTTCCTTTTAGCCTCTGTTGTCCATTGAAATGGTTGTTGATCCTTCCTGATCGTTTCAATGATAGGTGCACAAATACCACTGAAATTCTTTATAAATTTTCTATAAAAACTTGTCAATCCATGGAAACTTCTTACCTAAAAAATACTCTAAGGTGAACGCCAATCCATGATCGCCTACACTTTTTCTGGATCCATCTTCAATCCATCACTTGAGATAACAAATCCCGAATACACTAGTTCTGACTTCATAAATGTACACTTCTTCACATTTACCAATAATTTTCCTTTTACAATTTCTCCAAGACACATCTTAGATGCTTTAAGTGTTCTTTTTTTGTTTTGCTGAAAATCAGAATATCATCAAGGTAAACTATTACAAACTTACCTATGAAATATATCAAGACTTCATTCATCAATCTCATGAAGGTGCTTAGCGCATTGGACAGTCCGAATGGCATAACCAGCCACTCATACAACCCATCATTTGTCTTAAAGTTTGTCTTCCACTCATCTCCTTCTTGAATCCTAATCTGATGGTATCCATTCTTCAGATCTAGTTTTGAAAAGCATGTTGCCCCACTAAGGCAATCCATCATGTCATCCATCCTTGGTAATGGAAATCTGTATCTGATGGTAATCTTGTTAATCGCTCTGGAGTCAGTACACATCCTCCATTCACCATCCTTTTTGGGGTAAGTACTGCTGGTACTGCACATGGACTCAGAATTTTCTGAACCAATCCTTTGTCTATCAATCCTTGTACTTGTTGGGCCCAAGTTGGGGCAAAGTTTTGGTAACACTTTTGATAAGCAGGAAAAGTTGAGCTGAGTACAGCGCAGAAAAAGATAAAATTTTGTCTAAGTGTTGAGGGTGCTGCGAAGTTGTGCGTAGCATCCAAGTTTTGACCTTGCTGCCAAGTTGTGCGCAACATTCAAATTTTGGCAGTACCACGAAGACCAGCGCTGCGAGGAAGCAGTGGTACGAAGCAGTCAGGCCACGTGGAACCAGCAAAGCGGAGTGTTGGACGAGGATCAAGTACAGGTACCGGATGGACCAATAGTGGTCTAATTTTGGAAAGATGCTCCAGGAGTGCCGAGCGGCGGGAACGAGCAATTCAGGAAGGCGGCCAATACATGAGTTTGTTAAGAAAATGACAGTTCAGGGAAAGCGATGGCTTGGCATGCCTAGTGGGAGAGACCTTAGAGATGAACGATTTAGTGAAAGTGACCTGTTGGCATGCGTGCGACAGGAAGGCTGATAGCGACAGAATGAAGACGTGGAGAACCGCCACGATGAAGCAGACGCTACCAAATGCCAGCAAGTCGATTTAGGGAAACCGGCACAGTTTTGTAAACCCTAAGGGTTTTGGGTTTAGGTCTTTGGCATTGTAAAGACATGACCTTCGGGCATGGTCTATTTAAGAAGACAATTTTGTATGGGATGAGGTTCTGGGGTTCTCTCAGTGTTGTTGAATAACTTGAATGGTTGTATTGTAAAATCTCTTTTTGAGTTAAGAAGATTGTAAAGGCTCTGCAGCTGTGTGCGCAGAGACCTATCTAAGAGGAAGAAGAGTCTGCAGCTGAGTGTGCAGACGAAGAATGGTTATCCCCATCCCCTTTAAAGATATATATTACCAACCGTTCTTTTGGACGTAGCTTCCCATCTGGGGGAGTGAACCACGTTAAATATTGTGTTGTGCATTTGTGTTTTATGGATGAATACTTATCTGTGTTGTCTGTAAATGAATGTCTAGATGTTTCCTTGCATACTGTTATGAGGGAAATGTTGTATGCATTTGCCATCTGAAGAAGTATGGACATAATATGTTAAGTTCTGCATGAATAGATGAATGGTGAACATTTAGCTTGTGTTTGAGAACAGTGAATCGGTTAGTTGGTAAAGTGTTAAGAGACCACTTAAGTACTTCCTTATGCGCAATAGAACAAATGCATAACAATTATATTGTATCAACAGAATATGATCAAATCGTAACCATACCAAGTGGACGAACGAATAGTAGATGGATAATCGGCTGAGTAGTTGAATGAGTGGATGAATAATACTCAATCCAGATCCTTAAGCATGTTCAAGGTAGTTCGAGTATAAAGTAGAACTGCATAGTTTGCAGTTTCACTAGAAGCCCCACAATAGAAGGATTTGGAAGTGCAGACTGCAATGTGCCTGCCGCCGCGCAGTATTTTCCCGCAGCGCATATCCCGTTGCGCGCCGCACAATCTGGTCTCGCAGCACATCTTCCTTAGTCTGTGCTGCGCAGTACGTCCGTCCAACCAACTCGTCACTTACTGTGGAAACCTGATTCTGCAGTACCCCATAGATACACCTCGAGTGAGACCTCAACCTACTCACAGGTTGTTGCCGAAAGGGCCGGTGCAAAGGGGTTTTGTTGGTCAAAGGGAAACCGCGAAGAACCTGGGTCTTATAGAAAACCTTTGGGTCAGTTATAGCCAACAAATGGTTCCTTTGCCGCGCTAGAATCCGTGATGAGTTGCAATCGTGATGTGTGACGAAGAATATCAATTCCAGGAAGGCTCCGACAACTGGAATCCTGAAAAGACGGAGATCCAAGCTTGGTGGGACAAGACCATAAGAGACTTTGCAAAGCAAGAGAATAGACATCCGCATCTATGTGACATATAGTGGTCGGATACATATCTGTGGAAAGATATTCACGAGATTTTCTGGGCATCATTTCCAAACGAGCTGCACGGGTGGATCTCGTGGCTCGCAGAAAAGAAAACTTGTTTTCAAGGAGGAGTTCCTACAGAGTGGACTCCCGAGCTCACAGCGCAGCTCAAAGCGATAGACAGCCCATTGTCACACACAATTGACTTCTGGGTCGATCATATGCTAGAAGGCTTTGTAACAGAATTTGCTGTAGACACACTCAAATCCTACAACCAAGCAAAAGCATACTTTTTCAAAGAATTCCAAGGTAAGTTGCTGAACAATCTCAGTCTATACATTAAGATGTTGTTAGCTAAGAAAGGTGTTTTAAGAATGCAGTAATATTATCAAGTCTATCATGGTAAACAGTATATATAGTGATTCTGACAAAGATACCCATAATCTTAGAAGTGGCAAGAAATATAAATTTAATCAGAATCTTGGAGGCGTTGCGATCCATATAGACACTGAGATCCCTTGTGGCCTTAACAACGAAGCCACACTACCATTCACCCCTCAGAATCCGCCGATTGCAGAAACCGCGCCACCTTTGCATCAGATCCCGCCCGTTACACAGCCCACCCCACAGCATAGTCTGATATCCCCATTTGTTTTTGATACGCAGAGCCCCTCACAGCAGTCGCGCGCTAATCCAGGCGCCCCACCACCTAATATAACAATGGCAAACAATGATATGAAGCTCCCAATATTCAAAGGAACTAGCCTAGAAGGCCCTGATCAGCATTGGTTTCTTTGTGAAGCCGTATGGAGTGTAAGACAAATCCAGGATGATGTCGTAAAGAGAGCACAGCTCATCACCACTTTCAGGGACAGAGCTTTACATTGGTTCATGAAGTACTCTAACACACAACCGAGAACCCTCGCAGAAATTAAAGCTACGCTTGTGGCGGATTTTAAGAAACCCAAATCTGAATCTCAGTGTATAACCGAGTTGAAATAAATAAAGCAGAAACCGATTGAAACGGTTTGGGAGTTTGATTAGAAGTTCAAGACCCTATTGGACCAAGTAAGCTTTGTTATAGCTCCGGAACAGCACAAGGAATGGTTTATTGCTGCGTTGTTGCTCCATATTAGATTACCATTGATGCAGCAGAAGGTTATGTCGCAGGCAGAGGCCTTGGAAATCGCAATGAAACTAGAGGCTTCGCCAATTGGTGAGACTAGTTCTGAGATGTCTCAGATCCAGAACCAGCTGACCACCCTGACACTAGAACTGCAAAGCATGAAGAATGGCAAAGAACAAAGGTATGAACCTAAACATGATGTCTGGTGTACAAGTTGCAAAGGAGAAGGCCATGACCGGGAGCATTACCCTGTGTTCCGTGACTATCTTAATAGTGGTGCACCCAACCCAATAAATCAGAATTAGGCCCCATGGTGTGAAATTTGTAGAACCATAGGACATAGACCTGAAGACTGTTATCTCATACAGAAGTATGTGAAAACACCTAAAAATTTATACTGCACATTCTGTAAATCAGTTGGACATGATGAATCCAACTGCTGCGCATATGAGCTAATGAATGAGAGAAAACGAGATATGGACTCAATGAGAGGCGCTGGCTTGTACCGCGTACAAGAAGATAACTAGCCGAAACAAGAGAATGCACAATATGACCAAGGAGGATACAGAGGTTGTGGTGTTGGATATCGCGGCAAAGGAAGAAATGTTGGTTCGGCGCAGGGAAGAGGCCGCGGCCAGGTTATTTGTTATAATTGTGGCCAGCCAGGTCACGTATCTAGAGATTGTGTTAACCCATGCACTACATGCAATTACTGTAAATCATTCGAGCATGTTATTGAAGATTTCCCAGTGCTAGAGGTAGAAATTCAGAAAAGAAGACGGACGGATGCACCAAACACAAACGTCCAGTGGATCGCAGTGGAGAGCAGACCAGTAGACCCGAGCATCAATGTGGTCACGCCCAGTGGTGCTGAGACAGGCAGCGATAGGGAAGCAGAAGCTTCCACGTCAGGCGAGGCTCACACGAAGCAAACCCCTCTTGAGACAGTATAGATAAGGAAATCCCCGGGAAAAATACCTGCTCTCGACCTAGGAAAGAACAAGGAATTCTTCATCGACACGCGGGATATCTTCAAAGAACCGGCAACGGAATCACACGGGATCCCATTGCGCAGTGAAATGCCGCATGTTGAAGACATGCCAGCGGCCTATGACAAAACAAGCACCGCAACAGATGTCAGCACCTCTGTTGCGCAGTTCTTGCGAAGCTGGATGAAGTTACTAAAAAGTGAAAATGCCATACTAGAGCTATAGAAGCTCATAAACCAATATGAACCACAGACGGGAATAGAAACTTCTGATAGCGCAGTACATCACATAAGGAATCATAAAAGAATAGGTCGAGAAATGAGGCTTACAGCGCAGATAGGAGATTTTGAAATTGACGAAATCATCCTTGATCTGGGATCTGAAGTGAATGTCTTGACTAAGCAGACATGGCAGCAGATGGGTCGACCAAAGTTTTCATGGTCACCTATCCAGTTGAGAATGGCTAACCAGGATAAATTCATACCTTTTGGCCGGTTAGCTGATGTGGTGGTCGACATCGATGGAGTCCAAAGTCATGCAGACTTTGAAGTTATTGAGATTGTGGATGATAGTCAGTCTTTTCCTGCACTGCTAGGAATTGACTGGGCTATTGATAACTTGGCTATCATAAACCTGAAAACGAAGAAGATGATATTTGAGAGAAAGTATCTTAGGGTCATCGCATCGTTGGATCCTGCAGATGGTGACAGATACAGCGAGCCGATTCAGGAGGAATCCAAGGCTCAAGACTTAGACTATACCAGCTCACTGCGAACCAAGAAGATTACATTAATCCTACTGCAGATGATACACTCAGCTGGAGATGTAATAGCTCCCGTGTCTCTGATTCGGAGGCAGGACTGGAAAATTGGCAAAGCCGGATGCATGAAGTATCAGCAAGAAGGTGCGCGCAGGTTACGAAATCACTACGCTGGATCGGGAAGGAGGTAAGTCCTATTCCCACATATGATGGTTATGCTAATGTTTACAATTTCATCCAAGAATATACTGCAGCTATTACAGATGAGCACAAATTACCAGCATTGGACATGGCACTATGCGACACACCCACCAGATGGTGGAATACGCACAACCAGACATTGACCACTTGGGATCAATGCAGAATTAAGATGTGGATCCAATTTGCTGGAAGGGTTACCTTACCCTTTGAAAAGTTTAATGGACAGCCAGATCCTAGTCAACACATTGAAGTCTATTCATAGGCATGGGCGGAAAGGCCACACACAGAATGGGTGCATCTATTTGTACATACGCTGGATGATGACATTCCAAAGAAATGGTACCTAGACCTAGAGTTGCACAGAGAAACCATTGATTGGGACATGCTGACTGCAAACTTCCAGAGGGAATTCAGCTTTGATGATGAGAACCCGTTGATCCATGAAGCGTTGCAGATAATTAAGGAATGCATATTCAGGGAATACTATCCTCACATAAATATGACATTGGAGGAATTCTTCGGGGCAGATCGCGTTCCTGCGCACCTACAGTCAAAATGGAAGGAACACGAAGAACACCCCATCGAGTGTTACAACCTAGCTGAAGACATCGATGATGGAAATGAAGACGATGAGGACGATCCGCGTAACATAGCCATACCAGAATTGGAGGGCGCGCACGACGTAGAAGGACCTCCGCTAGAAATCCCAAATATGGGTGGACCAGTAAAGACACAGAAGGTGAATATTGGCACAAGCGAAGAACCGAAGTTCGCAGCAATAGGAGACTATTGGGACGATCAGATTGTCGCGAAGATCGCAGACACCTTACATGAGTATCAGGAGTTGTTTCCGACAAAATTTATAGAAATGAAAGGAATTCTGGGAGACCTAGGAGTCATGAAGATCCCTTTGAAGCCAGACGCCAAGCCTGTAAAGCAGAGACCATACAGATTAAATCCGCGCTATAAAGAAAGAGTACACGTAGAGTTGGATAAGATGCTTGAAACATAAATCATTCAACCTATCGAAGAGTCTGAGTCGATTAGCCCCATGGTCGTTCAAGACAAGAAAACAAAAGGTGAGATCAGGATTTGTGTGGATCTCAGAAGACTGAATGATGCTTCGATGCACGACCCATTCCCTACTCCTTTCACGGACGAAGTGCTTGATAATGTTGGAGGGAATGAGGCCTATTCTTTTACTGATTGTTTTTCGGGGTATCATTAGATAAGGATTAATCCCGCAAACAGGCATAAGTCGACTTTTGCTACAGAATGGGGGTCCTTCCAGTACACAGTAATGTCTTTTGGCCTAAAGAACGCACCTGCCATATTTTCTAGAGTGGTCGTCGCAACATTCAAAGAGTTTATGCATAAGTTTCTCGAAGCCTATTTTGATGATTGGACTATGTTTGGTCTATTGAAGAACCATTGTGCAGACCTTAGAATGATGCTTGAGAAGTGTTGATAACATCAGATCTCATTAAATCTAAAGAAGTGTATTTTTTGTGTTCCTTATGGGATTCTACTTGAGCATATTGTTTGTAAGCAGAGATTGATGATGGACCCTGCGAAGATTGCCATTATTGTGAATTTGCCAACACCAAATTCAGTCAAGATGTTGCGCTCTACCTTAGGCCATACTGGATACTACAGGAAATTTATAAAGGGTTACACGCAAATAACCACAGCAATGGAGAAGCTGCTAAAGAAAGACGCGTCGTTCATTTGGAACGCGGAATGCGAACAGGATTTTGATACACTAAAATAAAAGATGGTGACTGCGCCGATTCTAGTCTTTCCAGACTGGACGAAGCCATTCCATGTCCATGTTGACACATCATGCATTGCCCTGGGAATCGTATTAGCTTAGCCAGGAGAAGGAGGTAATGACCACCCTATTGCATTCTCGAGCAGGAAGCTCTCAACAACAAAAAAGAACTATACTACTACCGAGAGGGAAGGCCTTGCGATGGTATATGCCCTACAGAAATTCAGACATTACTTGCTTGGTGCACACTTCCTTATGTTCACTGACCATTCTGCATTGAAATACTTGGTCAATAAGCCAGTGTTAGGGGGACGCATATGCAGATGGCTACTGTTGTTCTAGGCATATGACTTTGAAATTATCGTTAAGCCAGGTAGACTGAACTTGGGACCTGATCATCTGTCAAGGATTGAGTCAGGAGAAGAGCCGACGAACATTGAAGAAACTCTGCCTGATGCACAACGATTCGCTATACAGGTTGCCAATGATTATTATAAGGATATCATTAATTTTCTGACAATAGGGCTGGCACCACAGGAATTATCTGTCCAGTAGAAGAAGCAGCTAGTGGTGCGCACCGCATAATTCACTATAATTGCAGGTCAATTATACAAACTCAGGCCGGATGAAGTATTGTGCAGATGCGTACTAGATCATGAGAAACCATTTATTCTAGCAGACGCGCATTCAGGGATCGCGGGAGGTCACTATGCAGGAAGGGCTACCGCACAGAAGATATTGCGCGCAGGGCTATGGTGGCCCACGATCCACAAAGATTCCAAAGAACACTGCAGAAACTGTGATGTCTGTCAAAGAACAGGGAAACCTTCGCGAAGAGATGAGATGCCATTGAACCCACAGTTGACCTTGCAGGCATTTGAAAAATGGGTAATTGATTTTGTGGGTCCTATAAACCCACCAGGAAAAAGAACCGGTGCGAGGTATATTATTACTGCTACTGATTACCTCACCAGATGGGCGGAAGCAAATCCATTAATGGACTGCAGTGCCAATACTGCTGCACAATTTATTTTTGAAGAAATATTGTCAAGATTTCGCTGTCCGAAGATTTTGATGAGTGACCAAGGTACTCACTTTTTGAACAAGACCATTGAGGCACTTATAGAGGAATTCCACATTCGTCATCAGCGTAGTATTCCATATCATCCACAGGTGAATGGAACTGTTGAGGCTTTCAATAAAATAATGGAGAACGCACTCACTAAGGTCTGCAATGTAAATAGAGATGATTGGGATCTGCGCGTCCCCTCTGTGTTATGGGCATACAGGACTACATGCAAGAAATTGACAGGACATACACCGTTTCAGATGGCTTATGGACAGGAAGCTATAATGCCACTGGAATATATTGTCCCTAGTTTAAGGATCGTTGTGTTCACAGGGATGGCAGACCACGCAACATTAGAAAAAAGGTTGCTACACCTCGTTGGGTTGGAGGAAGATCGCTTCATTGCCGGCTTCCACCAGCAAGTTCAAAAAGACCGTGAGAAAGCTTGGCATGATCGCCATATAAAGAACAAGTGCTTTCAGGTAGGTGACCTGGTCCTCCTGTATGATAGCAAATTCATGAAGTTCCCCGATAAATTTAAGATGCATTGGCTTGGCCCATATACTGCGATACATGTTACTAACACTGGTGCAGTCCAATTAGCCAATTTAGTTGGCGATACCCTACCAACTTTGATAAATGGAAGCAGACTAAATCTGTATCACGATAGTCCTGCTTCGTTGAATCCTGAATAACAAGCAGAGGAAGAGAGTTCTAAGTGTCAAGTACAGTTGAAATTGGACACTGGAAATATAAAGGATCCTGTACATGTACGATAAATAGAACAATGTGTGTACCACGGAGCACTGCTAAAGCTACGCGGAAGGAAAAAAAAAAGGGGGAAGGAAAAGAGAGATGCGCAGTTCAAACACCGACACCGCAAAGTAACTGTGCAGGATCAGAGATGCACTGCTGCGCAGTTCGGCGCAGTACTCAGAAAAATAGTTGTTACACTACTTTTTGAGAAAAGTAGCTGTTATATGACCGTTGCAATGAACCGCTTGAGCATTTAACGAAAAGATAACCGTTCTGAACACACTGACGACAGAAGGGACTAAAGGATTCGCTCAAATTGGCCAACGGATACCTCATTAAATGTTCATCTAGCCGTTGGAAGGTGCGGGGGTACTCAACTGCGCCTATACATAACACTGCATAAGGACTCGCGGGCGTTTCCAAACACTTAGAATTTTCATGCATTCGCTCTTGTGTAAGCAATCCTTAGCCATATTCCTGAAATAGTTGCCTACTCTCACCAGTGAATGTCCAAATCACTAGACAGAGAACAAGATCTCACACTTCAAAAAGCAATTCGAGTCTTTCAGCATGAGGGGATTGCAGAGTTAATGAAAACCCCTACTAAGAAGGTTGTACTCGAACCCGGTCAAGCGTCTAGAAGGTCACCTCGACGTAATCTAGCCATACAAGACAAAGGGAAAGCCACAGCTGGACCACGAAGCAAGACTCCCAAGACAGGCCAGACGGCGCAAAGATCGTCAGTCTTTCAGAAGGAACCCTTGAAGTTGACACCGGAGTACATATCACCTCGGGCACTGGATGCCCCTGTTTTTAATCTGGTCAATAGTGCCCATTATGAAATTCCCTTGTCGCCCATTTTGAAGCACATAAAGGTTGCCAAGAACCTACTAGGAAAGATCCCGGAGTGTAAATGGGAAGACTATAACCTCCTAGGCGTATAGAAGGAAGAACCCCACGATCCCAAGTACCCACACTTCCAGACTGACCAGTACATGTGCTAGAAGAAAGATGCTAAGGGCATATTTAACTTGGTCCCCGAAAGCTAGTTGACACCGGTAGTCGAGTCCGGATTGTTGAACCTGCTCCGACTACCTCATTTTGATCATTCACCAGAACTTAATGCAGTGGTTCGCACTCTGATGGCGCAAATTCACCAGGGATACCTATGGATGGATCAAAATGTGGATTTGAACATTGACTTAATCCACCGCATAACAAGACTAAGCAAGCACGACAAGGATCCCAACCAGTTCTTCCAAGGGAAGAGTAAAGAAAAAGAAGCTGTCGCGAAAATGAAGTAGAGCCATGCATTGGTGAAGGGAAAAAGAGGCTTTCCAACAGAAGAAATTGAAGATAGAGCAACAAGATTTGTCACACAGTTACTCGCAGGAAAAACCATAAGAATAGCCAGGCCTCCGGAGGTGCTTGCGGGCGTAATACTACTCGGTGCTGCAGCGACTGAAGGCACCCAATTCAATTGGTGTTAGTATCTTCTTAATGAGTTCCTGGATGAACTCAATGATACTCAAGAGAATGGAGGTCAATTCCACTTCACGTCGCTGATTATCCTCATTGCATTTGTAAGATGGAAGGAACCAGAAAAATATGTCGGTGTAATTACAGAAAGAAATGATCCCAGAAGATTCCGCTATGCCAACCTTTGGGAAAATCTGAACGCAGAGCGGCAACACGCGACAACTGAGGTATTCTATCAGTATTACACCCAGCTGCACCAGGCGATCATCCGTACATCACGCATTACAAAGCAGGTAACGTCGAAGTACATTCACGTTATTTATTTTCAGGCTGACATGCGATGTATCTTTATTTCACCCAAAGCAAAGATGAAGACACCAGAATGGTTTGCAGGTAATTACCATATGTACGAGGAAGACATTGACATCCTCCTGAAGGACTGGCCGGCTGACTTCCGTGTTGAAGTCATGGATGTTGAGACCGATTCAGAAGAAGATGAACCAATCCCACTAGCATGCCCTATTGTTGAAGAAAAAGGAAAGAGGAAAGAACTTGAAACCCCGCAGAAGCCAAAGGCACGGAAGAAGATGAAAGTAATAAAGAGTCAATCTGAGACAGTGCTGAACAAAGAATACTTCGACATGATTGCAGAAAAGGTTTCAGAACAGATGGAAGGCCTGATGACAGAAAAAGATAAGAAGGACAACGTCATATAGGATGACCTACAAAGGACTAGGCTCGCACTGCAAGGGCTTATGAAAAAGATGGACGATGTCTAGAAGAGCCTACCCTTGCCGCGCAACGCAGGAGCTGAAGGGAGGTCGAAAGGAACCTCGCAGTAAGCACCGCCGCAGCTAGCCATCGCGCTACCTTCAAAGACTAGAGTTGTTCATCTGGACCCATTGGCCATAGTGTTACCAATTTCAGAATAGAGCGTTCTGGACAAAAAGGGTGTCGAGCGCAAAGAGCTCGACTTGGCCAAGATTCCTTTGCCTGGATTACACTTTCTGCACACGTAGATCGTCGATGAGATACATGAAAGAATAGTAGATTCCATGAAGTCACAAGCGGAGCTGCAAACCGCAAACAGGAAGCTAGAGGACTCTAGTTTGCGCACATAGATACAATTTTATGATGAACAAGACCGTCGACTACGACTGGAGAACACCATCACTGATATCGCGAAACATATTGAAGATTTAGAACTCCAAGCCGATCCTGCGGACACCGTTCTGAGGATCGGGGAAAGGGTGAAATCTTTGAAGATGGAATTACAAGATAAAGAGATTCTTCATGAGGCCAATCTTGCCGCCTTGAAGGAAAATCTCAATACGCAGACACCATTAACTGAACAACAGTTAAGAGAGCAAGTAGTTAGCGTCGCGGCATAGAACATAACCAGCGAGATGGCTAAGTGCCAAGATTTGTTGGACAAGGTTTCAAACGCATTCACTGCCCTTGAAGAGGATCAAGGGCTACTGCAGGTAAAGACCGCGGTAAAAGAAAAGCAGATCGCGCTGGAACAATTGGACGCAGAGATCAAGGCTCTGCCACCCAGAGATAGGCTACCAAGTTATAAGGAGATCTCAGGGTTGAAGAAGGAGGTCCAACGCTAAGAGAAAAAGAGACTGAGATGGATAATCAAGAGCAACAACTCTTGGAGAATGCTACAGCAGTGTCACAACAAATAGAAGACAAGCTGAAGGAACTACACGACAACCAGGAGCAAGTATAACTCCAGCACTGCTTGAGATAGTAAAACAAGTTGAACAAGATACCAAAGAAGCAGTAGAACAATTGTTCAGCACCTATAATGAGTTCACAGCCAAATTAGCTCCACCGATTGCGAACCAGAGCGAGACGGCCGAAGCAGGAAGTGGCTGAGGGAAGAGCCACATGTAAGTGTTAGGAGCATGTTGGGCCCAAGTTGGGGCAAAGTTTTGGTAACACTTTTGATAAGCAAGAAAAGCTAAGCTGAGCACAACTCAGAAAAAAAGATAAAATTGTGTCTAAGTGTTGAGGGCGCTGTGAAGTTGTGCGCAACATCCAAGTTTTGACCATGCTGCCAAGTTGTGCGCAGCATTCGAATTTTGGCAGTACCACGAAGACCAGCAGTGCTACGAAGCAGTCAGGCCACGTGGAGCCAGCAAAGCAAAGTGCTGGACGAGGATCAAGTATAGGTACCGTATGGACCAGTAGTGGTCTAATTTTGGAAAGATGCTCCAGGAGTGCCGAGCAGCGGGCACGAGCAATTCAGGAAGGCGGCCAATACACGATTTTGTTAAAAAAAGGACAGCTCAGGGAAAGCGATGGCTTAGCATGCCTATTGGGCGAGACCGTTAGAGTTGAACGGTTCAGTGAAAGTGACCTGTTGGCATGCGTGCAACAGAAAGGATGATAGCGACAGAATGAAGATGTGGAGAACCGCCACAATGAAGTAGACGCTACCAGATGTTAGCAAGTCGATTTAGGGAAACCGACACAGTTTTGTAAACCCTAAGGGTTTTGGGTTTAGGTCTTCAGCATTGTAAAAACATGACTTTCGGGCATGGTCTATTTAAAAAGACAATTTTGTATGGGATGGGGTTCTGGGATTCTCTCAGTGTTGTTGAATAAGTTGAGTGGTTGTATTGTAAAATCTCTTTTTGAGTTGAGAAGATTTTAAAGGCTCTGCAGCTGTGTGCACAAAGCCCTATCTGAGAGGAAGGAGAGTCTACAGCTGAGTGCGCAGACTAAGAACAGTTGTCCCCATCCCCTTTAAAGATATATATTACCAACCGTTCTTGTGGACGTAGCTTCCCATCCGGGGGAGTGAACCACGTTAAATATTGTGTTGTGCGTTTGTGTTTTATGGATGAATGCTTATCTGTGTTTTCTGTAAATGAATGTCTAGATGTTTCCTTGCATACTGTTATGAGAGAACTGTTGTATGCATTTGCCATCGGAAGAAGTATGGAGATGATATGTTAAGTTCTGCATGAATAGATGAATAGTGAACATTTAGCTTGTGTTTGAGAACAGTGAATCAATTAGTTGGTTAAGTGTTAAGAGATCACTTAAGTACTTCCTTATGCGCAATAGAACAAATGCATAACAATTATATTGTATCAACAGAATATTCTCAAATCGTAACCATACCAAGTGGATGAACAAATAGTAGATAGATAATCGACTGAGTAGTTGAATGAGTGGATGAGTGATACTCAATCCAGAGCCTTAAGCATGTTCAAGGTAGTTCAAGTATAAAGTAGAATTGCATAGTTCGTAGTTTCAGTAGAAGCCCCGCGATAAAAGGATTTGGAAGTGCAGACACCAGTGTGCTCGCCGCCTCGCAGTATTTGCCCGCAACGCATATCCCGTTGCGCGCCGCACAATCTGGTCTCGCAGCGCATCTTCTTTAGCCCGTGCTGCGCAGTACGTCCATCCAAACAATAGTCACTTACTGTGGAAACCTAATTCCGCAATACCCCATAGATACACCTCGGGTGAGACCTCAACCTACTCGCAGGTTGTTGCTGAAAGGGCCGGTGCGAAGGGGTTTTGTTGGTCAAAGGGAAACCGTGAAGAACCTCGGTCTTATAGAAAACCTCTGGGTTAGTTATAGCCAACATACTTGCCTTCTAACTTCTTCATTCTCTTGAGGTGTCAGTTTGTATGCTGCCTTGTTTGGTAAGCTTGCTCCAGGAACAAAATCAATATGGTGACTTATATCCCTCTTCAATGGCAACTCATTAGGAAAATCATCTACCACGATGTCACTAAACTCTCCTATCATACCCTGAATATCCTCAGGCAGATCTATAATATTGGTCTTTACTACGACCACTCTAGGCTTACATACCACAGCACAGTTCAGCTCCTTCTCATCAATCTACTTTAAATACTCTTTCCCTGTCAACATCGGGACCTTAGATGTCTACTGCTTTGTTGAACTCTCTCCTTGTAAACGCTGAATAATATGTTTTATCCCATCTTGTATAAAACTATGACAATTCTTCCTACCATCATGCACTACCTTCTTGTCAAATTGCCAAGGTCTTCCTAGAATAATATGGCAAACATCCATGGGCATAATATCACACATAATATTATCTTTATATGTGCCTATTTGAAAGTCAAATTCACATTGTTCACTTACCAGGATTTGATGTCCCTTATGAAACCATGGTACTTTGTATGGAACAGGATGTTTGGTCCTCCTCAGACTGAGCTTCTCCACCATCTCTGTGGAAACAAGATTTTTAGTGCTCCCACTGTCAATCACCATCTTACAACACTTCCCTCTGACTTTGCACATGGTTCTGAATAAAGCCTTCCTTTGAATAGGTTCCACTTCCTCTTTTTCAGGTTTCAATAAGATCTTATTCATCATCAGATATTCTCCCTTCTCTGGCATGTTCTCGACCACTGTCGTCTATTCCTGCTGCTCATTCTGAGCTACATAGGCTCCCCTCTATCCTACATCTTCCTCCTTTGAATAGGTTCCACTTCCTCCTTTTCAGGTTTCAATAAGATCTTATTCATCATCAGATATTCTCCCTTCTCTGGCATGTTCTCGACCACTGTCGTCTATTCCTGCTGCTCATTCTGAGCTACATAGGCTCCCCTCTATCCTACATCTTCCTTCCCTAGACATTCAAAGGATCTGTGTCCCAACTTGTTACATCTGTAACACCTGTAGACGTTTTCTCTGCCTCTTCCTCTACCTCTACCTCTATGGTAAGGTCCTCTCTCTCTGGAGTTACTTCCTCTACCTTGGTGCTCATGCTGGTGTGAGTTGCTAGACCCTCCTCTGTGGGCTGCAAATATTCCTATTCCAGCTGTCTGTCATCGTCCTTGGGATCAACCTCTCTCCCGATTGAAGCTTTGTTTTCTTAATAAATTTTCTTCTGCTCTCAAGGCACATTGGTATGCCTCCTCCATTGTTCTTGGTGATATCATGCTAATATCATCCTGAATTTCCATCCTTAAGCCATTGACATATCTAGCAGTCTTTTCTGCTTATTCCTCCACATAACCTGACCTTAGGTTTACTTTATAGAATTCTTCAGTGTATTATCTCACGGTCAATAATCTTTGCTTAAGGTTCTGCATCTGTCTGTACAACGTTAACTGGTATTCTTTTGGTAAGAACTTAGCTCTCATCTTAACCACCATCATATCCTAGTTCTTTATCAACGGTTTATTCTTCCTTCTCCTTTCAGCTTGTACACTATCCCACCACAAGGATGCATGTCCCTTCAACCTTGTCACTGCAAATCTGACCTTCTTGTTCTCCTATACTTCATCATACTTGAAGTACTTGTCTAACTCACTGATCCAATCAATGAGTTGTTCAGCAATGAGACTTCCTTCATAGGTAGGAAACTGAGGTTTTGACCTCGAAGTTGTTCCAAGAATTGATCCAAAGTACCTTAGCTCTGGTGTTTCTCGCATAGGCACTGCTTCATCTCCTTGCTCATCTTCTTCAGGATCACTTACGTCTCCTGCTTCTGGGTCTCTTCGTTGACTCATCTCCATAGCTTCCATACGTGCTCGCATTTATATCATTTCCTCCATGACTTCAACGTTTGTTGCCAATCGCCCTCTGCCACGAAATGTTGCTCTTCCCATGTGTGCAGCCATGTCTTTAATCCTTGCTCTGATACCAAAATTGATGGGGGCCAAAATAGACCGCAACCAATTCGACCTACACCCTCCCAGGAAATGGGCCTTCAGCAAAATTCTTACGGAATCTCCTTCTTCCCACAACTATGGGGTCCCTCCACAATTGCCTTTCGTAGTCGCTTTTCCGCAACATTCCTTTTGCAACGGTCTTCTCCTCAACAACCTTTCCGTACTTGTGGGTTGCAGGTTGCAGGCACACTCCTTGTGTGTTCTGGATAATGCTTCCGTAATTCCCTTCCGCAATATCCTTTCTGCACTTGCGGATTGCGGATTGCGGGGTGTCCTCTCGACTTCCTTGAAGTGTCTTTCCACAAAGTCTCTCTGCAACTCAGCCTCCGCAATTCCTCGTCGATATCTTTCGCGCTTCTTCCTTCTGTGATACGTCGTCTACGTCGTATATCCATGCGGATCTAATCTCGCCCGTTGATCTATGATCAAGTCAAGATCCTTCACTTTGTTTTGCAGAATGGCTAATTCCCACACACGTTTACTTCGTGCAAATTTTCCTCATTATCGATCTCCTCCTCAGCTTGATCTAAGTCGTTCGACTTCAACTCACTGATGTTACTCTGTTACTTTGCGATTTCTTGGCCGATTGATCATGGGATCGATCAACCCAGCTTGACCCTCGTCTGGTTCTAAAGGATAACTAAACAAACACAATAAATCTACTTACACAACTGAATGGTGATCGGTCTACATACATTTAGGGTGTTCTTCACTGCGCACAGAAATCATATGAACGCAAAACAGAAATTCATTCACACAGAAATCGGGTCACCAATGCACATAGCTCTACCTGACAGAAACTCAAAGCATTCTTAATTCAAAATGCACAAAACAACTATCAACACACAGACTCCTACTTTCATTTACAGATAAAACATAAACTGAATTCTATTCAGAATGACTACTACTCAGAGCCGACCCACCAACCCGTTCATTCAGATCTACCCTACTTATGCATTCATCCCTCTCACAGAATCGTTGAATCCCTCAACAACCTAACCGATTCCATGACGATGGGGTCTCCATCATTAGTCCGCTGACTTCCTAAATGGCTTGATCTCCACGCAGGGAGTATCAACTCGCCACTAGTCCTAACTTCCCAAAAATAGACAATGCACCCAGATGGTTATGTGTCCTCAGATTTTGAATCATTACAAAAACAAATAGATCACATTGTCCACATCAAAATAGGTCGCCTCCATACTAGCCACAACATGTGACCACGCAATCACATTGCTGACTCAACATAGATGCTCCTGCATCACTTATAGTTTCCAAGGCCTCATTTTTTATTATTGGATACATAAGTCTACCTTAAGGGGGTGTGTTCGAAAATTATTACACCTTGGGACCATATTCATACATTAATTTGATGATTATTTGGTCCAAAATATGGTTAATGATTATAATCCAAGGTTGTTAGAATTTAGTTGGGGCATTTATGGCACAATCCACCACTTATAGGCCAAACTCTAGTCAAAATAGAAGTTAGGCCCCCTCATTTATTGCCACCTCCCTCATTTATTTCCACTACCTAAGAGAGGCGTGCCCTTATCCCATGAATTGTGGATCTATCTTTGATTGAGGCACCCATGCATTGTATGTGGACATTTTGGCCCCCTTTTGGTTGTTTTATCCTTTCCTTGGCCACCTACACTCCACCAAATCCTCCACCACTCATGTGATGCCATCATTAATGCCTACCCAACGTTCATATTGACAATTCCTGACTGTTTGAGGTGATTTGGGAACCTATTGGTCAACCTAGGGGGGATTGAGGTCCAATGTAAGCTGACCACTTGTAGCCACTACTGATGCCTCCATGAAAGGCTCACGATTTTTCCCAAATGTTATATAATTATGAACACAACTCATTTCTGTGTTGGACAGTTAATAATAAACCTGCTATTTGATCATTTGTGTCTGTAATTTGATCATATGTGTGTCCAAAATGCTTCTTTTATACTATTTCTTGCATACTTAGTCAAATTTCTTGATTGTGAGGTAATATTTAACTAGTAGATCCTACTGTGAGTTATATTTCACACGGTATCAAAGCTATTGGAGCTTCTATTTGAACCAAGACTGCTTTATAAGTGCACCAGAAGCCGCGGAGAAACCACATAAGTCCCCGGGGGAATTTCCTTGAATCCATTGGAGAAATCCTTTGGATACTACCCAGGGTGTGACGCGCTCCTGAATGTGAGTTCTGTCAATGCAGGGTTCGAATTAGCTAGGTAGGATCCCCTCTAAGTGATTGAGAGTTTGCATTGTAGGTTTACAGTGTTTTTTGTCACCTAGTGTGCAAGCTACAAAATGGAGTGTGAAAAACCTCACAGCAGATCTAAGAACTGATGTATACCTCACAATGAAAGGTTTTAAGAATAAGATTAAGAGTGAATAATACAGTAAAAGAGCAACATAATAATACAGTAGAACTCAGATAAAAGAAAAATAACTTCACACACACCGATTCATTAATCACAATATGAACAAATAAGTAGTACAATGCATGAGGATTCGAATGCCAAGGTGGCAATTCGAATTATCCTTCATGGAGTGATCAAAAGATCACTGGAGTGTCATCGGAGCACAACTAGAAGTCTTCATCATCATCAATGGAGTCATCAATGCTCAAGTGACTGTCAACCATCAATCAAACTGAGTCTAACTGAGTGTGGTAGGTGTAACTGAGTGTAACTGACACTAACTGAATGAAGGAGGCTTAGTGGAGGGAGCATGAGGAACTAACTGGAGTCAGAATGGGCAGTCTAATCTCACTAGAGGTCCATCGGAGTGATACAGTGAGTTGAGAGTCAGTCTAGCCTTAAATCAAGGAAAGAACTAAAGATAACTAAAGTGCAACTAAGTGGTAGGTGAGAGAGGAAGAGTGGCTTCCTAAAATCAAGGAAGAAAGGCACACTAAGCTCTAGGAGGGCTAAAACTAATCTGAGAGAAGCTCTCAGGGGCTAGCTAACTAAGGCTAGGTGCTGAGACTAATGACTGAGATGCATACAATTGCATGCATGCATGCTGCATGCAAGACTGAAAATGGAAATAATCAAAATGCTGGTAAGACTAGGATGGAGTATAAGAATATCCTAACACCCCCCCTTAATCCATCATAGGACCTAGTAACTAAGACCAAAGGTCACCCAATACAAATAAATAATAATAACAGTCAATAAACCAAGGAAATGGGGAAAACCCCATGGGAAAAATACCCCCCTTGAAATAGACTGTAGGGCACACACAAAAATAAATGCTCCAAACTCAAGCAGGTGTGATGCTTGGTCATATGTCTGGAGGTATCTTCTTATTGGGAAGAAGTGGTTCATGATGAAAAAGAATATGCTTGTACTTTCTCTTCAGATCGAATGTGATGAGAACAAATCCAAAAGTATGAGGATGATCCTTGAACCTGTGATTCGAATCCGCTGAGGTATTATCAAATCTATGAATGTGCAGATAGTCTTTTGTCTTCTCCTTTGAACCATCATGGGTGAGATTATGCTCAAAAGAACCATCAAATATCAATGATTGCTTCGAATCGAAATCAGATCCAAGACTTGAATCATGGTTGCTTAAGATCTCATTTGAACCATTTGAGGTGAGATCTAAACCAGTAAATGCATGAGAAATTATCCCAAGCGAATGGAAATGGCCATCATCTTCAATAACCTTCTGAGAGCATGAAATAATGATCTTACAATAGTAAATAAGAGGTGATTGATCAAGGAGAGTGAATGCATTACCTCCAATGGCTGATTTAACCTCCGAAATATTCATGAGATCATGATGCAAACCAACAGAATTTGGTGCAAGAGAGAATTTAGGAACCTTTGCAATTTCTAGAGTGTGAGCTGACACAGAATTCGAAATAGAAGAAATTTGGAACATGAGTGTAGAATTTACAAGTTCTTCTTCTTTGTGGACAACTTAAATATGAGATATGAGATATCCATGATCAATGAAATCATCGAGGAGGACGAATGCATCACTGAGCTTGCTCTCGAAAGGGTTTGGACCAATCCCTTCATTCTGCTTGTCAAATATTTCATCCAATTGGGCCCATAGCTCTTTTGGAGATTCAGCAGAATCAATGAAGAGGGGTCTCATGCATTGAGACATAGCAAACATCATTGTTGCATAGACACTGTCACCTTTATTTAACCAGTCAATCTCTTCTTCAGAGGATTCGAACTCTCTGTCAAAACAATAATCAAAGAGATCATGGCTCTTCAAATATGCCATCATTTTTTGTTTCCATTCATCATAGTTGAATGGAGAAAGAGGAGGGATTTCTTCTGAATACATGGAAGTTGTAGAAGACCTGCAAAAATAATAGAAAAGTTTGCAACTGCTACTGCTGCAAAAGATGCAAAAACTGTTGCAACTACTACACTTGAAATCTTGATAATAACCTACAAAAAGCTCTCAGGAATGGAGATAAACAATACTCTCAACATGCTTTAATACCATGTGAAAAACCTCACAGCAAATCTAAGAGCTGATGTATACCTCACAATGAAAGAATTTAAGAATAAGATTAAAAGTGAATAATGCAGTAAGAGAGCAACATAATAATACAGTAGAACTCAGATATAAGCAAAATAACTTCACACACACTTATTCATTAATCACAATATGGAAAAATAAGTAGTACAATGCATGAGGATTCGAATGCCAAAGTGACAATTCGAATTAGCCTTCATGGAGTGATCAACAGATCACTAGAGTATCATCGAAGCACAACTAGAAGTCTTCATCATCATCAGTGGAGTCATCAATGCTCAAGTAACTGTCAACCATTAGTCAAACTGAGTGTGGTAGGTTTAACTAAGTGTAACTAGCACTAACTGAATGAAGGAGGCTCAGTGGAGGGCGCATGAGGAGCTAACTGGAGTCAGAATTGGTAGTCTAGTCTTACTGGAGATACATCGGAGTGATACAGTCATTTGAGAGTCAGTCAAGCCTTAAATCAAGGAAAGAACTGAAGATAACTCAAGTGCAACTGAGTGGCAGGTGAGAGGATGAGTGGCTTCCTAAAATCAAAGAATAAGGGCCCACTAAGCTCTAGGAGGGCTAAAACTAATCTGAGAGAAGCTCCCGAAGGCTAACTAACTGAGGCTAGGTGCTGGGACTGATGACTAGGATGCATGCAAAACTTAAAATGCAAATAATCAAAATGCTGGTAGAACTAGGATAGAGTATAGGAATATCCTAACATGGAGCGGTCTCATGTCTTGCTCACTCCATTAAACTACTTTGAGTGGAAGGAAAAGATGATAATCCAGCTGAAATCTAAAGGTCTCTTCATAGTTACCATGGGGACTGAAACTGAGACAAATTCAGTAGTAGAGAAGTCAAATTTTTTTAAAAGAATGGATGAAGCTTTTAGCATTGCTTGTCTCAACATTTCAAGAGACCTCTTGTTCCATATTGACAGTCTTACTACTCCAAATGAAGTGTGGCTCAATCTTGAGTCATTGTTTGGGAATAATGATGAGATGAGGGGCCACCAACTTCAGAATGAGTTGATCTCATTGAGCCCAAGCAGTTTTGAAACTATCCAATACTTATTCACCAAGTTCAAATCCTAGGTCTTGCAACTCAAGCAATGTGGCATTGAGAAGGACGAATCGTTGGTGTTGTCCATACTTTCGAAGTTAGATCATGAGTACTATGTGTTTGTTTCTACATTCATTCACTAATCTCACTATTTCAAACTGGAAGATTCCATCTTTGGTAGATTTCGTGGAGATGCTTACACAAGAACAAGATAAGTTTGTCCTAGTGGGCTCCATAAAAAAAAAAAGATCAAGTTCTTGCAGCTGGGGATTCGAAGAAAGCATGAGGAAAGAAAAATCCCAAGGGTTTGAAGCAGCAAGAGAAGAAGAAAGACAAGGAGAAGACAAAATATTCTAATGGGGGTTCGAATCCTGTCAAGGAGAAATGAAATAAGAAAGATAAGACCAAATGCAATTACTGTCAAAAGGGTTGGCACCCTGAAAGTGCATGCCTGAAGAAGACCATTGATATGATGATCCATCTCCTCCAGAAGAATAACATTCCTCTTGCAGAAATTTCAAAGAAGAAGGAGGGTGTTTCTGAAAACAAGGAGAAGTGCGATGCATTGATGGCTAGTACCTCAGAATCTTCCTCTTTCATCATATATTCAGGTGCCTCAAGGCACATGGATTTTTCAATAGATCCTTTCTCTACTATTTTACCTTACAATGGTCCTTCTATTATCATGGGTGATAATTCAGAGATTCCAGCGAGAGGCATTGGGAAGATCGATCTAGAAAATGGGTACTTCAATAATGTACTGTATGCACCTGATCTTGTAGCAAATCTTCTTTTTGTGTACCAAATGACCCACACTGATTCGGCCAAAAGAGTGATCTTGCAACAAATTTTCACTCAAGAAGATGTGGAAATTTCTGAAGTTTCTACAAGCAAAGTGGTAGCAGTTGGTGTTGCAGATCATGAGTCAAGAATGTACAAGTTTTCTCACTTTCTTGAGTACTCCTCTCCTAATGAACTTTTGTCACATGCTAATGAGGTCAGTAGACCTTGACATGAGAGGTTTGGACACCTCAACTAGATGTATCTTCATGCATTGAGCAAAGAAAACATGGTTGAATCACTTCCAAACTTCAAATTTTCCAAAGGCACTTGAAAAGGGTGCATTGTTGGGAAGCATGCAAAGTGAAAGTATGACAAGGAGAAGAAAAGAAGAGATGTTCATCCTCTTGATTTGGTCCATTCAGATGTGATAGGACCTCTTCTTACACCCTCCTACGGAAACTCATAGTATGTCCTAACATTCATTGATGATTTTTCAAGATATTGTTGGGTATTCTTTCTCAAGCAAAAATCTAAATTCTTTCATTCATTCAAAGTTTTCAAAGATTTTGTGGAGAGCTTCAATGGGAGGAATATAAAGGTCTTAAGGACTTATAATGTAAAGGAATATGTCAATAAGAACCTACAGTAGCTATGAGAAGAATATGGCATTCTAATGAAACATTATGTGCCTTACACACCCTAGTAGAATGATGTTGCAGAGCGCAAGAATAGAGCATTGAAGGAGATGGCTACCTATATGATGGAGGATAAGTCATTGTCTCATAAACTATGGATTGAAACCATTAACTGTGCTACATATGTTCAAAACAGATTACCACACAGATCCATGGAAGCCATGACTCCATTTGAGGCTTGGATGGGACACAAGCATGATGTGTCATCTTTAGGGTGTTTGACTCAAGAGTATGGGCTAGAATACCTCACAGAGAAGAGAAAGGTCTTGCATCCCTGATCCAGGAGGATCGTCTCAGTCGAATAATGCATAAGGTATTCATTTTCTTCTAAGGTGGTCAGTCGACGAAGAGCTTGCAGAGAGATTTCTGACACAACTTAAATGAGGTCAAATGGACTTTGCATGTGTGAGAAATTCTAGGTTGAAATTACAACCATAAAGGCGGTTTTCTTTAACAAAAGTTCATGAAATGTTTTATTCATGAAAAAATATGTAAAAAGGAATTAGATGAAAATGTTCACATAAATTCTCATTTAATTAGTTAAAAGAAAATTAAAAAGGTGTGAGAATCCACCTCATCAGTTGGTTTCCTAGTCCTACGAGGTGTTGAGATCTTCATGGAGGAAGATGAGACATTTTCTCCACCTACCCCTTAAGGTGTCTTCTGATCCTAATTTAGGGGATTATGAGAGATATTGTCTCCTTAACATGGGTGATGAGTAATCATCCATGAAAAAACTATAAAAACCTCTCATTTGGAGAAGAAAGTAAGCTTTTTGTGAGAAAAAAGGCATTCTTTGTAATCCTTCCCTTACATAGGATAAGTCAAGTAAGGAGGCCTTACTTATGAAATTTCATGTGAGATATTTAGGAGAAGGCTGCCCAAGATGGGAGAGAATGCCACATGATTCTTTCAATGTAAAACCCATGTATGTTGTGAAGAAAGATTAATAAGAATGGTTCGAAGCTTTGTCGAACCCGGAGACGTAGTCGGGAGGCCCGACGAACTTTGTTATCACTTGGTATTTGTCATTTTGTATGTGTAAATTTTGATTATATTCTCACTTTGTTAGTTATGGAAAATTGTTCATGTTTTAATGGTGCATAAGAATTGAAATACTCATGAATTCACAAGCCAATAAGTGTCAATAAATATTTTATTTTATTGAAGATTTATGTTAGAGAAAGTTCTCAGCTAAATTTTCAGATCAAGTGGTATCAAAGTTGGTCTGACCAGTTTTGTAGATTGTGAGTTCAATTATGAGTAAACGATTGAAGCATGAAAGGGTTCAAGAGTTGGAGGAGATCAATCAATTTATTTAAGAGGAAAATACTAAGCTTAGAATATTGTTAGCAACTTTTGAAGATGAGAAGCAAAGGATACAACAATTGTTGGGGGAGCTTAGAGGAGAACAAGTTGGATAAATATCTTCTGCAAAGAGTCCTCCTAAGACAGAAAATGAAGAAATTTTCTCATTATGTCCATATTCAAAAGATAATCTTCTAGAGACCTCATATGCATCAAATCAAAGTAAGTAGAATGAGGATACCTCGAAAATCGAGAAGGACTACATGTGCATTTTTGTTCCTCAATCAAAGGAAAATGAGGTAAGCAATAATCATTCAAGTTTAAATTCTTCATTTGATAATGATGGTTTAGGATCTTTCGAGAAACATACTCGAGGGATTGGATCGAAACTATTGTTGAAAATGGGTTATGAAGGAAAAGGTGTGGGCATACATAGTCAAGGGATTACAAAACCCATCGAGATTGAAGAACAACCTCGATACCAAGAATTGGGTTATCATGAAGAAAAATCATGTGAAAGTTATTGCGTGACTTGCTCTACTGATCTCTACAGATCCAATATAGAGGCAGAAGACCAAGCACATAGATATTCACATGCACTACATTCGAGGCTTGGTGCATAACCAAATTATTGACTTGTAGTATTTCTCATCTGCTAAGAAAATTTTCGATATCTTCACCAAGAGTTTCACTGAGAAGACCTACACTTACCTTAGATCACTCCTTGGGTTGAGTGATGCATGGTGAAGACTTGTACATTTTCCAAATTTTGTTTCATGTCCATTTTTAGGGGATGTTTTATTTCCAATCTGGTTTTCCTCCTTACCTTGGTTACATCGACTAATTAAAATTGTTGATGTAAAAGGTGACTTGAGCCTTAGTTTCCAAGGCCTCATTTTTTTATTATTGGCTACATAAGTATAGCTTAAGGAGGGGTGTTAAAACATTATTACACCTTAGGACCATAGTCATACATTAATTTGATGATTATTTGGTCCAAAATATGGTTAATGATGATAATCTAAGGTTGTTAGAAGTTATTTGCGGCATTTAGGGCACAATCCACCACTTTTGGGCCAAAATCTAGTCAAACTGACAGTTAGGTGCCCTCATTTATTTCCACTACCTGAGAGAGGCGCACCCTTATCCCCTGAATTGTGGATCTAGCTTTGACTGAGGCACCCATGCATTGTATGTCGACATTTTGGCCCCCTTTTGGTTGTTTTGGCCTATTCTTGACCACCTACACTCCACCAAATCCTCCACCACTCATGTGACACCATCATTAATGTCTTCTCATGCCTACCCAATGTTCATATTGACAATTCGTGACTGTTTGAGGTGGGTGATTTGGGAGCATATTGGTCAACCTAGGGGGGATTGAGGTCCAATGTAAGCTAGCCACTTGTAGCCATTATTGATGCCTCCAAAGGGTCACGATTTTTCCCAATGATGATCACAACTCATTTCTGGGTTGGACAATTACTAATAAACCAGTTATTTGATCATTTGTGTCTAGAATGCTTATTTTACACTATTTCTTGCATACTTAGTCAAATTTCTTGATTGTGAGGTAATCTTTAGCTAGTAGATCCTACTGTGAGTTAGATTTTACAAACATAACAATCTTGAGAGTGACTATGACATTAATAGGAGAAACTTGAGAAAGAGGAGGAATAACTCAATAATCTTAGAAGTGACAACTCCCTCGGATCATGGATAATTTATTTTTTGTGTGTTAGAGAGCAATACATCTCTAGATGTATTAACCATGTGAAGCAATGTAGTGTAGGCTAGTTTAGGAGTGCCAAATTTGTATGGTCATATGATGATATTGACTCCAATATATTAATCCCCTTATTAGTATACAAATATAAAATATTATACACATGGCAACATCTCCCCCATGTTGGGTTGTAGGGCATGTCACTACTCTAGGTGAAATCAACCGTGATGAAAACAATGAATGTTAGATCTCATTCTGATTAAGATTGCACTCAAAGTCATTAACAAGATGAGTAACATGGGATTATTTGTTGTGTACATGGGAAGTGATACCATGTAAGCCATCCTACACTCATTCAACAACATTGTGTGCATGATGTATAAGATGATCACAGAGGTGTTGAGAGAAGAGAACCTCAACAAAGAGTCCAAATTTCTTTGAGTGGGGAATAAAGAGGTCATGCAATGGACTAATATGATCCTTATAAAAGCCCAAATGCAATCGATTAATATGATTGATTCACTAAAGACATGGTATAGTGATCTAGTTATTATATTAATGAGAGGCACCAAGATTTTCCATGACATCAATTGGGAAACACTTTTCAACTAACATGCTTCAATTCTATAATATTGTGCATCAAAAACAAATAAGATGTACTGATATTGTTTTTTAATCATATCATTCAGAATATATAGATTAAAATATTTATGTTGAAAAAAATAATTTTAAAATTCCCAAAAATATATTTAAGTACCAACATAGATACATCTTAAACTTGGATTTATAAAGCACTGAGAGGGATCCACGATCTAATAACGTGGATTTAAACGTGACAACATGTAAAGCACCTAGCTCTTCTGGATGCAATTAGTAAGTTCATAACTTTCATAAAATATTTTTTTATAAAATTAATGTTCAATCAAATTTCAATAAAAATATTTTTTAATTTAATAAATAAAAATATTTTTTAATTTAATAAATAAAAATATATAATATTATTTTACCAAAAATTTTATGAACATAAATTAAAGATTAACAAATAATAGTTGATAAAGAAAGTGTATGGTCAATAAAAAAAAATTAAAAAAATATAATACAAATATTAATTTTTTTTTGCCAAATTGGTGGATTACCATTTATGCTTTTCCTAAATTGAAGGATGGGAGAACTGTATTGTCCACTGTGCAGATTGATTTTATGGACACTATTAAAAATTAGAAATAAACAATTATAAAAATATCAAAAAAATTAAAATAACTAATAGCTAACCATGGTTAAGTGGTAAGTGATGCATGGATAAATAACAGCAAACAGCCAAATTAACTATATAAAGATAAAAGATTAGTACAATTCTAAACTGGAAATTAAACCCATTCCAATGAAACATGTCTAGCACTGGCAGTGAAAAGCCTCCATGGTAAATATAACTTAACATGTTTACAGATAGTGGCGGCTAACTCCTGTGCTCAGCGGGCAGTGCCCTAATTGCGGGCTAAGAGATCTATAAACAATGCACAAGAATTTCGTTTAGCAAGGGTTTTCATTCCACCAATCATTTTGCACAAGAATTTCGTTTAGCCAGGGTTTTCATTCCACCAATCATTTTGGCCAGGGGATCTGGGCAGAAAATCTCTAAACCGTGAGTTTCATTCCGCGTACAGTTTTGTTCTAACAATGGTTTTGGACGAGGGTTTCTATTCCGTTGAGGGTTTTCAATACCAGTAAAGAGGTAGGGTATTTTTCTAATCAAAATCTTTTTTTCGCGGAGGAAACATTGGGAATCATTTTGTCGAGTTTAATTGTGTGGTTTTTTTAATTTTCTTTAGGTTGGATTTCGTCTCTTCATTTTCTTTCGGTTGTATTTGATCTGTTTGCATTAAGATGTTAATGGTGTCGCATGTTCAGCTGGAGCATAAAGTCCCAGCCATCAATCAAGCAAGACCGGCTGTAAAGCCTGTGATACGTTACTATTTTGGGCTGTAAAGCCTGTGATACATTGGGATGATAATAGGGGCTTCGATCGATCTGTAGTTCAAGTCCAATCTTTGCTCCCTCTGCCTATGGAAGGAAAGGATTTGATCGCTATGCCACATACAAATTATGAAAAAACGACAAAATTTAAAATTCAAAATTCAGTATCTTGATAAATGGCATCCATTGTCTGCTTGTGCCCTTTTTTCAAAGAGGTTTTGACCATTCTCTGTCGTATCAGAATAAATCCATCTCAAGGCTAAACGCTTTGCATTTCAGATATCTAGTTTATTTTTCAGATATCCAGTTAATTTATCTTACTGTGTAGCTATGTCTTAGGTATTATTCATATCTCTTTTTTTTTCAGATAACTATGTGATCGCTATAAATCAATAATGACCAACTATTACAAAAAAGATATCCAGTTAATTTATCTTACTGTGTAGCTATGTCTTAGGTATTATTGATATCTCTTTTTTTTCAGATAACTATGTGATCGCTATAAATCAATAATGACCAACTATTAAAAAAAGAGATTTCTGCTGCATCTCCAAACTATCAAAACTGATGTCTATGCATCCAAAAACAAAAAATATCATGTTCAGGTATGTATCTCAATCCAGAAAATATATAGGGCCCTGATTCTGAACCAAAGAATCCAGTATTTCCTCCCAGTTCAGAAATCCATCTTCACCTTCAAGTGCCTGCTTAGAAAGTTTGTCGGTCAATGAATTGTTTTCCTGCCATATATGTTCAAGTGAAATGCTGTAAAAAAGGCTGATTTCACTTCTAATTCTGTATAAAAAATATAAAAATATTATAAAAAATAACATGTTTCCAATTAGATTTAAAATATTTACATAGGAAAATATATAAAAAGACAAATATAGATAAATTAAAAGCTTCTTCAACATTTGCATTATAAAAAACAGTTTGCACTTAAAAAGATTTGATCCTTCTCAATTCATCGTAGATTCTCTTTTAAAATGAATTATACTGATACAAATGCAAATCACAGAAAACTAAATTTTATAAATTCATAAAAATTCAAAACTCAAACATACTTAACCTCAAACTTCATACATTTTACACAAATAGCTAGCTAACTTATCATTTATTGAACTGGATTTTATATGAACATAAAAGTTCAAAACTCAGAAATACTCAGCTATTTCAGACATTTTACACACTACTATCACATCAATATTGGATGTGGTTATCATTTTCAAGAGTCTACATTCATATATATATATAATTTTATAATTTTCCAAATCTTTAAAAATTCCATTAAAACCAACATATTCAAAATAATTAAAAACACCCAAGCATATAATTATAAACAAATCACCATTGCAGCTAAGGACTGGATAGCAGCACAGGACACACCTTTGAGATGTCTGAGTTAGGGAAATGGCATAAGCCTCTTTTGTCTAGTCGATAGGCCTCTATATATTTGAAAAAGGCTCATATTGACTAAATCCACAACTGTTTAATCAAATCCGCGACTGGTTAATCTGCGGTTTCTGATCTTCCAAATCTGTAGTTTCTAATCCTCCTTCCCACCACGGGCGGTTATCATTCCGCTTTGATGTAGATGTGCTAGTGTACGATAGTGCCAAACGATAACTCTTAGCAGAGTAATGGCAGGTCCGGGAGTTGAGTCTTGGTGTGGGGTATTGGCCCTAAGTTGTCTACAGATAAAGGATCTTGGGACGTCCCGACCCTGTTGAGTCACAAGTTCCTGGTATATCTAGCTTATTAACTGTTGGACATACCCTCAAAAAGTTGCTGTTCCCATAATTAAAAAAAAAGGTAAATGTATTCTCATTTGAAAAATATGAATAGTTGGAATCTTACTTATAAGGTCTCTATCTATATGGGTTTCGTCTAACCAACTAGGTATTGTAATACCACATCACATCACATTTATTTAATAATAATTATTATTTAACTAACTTTATTTAAAAGATAACAAACATAACAAATTGTTTAACTAATTTTATTTTTATTATTTAAGAATAACAAACATAACTTGAATCACATTACACTAAATGTTCAAGTAACCATAACTTAAATCACATTACATTAATGATTTAACTAACCTTACTTTAAAATAAGAAGTAAATTACCAGTACACTTTACTTGGTCTGAAGAGAAATCTCACCAAACTTCATCATCTTTGACTGTAAGGGGATTCCGCAGACATCGTCACGGCTTCTCCACCAGAGTTATAATGATCATTCTCCTTTACACTAAAAATCTGGTCAATTGACAGACAAAATCACATGGTTATTTATTTGATATATGAACATAAAATTAACAATTTAAATATATTTAGTATTTGCTACTATCTCTGTTTGGTTGGTATTTCATCTTTCTATTTTAGATTAATCCCAATAATATGCCTGTTAAGAAATTGACAAATCTGTACCTGAGCCCGCAGTTCCTTGGCTTTCCCCGCTATAAAAGCTGCACTATATATCTCTTCTTCGTTGCCCTCCTCTGCCCATTCATTGCATTTTTTTATTAGCACCTTATCTAACTCGTTTAGGAGGCAATCACAAATAACATTTGCCAATTTGCGTTGTAAACTGGTATCGCCGTTCTCTGCAGTCTTCTTGTCTAAGTGAAAGTGCTTGTGCAATTTCTTGTACAAGTTACAACATACAGTCAAATTCATCCAGTCCTTGGAGCCGTGCCAATTCTCCAGTGAACCGTGCCAATCCTCCGGTGCGCCAGTTGCTCCAAGTTGCGCAGATTGGTTTCGGTGCTCAACGAGACTTTCAAGTTGATGTTCGATAGTCTCTTTGAGTTCCTTCAGATTCCCAAAATGCTTCTGCCACATGTTCCTCAGGTCCTCGAATTCTTTATCTGCCAGTACGTTGCCTGAACTGTCAACAAAGTCTAACAAATCCCATGCGTCTGAGCAGGCTTCCACAGCATCATTAATATCACTAGCAGTTCCATAAGCCGTATCAACAGCCTCTTTGATATTCTTATTGATTATATTATCTTTGGTAGCAACATTGATAGCATCAAAATGATTGGTGTCCTCGTATAAGTGGATCATACAATACAGCAAGGAGACTCCTCTCCTCTTCCAAGACATTCTATCTAAAGAATTGTTTCGATCTTCATTCTTTAATTCAGGATGCTGTCTTATTAATTTGATCAACTTTTCACTGTCCTCCCCACCATTTTTAATGCCCTGTTCCATCTTACCCTCTATCCTTTTAAAGGCCATTTCATTGGCTGTCCACAAGTCGCGCGCCATTTCCCCTGGCATTCGTATGACATCCAAAGCTTTTCTAACCTTCAAAAATTGTGGACGCATCTCTTGCCTCCAGGACGAGCTATACAACCACCTCCGTTGAGTGCTCACTATAAAATGTCGGAGCATTCCGAATGACATCTGAGAGAGACCCCAACAGGCTTTACTCAGCGAGACCATGAGAATCTGCAGCCAAACCCTCATAGGTAGTAATACGGAATGGAGCCGAACTGCTGTAATTAAATCAAGGATAACCCTTTGTTCTGGCTTTCTTTGTTTAACTATTTTGTCCTTATACAATCGGCATGCTAACTGTGCATCCAAATCGGCTTGGAGGTCAACAATGCTCTGTGTCCAAAAATCCTCCAAGTTCTTTAAGAACTCCACCCTTCTCGGAAAATATATAACGGCTGTTAACCATCTAAATGAGATAACCATCCATCCAACTAGTATGAATGCAAACTCGATAAAAACAGTTATTTTGTGGGCGATGCCGTAATCTAGTGGAAGTTGAATGCAGGCCCATTTGACAACCATGATGACAACACCAATCGTGACTATCACTCCGGCCAACGAAGTGAAGACTGATCTGGCCATGATATACTCAGGTTGAGAAACACGGGCCACAATCCAGCATTTGAGGACGTGATCCTGAGTGTTTTCACACTTATCAAGGTTTTCAGAGCAACACCAATTCTTACACGGTCCACCCGAATTAGAACAACACGAGTTCTTACACTCTGGAGTGCTAGGGGAATTGGACGACGTGGAAGTGGGACTGTGGGGTGGAGTGGGAGTAGAGCCTGTGTCAGTCGGACAACACGAGAGTGCCCAGTGAACCTTTCCTAAGAGGATAGAACGAATGCTTTTACCTGCCAAGACCGCGGAGCTCAAGAGAAGACTCAACACTGTGCTCGCCATGAATAGGGTAGTGTTTGACACTGCAAACCACGATGATTGGCGGCGATCGGGTATCCTCCAAACGAAGTAAACCTCAAAGGCCAAACGAAACAAGATGGTGAGTATCAATCCTCCAATGTTGCTCCACGCTTGAGTCCAGTTAGAACTGACCATAGAAGGTAGCAAATAGCCTATGAATACACACATCATAAGTCTTCCGCAGTCAAATAACAGCTGATGTTTCTTTACTAAATCGGCCACTTCATGATTTCTTTCATCCTTGCTGCCGGAATAGCTGATATCCGACATAGCTGCAATCGAACCGAGCATCTGGATAGTCAAAGCGGTGAGAACGAGAGCGTGTCCAGGAACCCAGTGAGCCCTCCTCTTCAACGCTATAAACACATCCCATAAAAGCAACAGCAAAAATACAACTGCGCAAACCAACGATGGCCATACCTCTTGAAATTCTTGAAAAGCCTGCGATAAGCTTTCCTGCATATTGGAAAAGCCAACGCTTCACTGATGCTGTCTTAGCTCTCACTGACGGCAGTGATCGAAGTATATAAGATGAAATGTATGGAATGCGATAAGTACTCCATATTAAATTTGATGGTGATTGATAAAATGATTACGTGTAAAAATCAAGTAAACCCTTGTGGTTGTTGAGTGATAAATTGAGTAGGTATAAAAATCAATTGAAGAGTAAACCGTTGATTGTTGAGTGATAAATTGAGTAGGTATAAAAATCAATTGAAGAGTAGTATGGTAAAATACATTTTTCACTTTGCAAAGTTGATGTTTGGTAAAACAGGTTCATTCCACCTTCAAATTTGTAGCGGGGATACGGATCGATATCTATCCACAGTGCGTCAGTTGATCTGATGTGAAATGCAATAAATGCAATAGTACGCTCAACTGACGCAATAGATGGAAAGCTAGTGCCTCGCTTGGGAGACCTTCCCCTTGCATTCCTTTATACATATCAATGCAGCGAAGGCAAGGACGACTACATGAGTGATAAATTGAGTAGTTATAAAAATCAATTGAAGAGTAAACCGTTGATTGTTGAGTGATAAATTGAGTAGGTATAAAAATCAATTGAAGAGTAGTATGGTAAAATACATTTTTCACTTTGCAAAGTTGATGTTTGGTAAAACAGGTTCATTCCACCTTCAAATTTGTAGCGGGGATACGGATCGATATCTACCCACAGTGCGTCAGTTGATCTGATGTGAAATGCAATAAATGCAATAGTACGCTCAACTGACGCAATAGATGGAAAGCTAGTGCCTCGCTTGGGAGACCTTCCCCTTGCATTCCTTTATACATATCAATGCAGCGAAGGCAAGGACGACTAGAGCGGTTTACCCGAAACTAGCGTAAGTACCAGCAGCGGAAGAGATGAACACAGGAGAGGCAAAGACAACAGAGCAAACAACACCAAAAGTGTTGATATCTATAGGAAAGACAACAGATAAAGTAGCAACCGGGGCAGCTAAGCCAAAGACGTAAGCATAGACAACGAAGGCAGAGAAAAGAATAAAGGCAACGAATATTTCTCCAACATAAGAGCTAGAAGCTTCACTAGTTCCGGGTCGATATCGAGATGTTGTTCCATTCTATCCAGTTAAAGAAGCCATTATAAAGTTTGCAGCATCCCTTCTTTATATAGCTTGAAATAGGAGCCTCAGATGGAAGGCGAAGGCAATGAAGGAAGAAGCATATGTGGATATAGATCGAGTTCCACCAGATGTTAATGTTGCATAGTCATCATGGGAAGAGACCGCTAAGGCGGAGGGAACAGAAAGAGAAGCTAGAGTAGATACATTTGGAGATCGAGAAGCAAAGGCAACATCCCCAGCAATTTCACTACCTATTGAAGCAACAATAGTTTTACTGGTTGATGCGGCCGTGCCGGCCAATGTTTCTGTGAGGTTATGCATGTTACGAGATCACTGAGAAATTACAACAGAACTCAGAATTATCAGGAGACTCCAATTAAAAGAAGCCAAAGTGAGAAAATGATGCCCACGAAGTTATTCCACTTGTCACGAATAGTCACGAAATTACTGCTAAATGCAGATCACTATAAAGTTTCATGGCTGGAGATCATCACGATGCAAATTAATTTGGCATTTCCTACGTCATCAAATCGTTTTGGATCAAGATTTGAAATATTTCTTGCCCTGTTGACTACCATGAAGATGCCTGCTTTTAAGTCCAAAACCGAGATTTCCTCGGTGCCAAATTTTCATAATATGCTATCTGATAGATATATCTCTAAGTAACCGCCAGAGATACCGGATTATTGAAGCTTATTCTTGTGGAGGGAAGGTTTGAAATCACCAAGATCTCTCCATATAAACACCTCATTCACACCAATTCCGCGATCTCATGGTTGAGTAAAGTGCACTTATATCATCAAGAAATCACCACCATTGCTCTTTATAATCCCAAGGACTCGACATGCACGACAAATTTTCTAAATCACCTTTGCAATTTGGTCTGGGAATTTCCACGTCTTCCAGATTATAATGTCGGAATGCTTCAAATAACCTCATCTGATCCATGCTACAAATATTCATGTAGGTTAAACCTGTTTTCTTTGCATTCAGTTCTTACATTTCCATAGGTTGAATATTAGTTTGCAGCAGAGTTAAAATTAGATTTAGTAATCAAATGTAACAATTTGGCAGTTTACAGTTATATGTCAGCCTCGTATAATTTGTTTTTCTTAAACCACATGCCAACGGTCTTGTGAGTGACGTCTACCTTCAAATGTGATTTGCATGTTTACACATTTATGCTTCAATGCTTCGAGGTAATGTCAAGGACATTACTGCGTGCAGTTTTTGTTTATTATAAAGATTATTTTTTATAATTATATGTAAATACTTTGCACTTATATGTCAATACAGTATAAAATATTCAAGTACTTGCCTAGTGGAGATAGAAGTGGTGTTGATTGATGTCAATTTTTGAAATACTTGGTACCATTTGTTGTTTATAAAAATACTTAATATACAAGTAAATATAAATTTTCATGTTTTTAAAATTATTTAAGAAAGAACTTTCTTCCACATTTTGAAATAAAATGAATATTTGAAATCAGAAATTTCATTTTAAGTCACATCCATGTTAAGTCACATCAATGTTCACCCATTGGTCCCAAGCAAAAATACACTATGATGACATTAAGACTAGACAACTTGGAACTTTGTGGTTGACATAGCATCCATTTAGATTTGTCACACCTCAAGATTAATATGGTTAGATAGAGAACACACCAAAGTATATATCAAAAAAATTTAAAAGAAAAACAAAAAGAACATAAAAAATTAAATTACATAAAAAATTAAAAAAATACTCACTTACTAGCATCCCTCCCCTATATCAATGAGATAAGAAAATATCAAAATGATAGCATCCCTCCCCTATATCAATGAGATAAGAAAATATCAAAATTATTTCATCATACAGAAACAAGCCGATCTTAAATCGATCAACTTCCTACAAACCCACGCAGTTTTGGTTTTAAAAAAAGTCAAGCGAGTGCGGAAAAATGACATAAAGGTTACAAGTTCCTATCAAATTATTAAATTTAAAAACTAATTTAAAATTACACCTCGTACTTTTACATATTGATTTGAGCTTTTTATAATTTAGTACGAAGGAGAAGTTGCTCAACATGAAGCTCATATATTAAAAAACACAAGATTGTTATGTCTTAATTTAAAATTCTAAATAAAATATGTATATATTTCAATTTTAATTAATTCAAATATATATTAGATCAAATTTCTGCAGATGTAAACATTCTCTCAAATTTTTTATTGTAAAAATGATTTTACATCTAAAATTTTGATTTTTTAAATCTACATTAATATTATTAAAAAATAAAAAATTAATTATATTATTAAAAATTATAAGCATAATGTAAACCCAATAAATAGTCTAAGCTCTAAATAATTGTTATGAAAACACTCTCATATGAAACACTGAAATACGAGTAGGAAGAAAGGTTGCCAAAACCTAGGAATAAGACTAAAAACTCTTAAAAAAAACAACGGCCACTCGTAATTTACACAAGAAAAAAAATCAAATATTGTTACGATATTTCACCTACCAAGAGAAAAGAAAAAGTAGCACAAAATAAAACACATTGCCACACGGAGTTTTCATGTAGCTCAAGATTTAGATATGTTCCATTAGAAAAAAAATGCCTTATACGTAGTGTAGTGAAATTCTAGGCTTTCTCCTCATCCCTGTCAATTGTCTCATTTATTCTACATTCAATCTTTTGTTGTTCAAATCGTCCCACCACTCTCAAGGAGAGGATAAACATAAAAAGAGAAACGAGAATCTTCTTGGCACTTTTGACCTTCAATAATGAAGCTTTTGAAAGCGACTATGAAGGGGCCTACTTCCAATTTATCTTTGAGATTCCTCTATTAATGGCCAGTTTCCACTATTCTAAAAAGTCACAATAAATTGTATAGGTTTTGATGATAGGTAAGGAATTTTGAGGTTTTTTGTTTTTGGAGTTTTTACAAAGTCATAATAAATTGCATAGGCTTTGATGATAGGTAAAGAATTTTGAGAGTCATTTTAAAGTTTTTAAAAAGTCACAATAAATTGTATAGGCTTTGATGATAGGTAAGGAATTTTGAGGGTCTTTTTGGAGTTTTTAAAGACCCTTATAACAACTCTAGCCATTACTAACTTGTGTGCCAGGATTAATAAAAGTGCAACTATATTATAGGTCGAAAAACATGAGCACATAATTAGAGGAGGTGGCTAGAAAGATGGAAAATACAAGATGTAGTGGTACTTCTAAAGAAGATAATAGGTGTGGAACTTTCAGTAGTGGGGTAAAACAAAAGCTTGATTTGGGTTCCTCATTTGCCAATGTTGTTGACAAAGATATTAATGTGGAGGTAATGAGTTTTTCCAAATTTGTTTCCCACAAACTCAAAGTCTACATCATCATGGTTAGAGTTTTATTGAGTTGAAAGTAAAAATACTCAAAGAATTTTAGAAGAACAAAGAAAATAATTATTATACCATAGAATACATCTTAACGACTTTAATTATTTTTCTTTTGGTGCTCCACAAGATATCCTACTCCAAATCTGAACTATCTTCCTAAATTTCTAAGCTATATAGCATAATTTCACTTCATATTTGCCTTTGTTTTGTGATTTCAACATTTGATACTTGTAACAATATATTATTTATGCCTCATCTATAAGTAAAAGAGAAGTGGTCTAGATGTGAACAACTATTAACTAACTTCTCTATCACATTTCCTATGCAAATAGATTAATAAGTATTATTTTAAAATTTGATAAATCTTTTCTCTATGCTTATATTTAAACATTCATAAAAATAAACTCTTTTAAATTAATAAAAACTTTAAGAATTATGCTTAATTTACAACCAAATACTGGAAATCATTTTCCTTCCATAAACATTATTATTTTATTAGAACATACTATATTAACAATGTTGGTTTTGAGAGCTTTTCCTCCTTTTTCGAATTTTTACTTAATTCTAAAAATAAAATAGCTTAACTTATTTATTATATGAGTTTTCTTTATTTTAAATAAAACATCTATTACAAATTCTCTCAAATGGATTCTATTATAAATTTATTGAAGTTGGTTGCAACGAAAGAATTCGTAACATTATTTATTCGTAATGAATCATTTTTGCTCTATTTATTAAGAGAAAGTGATTCCTACAAAGTGACAATAACTTATCTTAAGATGATTTAGGCTTTTTTAGTTATCTAAGTTACGAAGAAAATATAATGAATTTTTTTTCATTATGTTTGTAGTCGATTTCAAATTCCTAACACGATAAACAATAAAGATTCAAAAAGATTATGGATAATTTATCTTTTTTTAGAGCTAGATATTGTAAAAACATGTAACCATTACACACATATGCCTCATTTTGTAGTTATTGTTAGCAATAAAAATATAAGAGAGGATAAAATATAAATAAGAGTAATTAGAATAGTAATATAAGATTTATCTTGGAAAACTTAGTAGGGAAAAACTAACCATCAATAATATATCTATTATTGATCCTTGGACAAATTCACGGGGGTTCACTAGTGAGGCAATATCATATCACGTCTATTCATATTGGGGGGTTGAATACTCTTAAAAACCTCAAAAATATATTGCCCCGTATTAAGGGGTCAAGGGGTTTTTTTTATTTGACATAGTAATATAAATATTGGGGGTTATTTTATTTGGGAGTGTTGAGGAATAACCTCCAAATCGTGGGATGGATTCATACGTCCAAATCACGGGCTCAATTCATACCCACCTAAGACTTAAGGACCTTCCATTTTTATTTGATATTGCTTATGATCCTAAGTTTTGAATAAATTTGATAATAGTGTACCAATGATAATATCGACGGAAGTCTCTTTGGATTATTGTCCTTGAGCAATGTAACATCCCGATAATTTCATAAAAAATTTTAAAAAAATTATACCAGCATTAAATGTTAAAATTGTGATTGCGGAAGTAATAAATGCTTGTTAAGGCAGTATTAAATAATAAAGTCATTAATGTATATAACAACTTAACTACTATGTCCTTTTAACTAGTGATGCTTTAAGACAGTGATGTGTCTTACCTCCATAAAAATGATTACGACACTAATTTGTTTGTAGTTTAATAACTGAAATTTCAAAACAATATAAGACGGAGTTCTCTTTGACAAGGTACTGACAGTTTTAATTTCGGGATGGTGATGAAAGGGTTCCTGCGAGGTGCCCCGAGACTTACTTAGCTAGTTAGCTAAAGCATTTGTACCTGTCCTTCTTGCGAATATTCGCAGGTAAGGATAACAATGACAAAACAATGTTTAAGAGTATTTATATTTTCCAATTAGTCGTCTTATTTGGTTAAAGAAATTATAAGTACCTCCTTGTTTCAGGTATGGAATTCTATCCAAGTTCTAAATGTATTATTTCGAAAAAAAATACAAGTTGCAGAAGTTAATAATATTTAAACAGGGTTCAAAAGTACATTATCTTGGTAAAAATATCTATGCTTAAAAATCTTAAGATTAATTACTAGATTTGAAGAATGAATTGCTAATATGATTCTGCCAATATTTTCCAATTCATGAAACCTTTTACTACCAGGTGAAACGATTGATGGACAAATTCAATTTGAACTTTATTCCTTTATTATAGCATCAAGTTTCACTTACTATTTCAATGCTTGGTATTTTATTTAAGATAACTATGGTAGCTTCTACTTTCTCCATTTATAATTTATATATATATGGATATAGTCTTGATATTTATAAAGTCAAAATCATATTTTATTTAAGAACATAATACAATATAAGTGTGGACCGTTTTTAACTATAGGGTGAACCATTCTAATGTGATATTGGTGCATTATTATAATAAACAACTTTTATATGGTTTATTGTAATAATATTACAATGTACCGATACTATTTTCTAACCTAAGTTCTAACTATCTAAATCTTATATGCATGCGATTATTACCAATACAAACTTCTGATTTATGTAATCATGCATTCGATGGTTAATACCATAGCGATGAAGCGATATACAATGCAATCCTGACCTTACTCTATGTATTGATAATGAACGACATTACACCAAGCATTAAATACGACATTGGTAAGGAAGTGATGGTTATTAATGTCGTTGCTGCATCGATCTGACAGGTTGATGGTGTCTCGTCCAAACATTAATGGTTCTGAACCAACTCTTTAGTGGAGTGTAATGCTGTCTATCCACGTTGTCAAACCACGTGAAGCCTGGTTAAAATGTGACTCACGAAATCGAACTATGCGTAGTGAACAAGCAGCTCTCCTCCGAACTGTACATGGGATTGACTCCTTGGCATGCAGCGTTGGCATTGTCGTAGTTGTTACAATAAATGAGGTATTTATGTTATGGTTGCCCGATTCTCATAGCATCAGGCTATCACCTTCTCGCTCGTCGATCACAATAGATCTGGGTCGTTGAATGATAAACCCTAAATTCTCATTGTAAGTAATGCTGGAGGGTTTCGCAGTCTTCACTTTCATGTTTTGGAGTTAGAGTGTGAGGCCGACACACTGCTAAAACTTAGGGTTAGCAAGTTTGCTTGGAGTTTGGAACCCGCGACCTCTGCGTTATTTTAATGGTGTTTTCCAGACCTGTAAGTGAATGCTCAGTAGTTGATACCACGACCTTGGTGTGGTTTCTATTTCAGGGTGAAAGTCTATTTTTACAGTGCTGGGGTTGGATCTTTGGCCTTTCCACTCAAGGTAATAAGTCTCTATGTTCCATCATTGAAATTTGAGTTTTCATAAATCCTTTATTTTGATTCATTCTAATTTATTTAGATGTATGTTTCACTTGCAGGGTCAATCAAAGGTCTAACATCCAAGCTTGTTGGACAAATGAACGTCGAGGACTCCGCCGTCCTGGTAAGTCTCGGGTTCATCGGGTAAGTGAATTCTTTTTTTCTCTGTTCTATATGAAAAATTGTAGTCTGCTCTTAAAAATTCAGCTGTAGGGTTGTTATATAGTTCCACTAGGAATTATATAACTTTAGGTTTCCTTTGAACAGAGTTATTTCAATCAAAATCTAGATTTCAAGCATTATCAGATTTAAAGCATTATCAAACTCTGATAATGCTTTAAATTTGAACAGAGTTATTTCTACCGAACTCTTATAAAATTTATAACCAGAAGGAGATCCGTTTGCTAGCATACTTCATCTTCAACATGAAATTAGTCCCTTGGATTGTGCACTGGTCTGCTCGTGTCAGCCCACGAGCATGCGAGAGAGAAGGCCACAAGAAGGAAGGAAATGATAATCTTGACATCAAAGAAAACCGCCCTATGCCAAATATGCCTTGCAATTGCCTCCACAATCACCTTGCAAGACATGCAATCATAGCATGAGATTGGTGGTTTGCAACAACCTACCTGCCGAAGAAACAATTGAATAGAATAGAGGTAAAATGCTTCGTCCAAGTACCTTCATATTCTAAGTGCCACGCATATGTGAAGAGTTGCGTGCATTTTCCATAGCTTGTAAGATCTATATGAAAAAAAACAAAAAGAAATGATACCTGAATTCGTTGTAAATACAAGTCATTTACATCCCTGCACTGGAAAATGTTAGATTAGCGGATGTAACTACTGATACTCTTCTAGTTATTCTCATCTTTCATGTAATTTTAGATCCAATGACTCCTTGACCTCATCACCATCAATGAAAATACTTCATAAAAAGAAGAGGAATAACTTAACTAACGTGTAGGCCTTGATCAAAAGAGTTATATGACAAGCAGTAGCAGTAACAGTACTGTAAAAACCCAAATTAGAAATTAGCAGCAGGATAAGGCCCAGGAGGATCATTGGAATTTCCATGAGTTGTATGCACACTACTACAGAAAGGGTGGTTTTGAGACGTATGTTTGAGATAATAATCACATATTGTCTCAAACCTACCCACTTTTTTTTTTTTTTTAATATTTTCAATTGCTTTTTCAGGACTCCTTTCGTCTCAAGGGAGACATATTACGGGTGGGAAGGAAAAAGACCATAGGTTGAAGAAAATAGTGGAAAAAGGCGCTCTAGTGTATCAAATAGAACCCCGCGAAAACCCTTGTTGTGTCGAAGAATGGCGCCTGCTGCAAATTAACGAAGATTTGGTAGGCATTAAGATCAATGAATCCTTTGCCAAGTGTTTCGCTCACAACAAGCCACCATAGGCCGTCCACCGCTTGCAGGAGCTCAAGAAACATGACGAAGTCGGTGGTTCCCACTCCTATTCCGACTCCTCCAACGAAGACGAAGACAAAGATGGCCTTATCCCGAAAAGCACAGAGATTTAGATTTATGAAACCCTAGCCAAGATCAAGAAGAAGGACCTTTGATTTATCAGAAAGACGCTAAACTCTATAATGAAGATGGGAAATAAGAGGAAGTTGCAGAGAAGCCGAAGAAAAAAATGGATTTGTATCTCAAGGATGCTATGGCTCAACATTTGCTTGAAAATGGCCCCGATTTTGAAGAAAAAAGGGCTAGAAATGTATCAAAGAGCTATTCAGAGGAGCAAGATAAGCTGAAGTGGGCGTGCTCGAGGCTGGTGACAGTGATGATGAAGATGGCGGGGGTTCGCTTACTGTGAAGAAGAAGCCGACAGAGGAGCTCCGCCATGAGAAGAAAGAGGAAGAGAGGTTGTTGCCAAGGCCAAGCAGCAGGCCAAAGATGTCACCATTGCCAGGAAATTGAACATGTATTTTGGTAAGGACGATGATTTGGATGAGAATGATAGTTTTGTGAAGAATTATTTGATGAATAAAGGGTGGATTGAAAGGGAAAGCAAGGGTTTTGATTATGGGGATGTCGTTGGGGTTTTTGAGGACGAGAACGAATTGGAGGAGCAAGATAGGTGGATTGTAGTTTTAGGTTCAAGGAGGGTGTTGGGGATCAGGTGTTGGGTCATCCAAGGTTTGCCGAGGGTTCTGTGAGGAAGAAGCCAAATGCGAGGAAGCTTCAAAGGAAGAACAAGCAGGAGAGACTAGCTTTGGTTGAGTATGAGAGGAAGTAGTTGAAACACTTGAAGAATGTTAACAAGAGGGATATTTTTGGAAATGCTTGAGAATATCAACATTGTAGCAGGGGTCGGAGGTGATTAGGGGAATGTTGTGGATGACGAGAATCTAGACGAGGACTTCGATCCTATGGAATAAGATGAGGGAGGAATTTGGGGATGAGTACTATGGGGCCGAAGATCCAGATGAGAAGTTTCAGGGGCATGACGTGGATTCCTTGGAGAAGCCAGATTTTGATGTCGAGGATGAGTTGTTGGGTTTTCCCAAAGGTTGCAGGGATGGGTAGAAAGATGATGGGTTTAATGCTGCAAGGTAGAAGGTGAAAGCATGCCGAAGATAAGATCTAGTATCGGTCAAAGATGGTGCAGGGGAAGATGAAGCTGAATATGAAGACGCAGGGGAAGATGAAGATGAATTTTATGAAGATGGAGATGAAGGGGCAGAGAAAGATGAAGCTGATGAAGATGAAGATGAGGAAGTGACAATTATTATCCCCCTGTCAAATCTAATAGAATACAGAAAGGTGCCCTTTAGAATGAAGAAAACTAAGAAGTAATGGTGATAAGTCTGCTGTCCATGTTGTGAAACTACCACTCAAGAGTTTTTGACACTACAACAATCAACCCAATGTCATTTTTCCGAATGATTGCACTTTACGAAGATTGAATAAGGATGTAAGTTTGTGAACCCTGAGTAATTTGTCCTTGCTTGCAACTTTTTTAACAATCTGAAGTTTGGCTATATACAATTAGCCTGAGAGATTTTTCTCGTTGAAACATAAGCTGGAGCATGCTATTTTTTTGTTAGCTTCCTTTGCGTAATTAAAATTGTAATCATAAAAGTTCAAGTTATGTGCATCTTTTTCCTCTCTTATAGATTTGTGAGTTAGGCTATGGACCAACAGATGCTTTCATATAAGCTCCCTCCCCAAATTCTCTGTCGTGTGCTGAATATCAATTTGGAGTTGTTTCCTGAATTTCTTTATTCCATCAACTAAGTCTTTATCTGCATGAATTTTTGATGCAACCAATGATAAGACACAGAGAGAGAATCAGAGGAATGCTAGTTATTCGATAATGTACTTCATATATTGTAGTCTTCCTTAAATGTGTTGTTTAGAGAAACTGCTGATATCTCCATCCAACACTCCTCATATGTTATGTAAGATGCTAATGGATTATGATACAAGTACCCATGGGGTTTTCAGTTCCTTGAAGTGCTGCAGAGGACTGCTTTCTGCCCTTGGTAAGTTTTGATATAGGTTTTGTTGGTGTGACTGTAACAATCTGCACATATGGTATCATACTAGGAATCTGCAAAGCCTTCATAGCAAATAAGACTATTTCGAAGGTTTCCAATGCATTAACTATTATATAAAAATGACATGCTGCAGATTTATAGTCAACAAAGGCCTTCTCAAGAACTTGCAAAGGATTTGCATGCAAGAGAATGGAGATTCTGCCACATATTAAGGGGTATGTAAGTAGTCATTGTAGTTCACATGTTTCTATTTTGTGTTTGAGCCCTTCCAACAGAGTAGGTTGGTGACCCATTACTCTTCCCTATTAGTGCAACACTACTACATAAAGGGTGCTTTTAAGACATATGTTTGAGACAATAATTATGAAATGTCTCAAACCTACCCGCTTTAATTTTTTTTGACATTTTCCAAAATATAATTTTACCCCTTTCATTTTAGCGGGAAGGGCCTTGAAAATATTGAGGTTTTCACTCATTCACACACCTTCTCATGGATTCGGCAGCCCAGGGTTTGTCCATCTGCACATTATCAACGAGGGTGATTGGGGTTTTCATTATTGGCGAACCTTCTCATGGATTCGATGGACTGGGGTTTGTTCACCTGCACCCACCTATTCCTGGATTCGACGGCCTGGGTTTTTCCCTTACGCTCACCTGCTGTTTGTGGATTTGACGGCCTGGGTTTGTCCACCGACTGCTGGGGGATACGATGCTATCAGTTTATCAACGAGGGTGATTGGGGTTTTCATTATTTGCGAACCTGCTCATGGACTCAATGGACTGGGGTTTGTTCACCTACACCCATCTATTCCTGGATTCGACGGCCTGGGTTTTTCCCTTACGCTCACCTGCTGCTTGTGGATTTGACGGCCTGGGTTTGTCCACCGGCTGCTGGGGGATACGATGCTATCAGTTCATATGAATGGAAAATTTTATCCTCGCCGTCAATTTCAGGTGCTCCATCAAATGGGACTGTTTATACCGTGATATGACGTTGTGATATTTACCGTCATATAGGGCCAAAGGACATAAAGAATGCCACTTTAATTTGAGCAAAGGACTTGAGGAATGTCTTGATTTAATATTTCTTTTGGACTAGCTCCTCGAGGAGGGTTTGGCTCCACCATTGGGAGCTCTAGCTTCAACGCCAAGGTTTTCTTCAAAAGAGTAAAACGAACCAGCTCCTCAAGGAGGGTTTGGCTCCACCCTTGGGAGCTCTAGCCTCAACTCCAGGGTTTTCTTCAAGTTTTCAGCTCAAACTCCTCTTACTTTCACCTTGTTTACTAGAGTGAAGGTTCAATCCACAAAATCTCCCTTTTGATCCTTGATTTTGGTATCAGCTTTATTGGGCCAAGAATTCAATCTGCGGTGAAGTACTTTATGCAAGAAGAAGGTAATTTCTTGGGTTGATTCAATCAAATATTGGAAGCAATTTTTCTTAAAGAAATTAAAAGTGTGAGGTGAGTCATTTACTTTTTTCTGGTTATTTCTTTCGCAGGTAAGGAGATATGAGCTTCACAAGAGAATATATGATGGCGACCTTGGTATTTAGAGGAGGTTGCAGGTAATAATATTGTATGTATATTTATTTCTTTCTACATAATATTGACTACCTTCATTCACCTACTCACAGAGGGAAGTATTAACACTTCTATGTTTTCTGCAGATGCACAAGGAAATCTGATAATGAATTCGAAGCTTTTCCGCTCTTTTATGGAAGCGAAAACCTATAGGTATGACAAAGGTTGTTTCTCCCGTGGGTTAAAAATATTGCTAGGGCAATCACTTAGGGTTTTAACCCTTCCCTCAATCTTTGCTAATTCCATGCAGAATGAATTTCTGACTGAGCTAAGAGCTTAAATTAGGGATTAATACATAATATTCTCCATGGTATTTTTAGCTTTTTTCTCTAGAAATTGAGGGCATGAATACTTATTTGTATGCCCTCATTTATTCATAGATAGTTGTTTGTATTCCCTTATTTATTGAGTGCTAGGAATTTCTACCCGATTTATTTAGTAAAATAAATTGTTGTTACCGAGGCTATCTCTATTTGTGCAATTATTCAGTTAGGGTTTTACAGAAATGTTATTAAGTTTTGAAAGCAAGATTCTGGAATGGATTTTAATTATTAAAATATAATAGTTATGGATTTACAAAACCCTAATGAACTATCCATTATTTCAATTACTCTCTTGAAATGTTATGCAATTGCTTTGACATCAATAATTCCTGCTTCAAGTTTCTAACTTCATAGATCATCATCATTAATAAGATCTTATTTTAACCTATATTATAAATGAATTAATCTATTTGAATATGTTAATAGTAGTCTGCCTCCTTTGAAGTAAAACTAATTATAGGAAATAATTATAGTTTACATCAACCTTCTAGTTTGACTAAGTCTGGCAAGCTTGTAATCCTGGGATTTTAAATTGAAGTCTGTCACTTCCTTATGGATACCCAAAAAAATTAATTCGTTTGTATTCTAGGGCATTAGTTTTGTTCTTCTTTTAGTTTAACTTATATTATAAATGAATCAATCTATGTGAATATGTTAATAGTAGTATGCCTCTTTCGAAGTAAAATTAACTGTAGTAAATAATTATAGGTTTAAGTCAATCTTCCAGTTTGACTAAGTCTCACAAGCTTGCAATCCTGGGATTTTAAATTGAAGTCTGTAACTTCCTTATCAATACCCTAAAAAAAGATTAAGGCATTAGTTTTGTTCTTCTCAAACTGCATTATTTAAAACGATCATTCCATTTCCTTAATACTAAGGTAATTTGTCACATCGGAAAATGTACACTTGTTACAGGAAATTAAATTAGCAGTACATAACATTTCCAGGTATTAATCAGATGTCATTCCAAAATTCATCAGAATAATAAAGGAAAATCATTCATAGGAAATAACAATTGTCAAATATAAGATAAGTTAGAAATTAACATATCTATTACATCTGATAACAATGGGGAACCTATGGAATAGGATCACCTTCCCATTTCAAAGCGGCCAGACCCAAGATCTTGAAGAAGAGTTTGAACAACGCCATGGTTAAACTCTGCACATGTAAAAGATATTTTATAAATGTTGGGTATTGCAGACCGCTAGTTTTCATTCTAAATTCTGTAACTGTGTTGTAATAGGTTATGACGTTTTCCAGATTCTAACTTGTTGGACATTGATGACACTCCATAAACTTTGACAAACTAGAAAATGGAAATACATTTGCAAGTTAATTTATGTATTATTAATCCAATTTTAGAACCATTTGCATTCCTACATCTGAATCCCATGTATTAATTTGAGTTCTGAATCGATTTTTGATCTGCTCTATGGGTCAAAGATTTGGGGAACAACTACATAGGGCATGGGTAGCTTATGCAGCGTGGGCTCAACAAGGACTCAAGTCAGGGCACCACTAGCATGGGGGGAATTTCTGCACGTATCCACCTTCTCTGATCATTGATACAGAAATGCATGATAAAATATGGAAATGCACGACAAAATATGGAAATGGAAATGCATAATAAAATATCGTTTTGAATTTTTATAATGTGAACTTTACTCATAATTAAGAAGTTTGTTCTACCTCTGAACTCATTTTTCAAATTCAATTAAAAAATGATTATTTGAATTTTATTCACCAGTCTTACTAATATATAGAAATACTGTCCCAAGTGCATGAATACTATTACAATATTTAATTAAAATGGTTGTTCAATAAAATCAAAGTTAGAGAAAAATGACCTTTATTTCTTTTTTTAACTTGGCATTCACTTTTGAATTGGTGATGTGTTTTCATGTAACACATCCTTCATTTGACTTAAAATATTACAGTGATCTGTTAGAAATTCATAAAGCTTAATGGTTCGTACTTATGGAAGGAAGATTGTTGACTCATCATTGACAACCTTATATTACATTCAAGTCTCCAAAACAAAAGTTATTTTATCATTTATCAACGTAATCTCATAAAAACTTTTGTTAACTAAGAAACATGACAATCTTTACAAAGAACATGTTAATGTATAAAGGATTTCTTGGAAGTATCAAACAATAATGTTAAAGTTGAAAACTTCTTAAAATTTATAGTTTATTTAAAATAAAGAAATCCAAGATTCACAAATTCCTTAGAACATAATTATAATCCTCGGATTAAACCGAGATGGGTCGAACGAGCTACCGGAAATTGACAACATCATAATTATAATTATTTATTAATATTACTCTTTATTAATCCTCGTTCCAACTTGTGTTTAATGTGCCATGAAGTGATGGAGCTTACCTTTACATTTAACTCTGAATGATTCCCAAAGGTGTGGTGAATAATATGGACTAACATTATTACCTTCAGATCAAGAATTTAGGCTTCAAGACTCCTACTTATGCTAAATATATTGTGCTCTGCCTCTTATCCATTTGTACATGTCAATTTGATTGTTGGATGTTTTATTCAAAGAAGGATCACGGTATATGGCTTAATGAGATGGTCTCATTTATTTTGAGATACCCTTCATTACTTCGAGTGGCATTGTTTTCCCTTTCATCACCTTTATGGTTTTGATGATGAAGAACATGGAAGAAATTGAGGGTGTTGAGGTTCTTGATCTCATAATTTATTCTTTCAATCCATCTAGTGAGAGTGATGTATTTGAGAGAGGTGACACCATGAACCAAATTGATTATAATTTATGATTCTCCAAACACTTCGAGGCATTCTAATACTAGAAGACAAGCTTGTAAGAGGCCTTGATAAAGAGCAATAGCTTCTGCTTGATTGTTTGTGTTTTTTCCTAGTTCTCATTCGTAGTGTAGTTCTTATTTCCTACTGGGATCCAAAAGTACCCCTCTTGCACCTATAGCCCCTGGGTATCCCTTTGAGGCTCCATCAAAGAACATGATGATTTTTATTTACATAATTTTCCCATTTTGGAACTCATCATTGAACAGCTTCAATTTCTATTTCTTGTCTACTTGAGAGATGATGACTTTTTTTTGCAAAGAGGGTGGTTCCAACATATCCCTTAACTAGTCCCTTTCATTTTTATCTAACTGTTGCATATTCTGATTTAAAGCCTTCTTAGTTTGAAGGTAATCTTTTCATAGCCTGCGAGCTTTTATGGCTATTCTTCGAGGGTTGTCACACTGCTCTTGAAAAATAGTGTCATTCCTAGATAACCACACATTCGAGCAAAGATACTTGGGGAGAATATTCCAAACTCTTTTAAGAAGAGGTTTTATTTGAAAATTTCCTTTGTGTTCGATATTCTAGAAGGGATCAAAAGTCCTCTCTGCTATAAATATTAGTAGTTAATAGTTTGTCCCCACAAAACCTTAAAAGAGTGTCTTGCCAAGAAAGATCTGGGTGAAATCGCGAACTTGGGAAACACTTCTGTGACAAACAAAGTGAAAAAAATGGAGCACGGGTGGATGATCACGCGAAAATAAGTCAACCTCAAATTCTAGGCCAAGAGTTTAAAAAACTCTAAAGGGCTCAAAAGTCCTCTCTGCTATAAATATTAGTAGTTAATATTTTGTCATGCACTAGAATATGGAATTGATTATATTAACTTTGGAAATGTCGTTTGGATTCCACACATACTTCCACATCCTGGAATTCCGAGGAAGAGGAAGATTTTGTAGTTCTGAATTGTATCCTCTCTTTTGTTACTGGGAGCACAACCGTCCAAGGCTATGTGTAGCTCATTCAAAAGAGGCATCAATTTTTAATGAGTGTTAAGAACTTTCTAGCCTATCCATTTATCATTACTCTCATTCCAATTTGAAATATCGCACGAGCTTTTCATTCCTTGCTCATCCATCCACTGTTTCAGATGTATAAGATTTGTTTTTGCGTCAGAGGAGGCCTCCCCATTATGTTGTTTGCTTATACTAAGATGTGTAAGGGCTCCTTTTTGTTACAACTTGATAATATGATATAAAGGGGATATTAAAAATGGGTTGATAAAAATAGATACGTGCAATATTTGGTGAAAGTTGGGGTTTTCTTAATTGGAAAGGTATATTAGGAGGGGGGTTCAACAATACAATTTTAGGAGGAGTTTTCCAATATTTAGTGAAATTAGGGATATTCTTTAATATCCTATGAACGGTCGTGCTATGTAACAAGTTCACTGAGTGAACCCCCCGTGGACAAATTAGGCAAGGCCGCCAAAAGCATCTTTCTTGCTCACTTTGGTACTATACAATGGAGGAATCCAACCCTATAAATAGGGTTCTTTATATGCAAATACAACTAGCAAGAAACCACGGCTACCAAAACCGTGTTCCCAAAACCACTTACATCCTTACTCATTCACGAGTCAAGGTTAACCGTAATAATCCCCCTTTTAAACTTGACTTGGGGAATTATTTTGGATCTAACCCCCCCAAAAAAACTAGAGTACTCAGGAATCCCATTTACATGTAGATTACACATTGTCATCTCCATTTTTTATTTTTTTATTTTTAATTGTTGTTATAACCATTCCTTCTTTCAACTCTCATTTCTCTCGCCTTGGCTTGCCCTTCATGTGTTGCACTTCTACAAGCCTTTTGTACCTGCAAAGAATTCATCATTGGTATCCATATAAAAAGGAATCCATCTACTGAAATACATGGGTGCTCAACCACTATAACTGCCAGTTCTCTAGGAATCCTTTTTTCCTACGTGGTTCATCAACACATTAAACTCTTCGATGAGCATCACCTAGTCTCAAAACTCTGAGATAAATCCATCTCACATTCCCCACTTTAATCGAAGACTTGTCCCCTCCTATTCCACATCAAGCTAGCCTATGAGTACACCTGCCACCCTCGTAACTACCCAAGGGGTTCATTCCACAACTTGATGCCACACCCTGTTCTACACATAAGAGGGACACACCCACTCCAATACATGTAGGCCTAAAACACGGGGAATCTATTTTAACATGGAACCAAAAACTCTAGAGTGTCAGGTACCACCGATCATGCACCCCTTACAACAAATACTCAATAAATTAAACTAAGTACAAGAAACGTTCAATGAAATTGCTTCATCACACCACTACACTTTTCCACTGCATTAGCCAACTATGCTCCTTTGAAGAAATCAATTTTTACATTTTTACCAATTTCTTTAACGATGATTAATCCATGGCCATAAATTTTATTCAATTCCATAAATGAAGCCAAAAAATAAACATCCTTTTAATCCACCATATAAAAACAACCATTTTCGTAAAAACTTGCTCACTTATTAAAAATAAAAGTCCATAAATAAATCCTTTAACAAAAATCTTTCATGCATGGATCATATTTTATCAATAGAGGCTCACCTCTTACGTAGATGGGGACGACCCTTCTTCTTCCCCAGGCGGATTCAACACAGGCTACGACCTTCTTCAAGTTGAGTGGTTCTTCCAACAGTGGCGGTCCATAAATAAAGATTTACTTCTTCAAGGCAGAGATCTGTGCATACAGATCTTGAACACTGGCATCTCATCCTAACATCCCTTAACCTCATATCTGACCATTGCAGGAAGCGCCTCCTTCACGATTTGTTCCTCATGGTGGTATGGCTTCAACAATTATAGCTCCTGCACCAAAAATATTCATAACAACAATTTCCCTTCATGCAGATCTGTCGCATGCAAACCTTAACCATCCAAACCATGGCGTTGATTTGGAATATCATGACACAATAGAAATGGGCGCCTAATCTCTTATGTAGCAGATACCGGACGAACACAACAACACCAACAATAAAAATAAATGCATATATCAAGCCTCAGATCTGATAGATCTATGCAGATCTGATAGATCTATGAGATCTATGCTCCTCATGAACAGATCTACCCTTTAACTAGTTGATCTGCAATTTCTCCTTGCAGATCCAAGTATCAAGCAATAGATATGACCATATTTCATCATGCACCTGCAGACAGTCACATCTATTCATGAGCAATAACAATAAATCATGTGGGGCTCTGATACCACTATTAGAAAAACAACATCCAATAACAATTTCCAAATCTAAACATAATATATCTATATAACCGATCTAAAATATGTGCCAAATAATACAACCATTCTAGATCATAGATCTAATGTCATTTCTTAATAATACAACCAATTTAGATATAGATCTAATAATTAATTTTCTGTTTTGCTCCAAAAGCTTCCTTTTCAGCCTCATGAAATGCAATTTTTACATATTAAAAGTTTGGTGACCTTCAGGCCTAGAAAATAAAGTAAAGAACTAAATAATATAGTTTCCAAGAAACAACTTACATCATTGTGTTTTCCTCGTGTCTCCTCTACCAACTTCTTTGCATATTCAAGATCATCACACTAAAATGTTATCAAATAATGTTCATGATTTAACTTGTAATTGCAACCAAGGAACATTTATTAGATGAAAGTAGTTTATGTAAATACATGAACACAGGGAAAACAGATCTATCACATACTTGCCATAAATAAATTCCTAAGTATTTTAGATTGGGGTAAACTTAGAGTTCTGGATCATCCTTGAAATATTCTTACAATGTATCCCAAATCATAGATAGTGAATGAATATGAAAAAATAAACAAGCCTAAAATGTATATCAGAGACCCAGTATATCAAAGTCCTTCAAATTTGATTGAAACCTACATCCTACATAGATCAAGAACAAAGAGAGTCAACTACACATCATCAATCTTACACGGTCATCCTTATCCTCCTCTTCCTCCAACTCTTCATTCTCATGTTGTTAGAAAAAATACATGAAACAACAATTCATGTTACACTTTAATAAAAACATCAAAAACCAACCTGACATTTCTACTTGTGACCCACACAATCAACATAGTTTTTTTATAAAGGTAACTCCACATCTGGTGGCTTGATAATTGAAATTCAAGAAAATGGTTACAAAACTTACAGTTGTCTTGTCATCCTCAAAATCCTTAGCTTCCTCCTGAGTATGTTTAAAGGCAAAAATTAGTGCAATGAAATCAATTGAACTATACTAGTAGTTGAGTAAATGATTCAATAGTGCACAAGGGGAAATCAAGATTTTGAATACGAGGAAGAAAGATTTCACCTTCTACAATGTAAGAAAAAATCTTATACAACATACAGGAAAAATACCAAGATAAAATATATTACAGTTCATTGCAAAACATGTTGATCCACCTTATATTTATAAATGTTTATAATTTAAGTACACAATAGACTAACCTCATATAAGTCTATGTAGGCATCAAAGGGTATTAACTATTGTCAAACCAATCACCTAAATTTGTTTGCAAGAATATGAAAAGAATCAAAGGAACAAGAAGTCAGATGGGGAACGAGGAATGTTAAAAACTTGAAAGATGCTTGATGCGAAGTTACAAGGGAAAACAAGACGACACTGGTATTGGAGTCAAGGAATAGGAAAAGCACACACAATCTCCTTCTAGAGATGTACCTTGTAACACTCGACAATGATATAATTATTGATTCATAGACAATAAGACGATGCCCAAAAGGGATATAAATTACGATGTGTAGCCACTATTCAAAAACACCATGCGATACTTCATCTGGTCAAGACATAAACCTACAATGTGAGGTGGTAACAATTATTTCTAAGATTGTAAAGACAATGGGATACCATGTCAAAAAAGATTGTAAAACACAATTTTTTAAAAGTGCAATACAAATGAAATTATCTATACAGATGGTATTTGCAATGCCCAACAAGAATATAAATCATGAGTCAGATTCAAGTTAAAAGACAACAATACAAGATGGTGCTTTTTCGCTGAGAAAAAATCCCATGCTGTGAGGCAACGACAATTTTTTTGAGGGGTCTTGATGAAAATAACAAAAAGGTATTAAAAAATTACAAAACCCAAACGTTTAATAAGGCACAACAAACATGAAATAATCGGTTCATAAACAATTATGAGATAATTCTCAACAAGCATATAGACCATGAGGCAAAGTTGTTAGACGGTGATACCCCCATGTTGCATGGGTGTCCTCGTGTAAATTTTTTCAAATGTTCAGCAAAGGGGGTACATATTGATCGAACTGTCAGTGGATTATGTGGATAATGCCATGGGGATTTGCTAAAGTCTGTCTCAAAGTCAGAATTCTGGGCATTGCCAAGGGTTTTCGATGATGAGTAATTGGATCATTCCATGTGGTTTGGGAACGTGGATTTGCAACTACAAACATATTGGAGGACTTTTCTACTATTTCTAGTCACATTCTAAGGATATATAGGAGGAATTTCCTATGAACAACAACCTTAAGAAGTAATTATGGGCAGTCTTTGGGGTTGGAGCAGCCTAAAATTTAGTTATGGGCACCAGATCATTAAATCTGGGAAGATTTTTGAGAATTCTAGGCAAGAAGTCACCTTCCAACAACAGTGAGGTACACCATCTCCAGTAGTTGTTAACCTTTGCTACATTAAAGGGCATGTCTAGGGTTAACATCACAACCCAAAAACACTAAAAAAAATTCATCCAAAAAAAAAACGAGAAAAGCAATTGCATGCAAGGCCCCATACAATCATAGCGGGTAAAATGGCAATTTTAGACATGGCTGAGATATATCATAACAACAGATATCCCTTTCAAATTGAAATCATTGATCAAATGTATAAATTTTCTAAACTGAAGTACGACGATCTCACTGCAAGTAAACTAGTCAGCATGATGAGCCCTTCAATTCATGTTAAAACTTCTAACTTCCCAAATGAGTCAATCTCATTCCATCCATGTCAAATATACTTGCACAGGAAAAGGAAACATGCATCAATTCACTAGCCCTATCCTTTGGAAAACACAACACAAGCACAACAATGAAATCAATAAAAATCCTGGATGCATCTTCATATAAATGCAAATTAGCATTGAATATATGACAAACTCTGGTGTTAAGATAATAACAGCAATTAAAACCAAAAGCCACCAAAAAAACACTCACAAACTAGTCAAAAATTACTAATAACATTCAACCGTTGAACAAAAAATTTAAAATGGGAAAAACCACTGAATGACCTAGGAACTTGACAACATGCAACACAAAAAAAAAGCACAAGAGAAGGGACTTTGCAGACTGGAAAAATGTATTGTATCCCACGATTTCTATTCAATACAAGTGAGGCCTTTGCCATGACCCTACTCAACTCTACCTTGGCTTCAATATTGCATAATGTGCAAAAAAATTATTTGCATCATGAAGACCCACTTCTCCTCCAGAACCCAAAGACAAAAACCCTCCAGAATCCGGTATAGTCTCAACAGCCGTTGAATTTTTAAATTTTATGAATTTTTTTTAACAGAAACAAAAAATAGCAGAACCCCAGGAAATGTTTCCCACCCCCATCCTTTGTCCAATTAAAAAATTCCTTTATCAATTTTAAAGATATTTTGTTTCTAAAATTTTAGATTAATGATTTTGTTAACAAAAACATTAGCAAGATTTAGGGAAGTATTTTGGCAATTTGTATGGCTTAAACTAATGGGAAAAAACAACTGCATAAGTGGGAACTATAGTCTCTGCCTTATGGCAGGGACTAACAAAAAAGGCTATCTATGTTTATATGTATAATTATTGATTTCAAACCCAATCTTTGTAATGATCCTTCTGGGTGGTAACAACTTATGGAGGGTATAATGCCCTCTTCAATGACAGGTCAACCAAGCACAATATAGAAACGCTTAATGAAATAGATAAAGCTACCTTAACTCTAAAACAAAACGTATGAAGATACAAATTCAATAAAATACAAATAAGGGCCTTGCTATGTCTATGACTTAATAGAACTAGTCTATATGACCATGGTATGCAAGGGTAATAATCCCAACCTTTTGTGATATGTTTACATGGATTGAAAATGAAAGAAAAGGAAAATATATTAGAAATACTAGGACAAAGTGATCTCTAAAGGGGATGTGAGGAAACTGTCATTGTAGTGAAAAATATGTGTGAAATAGAAGTGTTAGAAAAACCAAAACAATGAACTTACCATAAAATCCATTTCTTGATGCAACATAAAATAAATTATTGCAAGAAAGGGAGAAGGAAGAATTTAACTATCATGAATTTTTCACCCTTTAAATTATGCATAATAATCACCATCAATTACTAAAGTTCAAAGCACATTTTATTTGCTCACGAGTCTTGACATTTATCTTATATAATCTAGGTTACTTGAGATAGTAATCACTTTAATACTTGATTGTAGCATTGCACTTAATGCCCATGGGATTTTCATTTACAATTTGCAAATATATGGTTTAGTACTACTGATCGAGAAACTGCTTCACAAAGAGTAGGTTTAGAACACTATACAATTATTTAATCTTACCAGTTACCATCTTTCTCACTAATGAGTATTTAATGTTTGCAAAACTAAATAATTTTAACAAAATATCTCTAAACAAAGTTAAGCCAAAAATGACCAGTAGTTACATATGTGTTGGTTGTATTGTAGCTTCAGAAACACCTGCTCTTGCTGGCTCCCTTCTATTGGATATGCCTGAGAAAATAATTCCAATCTGGTACTAGTTTGCTGCTTTGGAATTCTACCATAAACATTTTGCTATATTCTCATTTCAGGACCCATTTGAATGCTATAACTCTAGGGCCATGTTTCCCAATGTGTAATTGCTGCTGTGAATAAAAGAAAGACTGCTTCAGCTGCTAGGCCTACACTGTTGATCTACTTGATATTATGACAAAAAGTATCAACCTTGATTTACTGCTCCTGAATTTTGTCACTTGCCAAGCTCAAATAAGGAACCTTGTCATGATTTTGATGCTGCAAAAATTATACCATCATCACACTTCGTGGATGATGGTAGAAAACAATTTTCCTGTCTTCAAAGCAATGCTGAGATATAACCTGGAGACTAATATAATGAACCTCATCTATAAACCTGCCTTAGTTCCATACCATTGATTCATTAAGATGTTCAATGGTCATATATTAAGCTCAAAACAAGCTCTAGAGATGCCCAACTGTCCTTTTATGCTGCTCAAATTTCATCATCTTGTATGGACTTTCTTCAACAAGCTTCTTTGTTATAACTAGCACTCTTTGATTTTATTTGGAAAAACATGAAATTGTTGTAGGGTGCTAGTATTAATCACTTGCAGCTTTTATTCATATCTATTTGCATACTAACCTACCTACCTACTTAAAGAGAAAGAAAATATCTTCAAGTGTAGGTAGTATTCCAATGCAACCAGCTCCTTCACATGACCAAAAGCAAACTCACACCCACATATGAAGGATATACCTTATTTATTTCTTGGGTATTGTTGATTCCTTGGTGGTGCAGGGTAAGTGCGAAGTGCTGGAATGGTTTCCAAGGCACACAACAAGGGATGAAAACCCATCCAAAGGCTTCAGTTAACCCTACGTAAGAGTTACCCTATCCTCGAGCTGTTTGGTGTGGTAATCACCCACGGATAGTTGGCCTCCGCTGGCACTCTAAGAGTAAAAGGTTTGATATTTCAAAGATCATTTTTCCTACTAAGCAAAACAGAGTGTGATAGCTGGTTAACAAACCTAACCTACCCGACCTAAAGAAAGAATCTATCCTAAGTCAGATCTAACCTAAAGAGGGAAAGTTGATATTGTGTAGATTAGGTTTGAAATGTGATTGACAAGTATTAGATACCTTAAACAGAAATGTCTTCGGGTTCTTCCACTTGTAGCTTGAAGGATCATCAATCAATAAAAATTAAGAGACAATTCTTCAACGTGCTTTGAGCTTATTCAAACAACTGATCTGTAATCATTGTGTTAATTGAAAAATGAACAATTGATTATACATATTTAATTGTGATTTAATTGCATCGAATCATTTGCAGAAATATAAATATGAGAACTGTTCAATTAAAGAAATTTAATAGGACAATTCAGAACATGGGTCAAAACATACAAAAAAATCAATATGAAAGACCATGTACTTCAATAAGTAACCTGCAATAGATTGAACGCATAACTAATGACAATTTGAAACATTTAACTTAGCGATTCTCAAAGAAATTTTAAGAACTCAAGAAGGTGGAGAAAATATAACTTTACTGCATATAAAAGTCTTGTACAAAAATTACAATGGCTCGAATAGATAGAGCATCTTCAGTCCATACTCCTGTTGAATCAAAATTCCAAAATTCCCAACCCCTTTGCTAAGGGAAACATTCCTCCTTAAATACTAAATTTACATCAGAGTTCTAAAAGTAGGGATTCTACAAAACAGGGATTACAAAATCAGACCTAATTTAAAGATCCAGAAAATCCTGCCATTTTTCATAAATACCTAACAACTCATCTATATTTGGAAAAACAACTGATTCGAGGGACAACTGAGCATTGCATGCGTTGTTCTCCATATCATGCTTTGCTAACTTATGCCAAATGCGCAGGTACATGAGAATCCTTCCTTCCATGATGACCGGTTCTTTAACCAAACGATCCACATCTTGGATGTTGATTTGTTCCAAGTCCCGAATCTTCTGTGCGAATTCTTCACATCTGTTGTCAAGTTCTTCAAGTTTGCACTTTGGTGGGAGAGCCTCCAGAAAAGGATTCATGAGTGGAAAACCTACGTCATTTAAGATATTATCAGCGGCATATCATCGTCTAGTGCAAGTGTCCTGTGACTTAGCAATGATTTCCTCAGCTGATTCATTCAAATCAAGCCACGAGTTCAGGGATGCCTTAACTTTCTTCATCTGGAAAGTATTAAGGATTGGGATGTCCTCTGGAACATTCTTGATATATAATTTCCATTGGCCAATTTCATCTTCAGCTTTACAAGCTTGGAGCCTTTTTTCCTTCTGTTCCTAAAGAGTAGAAGACATCTTAGAAAAAATAATGAAATTTTCCCTGATCTCATCTAAGGCAATATATAAATTCTTCAGTAATTCATGCTGACTCTGATTCACTTCAAGAGCTAGGTTTTTTAGGTCCAAGGGTGTGAACTTGAGAACATTGGAGGAATCTGCACTTGTAGTTGCATCTTCCATCTGCTTTTCTAAAGAGTCTATCTTTACAATACCAGCAAAATGTTGAGACTGCAAAAGGTTAAATTTAGTAAGAAGAGTAGCATTCTTCTGTTCCAAATCCTGTACTTTGTCTGCCCAAGTTTTCCTAAGGTCAGCCACATCAACAAAATGTTGTTCCCTTATTTTAACTAATTCTTCCTTCAGGTTTCTAATTTCTTCCTCCCTGATGTCAACTTCTTTATCCAATACCTGGACTGAATCCCAGTTAGCAGTGGCAAAAGCCCCTAAGGCTGCTGCTATTTCAACTGCTTCAATTCTTGGATTATTAGTTCTGGGAGCCCATATCACCTGATCTAGCTCGTGCGCTTCTAAGCCACCTTGGCCTTGACCCCTTTTCCTGCTTCTTTTAACTACCGCCTTGTCATCTTGATGATAGAAATAATTTCCAAGAGGAACCACATCTGTATCCGTATACTCAGTAATGGATAGTGCAGGAACAGAAGTGACACCAACCGTGGAAATCAGAGAAGGTGTCTATGTGACAGCAGAAGTAGGGATAGGTAAAGTAACTTGAGTGGAGGCTAGAGATGCAATACTAATTTCAGGAGCTGACACAACTTTGTCTGGGGAGGGTAATGAGAAAGAGATTTCAGAAAGTAGAACCTGAACATGACTACTAACTTCTGGGAGTGGAAGTGGACTCTGTGCTTTGCTAGGTGAAGATGGAGGGGAAAGCTTAGAAGATGCATCGATGGAGGTTATTGACGAATCAACTGTAGATGACTGCAGAGGGACAACCAAAGGCTAGAATTCTGCAATAACAGGGGGTGAAGTGGAAAAAGGAACCGAGTACTCTGGAAATGTAGTAGTGGTGTTACTGAGGGTATCATACAAATGGGATAATGAAAATGGAAGTGTTCCTCCTAGAGGCACAGGAGAATTTGGCTTCACAGATGGCAACACAATTGCTGATGATGTGATACCAGGGGCAGCATTAAATTCCAACACTGATTGTTCAGGGAAAGACTGGTCCATATCAATATTGTCGAACAATTCAGTGTCAGTTTTAGCATCTCCAATAACCTCTTCCACTACTAGTACTGGAGAAGGTGAAGTTATTTCTTCATCACAGTCAATTACATCTATAGATGAGGAAGGCATGACCTTCTGTCTCTTAGCTGGATTAGCCTTGGTTATGATCAATTCTTCATCTTCTGGAGTATCTGGAGTAGGGAGGTGATCATCCAGTGTACCTAGTGGCTGAATTTTGTTCGCAAGCCTTGGAGGTTCTAGCAACTGAGTCTATAACATTGATGACAACTGCGCCATTTGTTGTTTGGATTCATGGGTTGTCTGCAGCATGAGTTTAGCTTCTTCATTAGTTTTCTTTTTAGATAGTTCCCCTTGAATAGATTTACCTTTGTCTTCATCATGACTGGTGACCAAAGGAGGATTGGTAGCCTTTTGAGCTTCTTTCTCTTCCCTGTCCTTTCTTTCTTTTTCAATAAGATTCATCTGCATGGCCCTGTAACTTAAGATCCCGTCCTTCAGTTGCTTGTGATACTGTAGAATATCATGTTGTCCTTAAGGGTCCTTTACTTTGGCCAAGACTTGAGAAAAGGTGTCTACCCCTTGGTATATGGAATCATCGGCGATTGTTTCATGTGTGTAGTCCATCTTCTTGTGAACTTGCTTTAGGTGTGCATCCAAAAACTTCTTGGGGTCATGTTTCCTTTTCGGGGCAACACCTAATCTTAGAGCAACTATCTGATCACCCAGAACTGTAGCCCAGGTTGAAGTTGGGATGACCAATTGACCCAGATTCAGTGCAAACTTAGGCCAATTCTTCTTCTTAGGTCCCATGAGTTTCTGATACATACCATTAATGACAGTCTGAAAGGAAACCTCCTGTATTACCATCCTGTCTGGGACTATTCTGGGCAAGAATTGAACTGTTTCACTTCCCCAGATTCTGATGTATGTGAAGTATTCACCTACATACAAATAGCCCATTGTGTTGATAAAAACTTTAGCATCTTCTGAGAATGCAGGTGGCTGCTGCTGGAAGATATTGAAATAAATGGTACCCACAAAACAATCACAAATTTCATATATCAAAGGTACAAAATTCCCCTCTCAAAGTGCCGAATGGTAAATATGTACAGGTGGGTCTGAAGGAGTCCAATGCCAACCCAAATTGGGATACTGGAACTCCGAACAGAAAACGTCCAAAACATATGCTGATAGGAAGAAGGGTGGTTTCTTATGAACTGGTGCCTTCTGATAATCTTGAATGGCGTTTTTCAGTTCCGATGACAGAATAGAGGCCCACGGGAAAGATTCACCTGTAAGTAACACATGATGTGCTATGGGTGCCCACTCTGCTTTAAAATGAGAACAATTGGGTTGACCAAAAAGCCGACAAAGCATGGCTGCAAGTAGAGAATAGGGTTCTTTGAACCAGATAATAGGATAAAGGTTATTCGACTTAGGTACAAAGGCATTGGGTTTGAGCATCCAAGACTTAATCATTTGCTCAAAATTATACCAGGTTTTGGACAACTAAATGAACTCAGCAGAGAGTGTCTGTACATAGGGTTTCAGAGCAAATGCTCGAACAAAAACCTTCGGGCGAAAACTTGTCAATTTGCAACCTGCACTGTCATTAAACAAATGGTCCTTAACATCAGCATTCTCAATTATCCACTTAACTGCATCTGTGTAGGGTAAGACGGCAGGGCGTGCAGCAATGGCGTGGATTTGGGAATCCCTAATTCTCTCGTAGACTGGTCTATCATCCTCGATATGGGAAAAGTCGTCATTATAAAAAATGGCGTATATCGTGGACCAGTCCATTTAATACGTCTCTGTAACTTCTCCATTGGTGTCAGAAAGAAAACCAAAATTTGGGTCTTTGTTCAGGGGGTCTTTGAGTGACATTTTAGACCGTGTATTCTTTGACATAGTGGAGGAATTTTACAATATATGATAAATGCATAAAATTAAATAAAATTCAACCCAAAAATAGCAAAAATGCAGGCTAGTAGCGTAAGGATAACAGTGGACTTACCTGAAATAACGAACAGACTGAACAATGACACCTGACACGCAATCCTCAGTAAAACGAAAATGCAATAGCGTATTTTCTTCAGCAGTAAAAATGTAAAACTAAAAAGTAAAAAAAACCCTATTAAATACATTCAGTGAAATAAAACCAACCGTGCAATCATAACAAATGGACGATGCGGAATCGGGTTCAGGTACGCTCATGAAACTCTTTATTCAAAACCCTGCAAGACGAAACCCGAAAGTATGGATTTACGGGTTGTGGGTTGTTAAAAATGATGAACAATGAAAATGACTCCCGAAAGCCGACAACCGACCAGGGGTGGCGGGTTTCGGGAAGCATAAATGCCAAAGTGAAAAATAAAAACTACTCCGAGAGCCGCATTCCACAATGCGGATTACGAGTTGCAGGAGCGCAAGCAAAAATAACCATAAAGACACGACCCCGAAAGCTGCATCCCGAAATTACGGGTTGCGGAGGCAAAAACGAAGTGGACAAGAAAAGACAATCCCGAAAGCCAAATGCCGCCATTGCAGGATTCGGGTTTCGCGGTAACTGTTTTCCAATCTTATTACGGAGTGATTTCGTAGTCTGCAACCGTCGGGTTGTGGGTTTCGGAAACATCAAAGCCCAAAACTTAAAAACAACAATCCCGCAAGCCGCAATTGTCAGATTGCGGATTGCGGGTTCTTCAAATGTCGGGTTTCGGGATGACTTTATCAGTGAACAAAATACTCAAAAATTTTGGCCTTTTGAAACCAAAACACTTTGGAAGAAATAATCAAACGGTTGAAACCAAGGGAGTCAAAGGCATGGGTGAAGAATTCTTTGAATGTAGAATCAAGATTTTGATATTTATAGGATAACTCACCTCAAATACCTTTGCGTTTATTTATAAATGGGGTTCCCTTTCTTAAGTGAAGCATGGGATCTGTTGTGCCCACAACAGGTATCAAAAACCCTACTTCTTGATCTAGTACCAAAACTGTTGAAGGTAAAGATTATCTTGGAACCCAGTAATAGAGCAGAACCATTCTTCAATAAAAAAATCCATACCTTGATTATTCTGATCCTTCTCCTTTGTCATTTCCCATAGGTCCACAAAAGCTGGTTTGATTTTCCAAAAGGAGTCACAACATACCTGTAGTTGTTCAGTTGCAAAGTCTGATGCTTGCTCCTTTTCTAATTCTTGATTTTCTTCTGCGCGTTGTTTAGAAAACTGGGTGATTGATATAGCTTCAACTTGTTGCAAGAAATATTTCAACAACTTATCACTTCTTGTTGGAAGGTATAGCTGAACTACCCGAACTTTGTTTTTCATCAATATGTTAGCCAAAATTCCAATTTTTAAATTTACAAATAGTGAAATAATGACTTCTAGAACATGGGTTTACCTGAGAGGGTTTGGAGATAGTTTTTGAAGTGAAAACATAGATATCATAGGTCCATAAAGCTTCATAGAGGCTTGTATGCTATCGTAAATGTTGAATTCTTAATCAAACATTGAAGTCTGCAATCTCTCTTACAGGTTGACTAGATCATAGACACATTCATAATATGTATTTCAAACAATATCACGACTTCATTAGAATGTTGGTAAAGCCTCTTCCCATGTGTTAAAAGAGAACAAGACAAGTCATCTCCCTTTCTATAGTTGTGAAGGATAGACAAAAAGAAATATTTAGGAAATAGGTGAAGGTAATATTTTTATGCACATTTAGTTAGAGCATGAGCTAAAAACTAACCAACTATTCATTTTTCAACATCAGAGAATGAAAAATAAAGAAAAACATTGAACATGAAAAATTGTAAGCATGCCATCTTGAAATTTTGTTAATTACAAATGTCTACTAAAGCCAACTGGGTACAAACATTGGATGTTTTTCTTCTCGAGAAATCCCTCAAAATCCCTTGGTTTCTTAGGCATGAAGCTTTATAAACTAACTTTTGATTTGTTGTACAAATGAAATAATACAGGCTCACTCTTTAGTCTCTTTGCATATTCCAAATCAGCACCAAGAAATTATATTCCGTGACCCATTTTTAATAATCTTCCTAGATCTGTACCTTCGTCCTTGATTTCCCTTGCTATATATTGAATACTCCTTCAACAATCAATTTCGCAAGAATCCTACTAAGAAACTCAGGAGCCTCGGGTGCATCAACACTGGTATCCTCCAATGAAAATAGTAGAGACTCCAACCGACAAAAATCCAAGTTATATATAAGTTATAATTCAAAATTGCACATGAGTAAAGGTTGTAGTAGTCATGAAAAAAATTGAATCCTAAAATAAGAAAAAATGAAAATTTTCACACTACCCTTTGAGAATGTGTCCCTTATTTAGAAAGAAAGGCTCGGTCATGCATAAATATGTAAGTAGATTCCCTAGAAGATCAACTTCAACATATTTCATGTCAAAAGAATCTAGTATCCAAAGTGACACCATAGTTGGATGGAACAATGGTGCTTTAAGGTCATCTACACAAAAGGTTCACCTCCTTCTTGCCTCTCATGCTGGACAATATGTCATGCAGAATTAAGCAAATGTCAGGAAAAATTATTAACTTCTCTAGAATACATAATGAAAATGCATTGAAGCTTTATAGAAGAATGCACCTATAAAATTAATTCATTTCTATTTCATCGCTTTTCTTAAGTTGAACCTCACTGAGTTGTGAACTTGGAATTCCTTGAGAATAATGTTCTTGAAGTTGAAATTCAACATTTGTCGTCTTCCCACATCTGTCACCTGAAAAATATGAATTCTTAAATTATCTTATGTCATTATCAAAAGCATTTCTTTCATGGACACCAGATTTAAAAAATATTAACAAGAATTCTTCAAGTAAGGTACAGACAGTTGACTGTGATCTTTTTGAGCAAGAGGTGCAAAAGGATCAATAAGTGTCCAAAATACACATGTGAAAAGATGGTGTTCCCATAAAAAAATTTCCTTCTGATTGCATGTGTATATAAGGAGCAACAAATATGTCCATCAGGCCATGGTTCGGTGGTTGTGATGGTGCGTTTCCATGATGATAACCTAAGTTCAAATCTTGATGTCCAAAGAGCCCTAGAAATTATGTTCTTAACTGAGTTTTATGGTGTTTTATATCTAACATTCACTCAAAATAAAGAAACAATAAAGAAAGGATTGGCTAAAAAAATTGTCAAACAATGATTGTTGGTAGGATCAATCAATCAAGAAGGGAGTTGAGGACTATGTGACTGTACAGTGGGTGAAACAAGTTGACAAGATGTCCCCAAATAAGAGCTTAAATGTTGGCATGACTAATTATCAATCAAATTGGACAATTAATCATAGTAGCAGGTATTGATCCATAATTTTGTCATTTATTCTTAAATATGTGTAAGAAGCATTGTTATCATACATATAGGCATGTGAATAAGAATTTCAATACTAGGATGGAGAATGACAATACCTTCAATCACTATGATCAGGATGTTGATAGAATTGAGATGTGGATAGTGAAGAGTCTAGTACGGTTGATCAAAAGCAAGGTGCAAGATCTGGTTCCTTTCAATTAGAAGCAAATGAGACATATTCAAGTTTTGGCATATCATTATTAATCAAATAAATAAATGATGGAGGGTTTTGTTCCATTGAAGCAAAAGTGGTTGAGAGATCAAGTTGAAACTTGACATGCACCTAGCGATGAAGTTGAAAAATATCCAAGGCCTGCTTGCATTCATCTCATCACATGCACAACAAAAGTGACAATTCCCTATTCACCCTAACCAAGTCCACCACTTCTATAACTCATCTCAAGAAGTAATTTGGAACTAAAGCCTCTAGTATGTTTCTAAACATTAAGAGAATATTGCTCATGAGTAGCCAATAATGAAGGAGTGGCGGTAAAAGAGGGTTGCATATCCTTTTGCAAGGTGTCAATTTCCTCATCCTTCTCCCCTAATTCATTGATGAGATTTTGATAGGCAAGATCCAAGGTTTCTTCCATCTCATTAATATGGAGTGTACTTATATCAACTTGTTTATTATACTTCTTAAAAGAAGAAGAAATAGAACTTTGCATTTTGCTAAAGCAACCCTCTAATGCATCGATAGTAATTCTTAGTGCACTTGTACAACCAGGCCACAGATCATTGGACAGTATTGTCCCTTTAGGTCAATTACTGAAGCATGGGATCATGATCATTCTTCAGTTCTTGATACTTGTCAATGAGTTAAACATTATTGGTCTAAAGTGGGTAAACCAATTCATGAAGGTAGATAGTAGAGTCTTGCAATGAATTGACCTCATCGTGAAGAAAAATGTTAGTTTCATGTAGTGAAATATTATAGTCATGAATACGAGAAGTAGGATGTAGAGTAGTAACTTCTTTACACATTTGAACAATAGTATCTTACAGACATGCATGAATGCATTGCAAAAACGTAACTTCAATGCAATGTTGTTCAACTTGCTCATTAAGTTTGGTAGTGGTTCCCTATGTGGAAGTGACCTACTCTCAACATATTCAAATAAGTAATTTATCTTCTTCATTAGTTCATCCATATTGGAAGGAAATGTACTATGCAACTTTCAACAAACTGAAGAATGCTTGGGCCTTCACATGAAATGTAATGTTCCCTTAAAAATGGAAAGCAAAATATATTTTCCCCTTGTAAAATGACCTTAGGAAAAAATAATTTCCCTCTCAAAGGAAATAAATGCCCAAGGTAAAAAAGGCATGAATGTCCTTTTCAATATTTCAAATTACTATCAAAGGAATTCTATATTGAAAATTTTGCTTTCCATTTTTATAAGAAAATTCACCCTTTCAAAAAATTAGCCTTCTTTTTTTGGTGGTAGACAAGCATAGGGGAGGATACTTGAGCTTGGGTATCCTCCTACCACTGAATAGTGTTTACCAACCCTCATTAATATAATACCTCAAATGTATGTGAATACAAACATTCTTTGGGGATTTTTAAGCTACTCAAATAGGTAAAAAAATAATGGGAAACCTGGAACACAAAAGGTGTTTGTTGTAGGATATGAAGGAGGGTGAGTGCAAATTGAGGGAGGTGATATTGCAGAGATCTAATTTAGGGATTAAGGCAATTTTTTTTTGTGAACATACATCCACATTTAAATACACAAATCTAAATTATGTGGAGTGTGGAGGAGATTGTATTTCAAATGTATGTTGCATATCCTTGAAATCATAAGATCTAGGAGGAATATGCTTGGTTTCAAGTTGCAGTCTGTTCATGATATTTGGAGAGATGAGTTAGGACTTTAAAAAAGTGTGGTCACATGTAAAGAATGATTTTGAAAAATTCCAAGTTTGTTGGTAAAAGCATTCCAGCAGGAGGCTACGGTCCGTTTTTCTTAGAACAAAAAACAATTGCATGAAAAGCTTGGTATTTTATAGAATGAATGATATGACAAATCCTTTGTGATTGAAAAGAGTGTGCACAGATCTTAGTTCATATAGAGGAATTTGAGGCTATTATAGGAGAGCATATAGAAGGGAAACACAGACAGAGGCTTCATAAAAATGAATGTGCTCATGCTTGGACATATGATTAGTGAGGGCACCCTAGGATTGGAGTGACATGTGATTCAATGATCTGCACATGTTTCAATGTTCACATGTTGGTGTCATTTTCTCATGTCCACACACTTCTTGGCCTGTGTGCTGGATTCTCATGCAGGATGGTTTCCCTTGTTTATAATAAATGCACAATAGATTCATAAATAGTTTCACAAAATGTCACTTCATTGATATTCTCCTTTCGTTGTTACACATATTGGTTAAGCTTGCCAAAAAATTGATTCTAATGATTTGGTACATGATGTAAGACCTTCAAATGACTTAGATATCCTCGAGTTTGATTGATAATAAATCACTGCACTTGTGCCACATTCTATAGCTATGTTATTTGAGGAAGTCACTGCTTCTTCTATGCATTGAAACTTCAAATCTTTCTCAAACAATTTACATAATCATATGGAGATGAGATGAGAGAGAGATAGTGTAGGCTATGCCACACATTGTGGGATTTGGTCAGTTGCCTCAGTTTCCTCTTTAATTCCTAATATAAATCCTATCTACATTTAAGTGCATTGTATTTCCTCTATTGATGAGGTTGTGTGCTTTTCTCCTTATAACATGTTGATTTGTCTAAATGGATTCCTCATATATGTTCCTTCAACCATCTCATAACAAATCCACAATAAATTTTATTTTATTTTTGATAAATACATCTTGTATAATATATTTGGCCAAGCTACCGTGCTATGGGGGGCATATCTATGCCATCAAAGTCATCCTAGACTTGCACAGGTCTCATAAATAAGGGTACTAATATCTTTAATTTAGACTTGCATAAATCTTTTTTTTTGCATTTGTATTGATAATGATGTGTTCTATTTCTAATATAAAAAATCAAGAGTGACCCACTGAACTTTAATACGTAGGAGGAAATATACTTTTCTAGTCCTAATTTCTTCACACTTTGTTTTTTATGTGAGATAGTACTAGCAAGAACATTAGTTTGTATTCCTTGCAACCTTCTGTTGCCTTTATACAACAGTATCTTATAAACATGTAAAATGTAATGGATTCATGAGGTAAGTTTAAGAAGTTTGAACTTTGTAGTAATTTTGGAATTGAAGGTGAAATCTGCAAAGTCCCTCCAAAAATAACCCTTTAACAGAACATGACAGGAGACAGAGAAGATAATCAAAGACAACAATTTTGTGTGCATACATGTTGTCCATGTGAACGTGGGCATGTGTGTAGTAGTTAATAATATCAGAGTAACAGTTGATGGATTAATGGATAATCCTTGAAGGGATCAACTATAACCATCGCTAGATGGTCAAAAAGTGAATGCATGTATTAATCAATGTGCACATCACCCTCCTATCCACACTACAACCTTGGACCAATCGATAATATAATATGTTTCTCACCATGATAGGCCACCTTATCTTGGATCATTACTTATTGATTAGGATCTTTTAGGAACACTATCTAATCTAGGTTGAAATTGACTTGGATGATTGGAATTGATTTGGCATGTTTCAAGATCACCTAATTTCTGTTGCTAGTAGTCAATTGGGCATTAATCTATTATTCCACTATTGAGTAGGAAGCAATAGGAATCATTTACGCATTTAAACAATTAAGATACACATTATGGAATACCAAAGGGATTAACCTATTTCTGTATTTAATTCAACTTTCTACAGGAAAAATGAAACCTCCATTATGGTCCTTGTTTGCACTTTGTCGAATGTCTTGAAGTCAAAAGTAGGTAGCCATATTTTGGGAACTAATAGGGAACCTGGGATATTTATAGCTTACAATATTATGATATTTAGGCCAAAGGTCACTAGTATACTATTGAAACCATCTCTTGGAACTCATACTTTGTACCACCCCCTAGCCTAGATGCAGAGATATATACAACTCTGTGAGATAGTGATGCAGAATAAAATGGGATACTATAGGATCTGATCTGGGTAGACTGGAGAAAACATTGAAAACTGGTTGATATTATCACCATCCTCGTCTTGATACAGGTGTAACCTAAAGGGATATGGCACTCAAACACATAACAAACTCATATATAAAGCATCAAACAATACTAGGAAATACCAAAAACTTCAACACACTAATACTTTGTTCTCTATATTTTATTCATTGATATGAACTACAATTCCAGGCTAATATCATTTCCATGACCTGATCCTGTAGCAGCCCCTTTTCTTCTGCATTAGATAGATAGTAGCAAGCATTGTGAAAGGCATGGGGACCAGACTGCTTGGCATGCGCCATGGTTCACCCACGTCTACCTTTGCTCTTGCCAATGTTGTGAGTAGGTGTTTTAATTAGTCATTTTGCTTGTGGTGTCCTCCTATTCCAACGTGTCTCTAATTTGTTGCAAGCGCATAACAAAAATTCGTGATAGAAGAGATCAAAATGCGCATTTGACTATATTCAAGAACATGGGTTAATCCATATAAAAAATAGTTTCTCGCTGTGTATTGGGAGACATCAAGGTGCACATTTTGATTCTATGTAAGAACGTATACTAATCCATACTGTATTTAGTCAAGGTTAAGGTATGGAACCTTACAGCTTGCAATCTTGAAGGAAGCCTCAATATTTATCTCTCTTGTAAGCATGCCCAATCCAGAAACACTGAAGCCAATCGTATTCTCTGCTTTTCCCTACATTTGCAGGATTAAGCTTTCAAAATGCATATTGATCCCTACATAAATCAAAGCCAAGAACACCCAACCTTTTCTGATATGAAATTGAATTTAGTACAAGAAACAAACAATTAATTCATGAAAAAACTAGAAAGCAAAGCCACCTCTTTTGTATTGATAGTCTGCACATACTCCCCCAAAGTAATAATGTCCCGAATATCTAGCTTTGTCCATTTGGAACCCAAAATTGTTATTGTGCTGTACATAAGCTTCTACCGACCTTACACATGGGAGAAGCTTCACATTAGGGAATCCATGTGACCCTATCCCTACCCAAATCTAATAAGGACATGATAACCCAAATATGGGAATGGTACATTGGCATTGATCAATTTGTTTACATTAATGTTGATCAATTTGTTTACATATTATTATTTCCATTGAAAGACCTACCAATTATGGATTTTGTTAATTTTTCGATAATTTCATTCCATTATCATTCAGGATCACTAAGAGGATAACATGTACAGCATATCTACAGCATATCAATCATAGACACAATGACACAAGCACACAAGAGATACAGAGCTTCCTTGGGGAAAACCAAGAATGTGAAAAACCCCGTAACTTCCTCAGAGATAAGATAAGACACAAACCAAGATCACAATTATCAAACCCAAAGAGATGTCTCTAGCAGATACTCCTCCTCCTCCACTTGTGCGCCACTTTCTCTCTTAGCTATGCGAACCTTAGAAGTGAGTGAATGAATAGAATGAGAGAGGCATGCCCTCTATTTATACATTGACTTGACCTGCCAATAAACTAACAGGGCCAACTTCCTAAGGAAGCCTAATAACATCCACATGACCTAACTAGGGCTGACCCCACACTGGTGGTCTAATAACCCATCAATACAAATGACGACACTTACAATGTAACTTGCGACACTTGCAAATACAAATGATGACACTTCCAATCAGAGGAATAATACATCTCTATTGGATATACAGTAAAGTACAAATGTAATATACAAGTGAATATCTTCCGAAATTACAAATACATCAACACTGCCTCTTAACTAGGAAGGTATTCTCTAGACATAGGTCATCAATACATATTAGCGCAAGTATTCAATTCTGGAGCTGGATCATCATCATTGGATCATGGAGCATCATCATCATCACTACTGCTGTACTCGACATCTTGATCACTGGGTTATCTGTGAATTCTTCTCGTCATAGGAAGTTCTACAGAGCCATCCCTTTTTCATGCTGGATGTAGGCCTAGCCTCCTGTAGGTCTTCATCATCACTGGCCATACTGTGGAATCCTCAGGACTTATTATGTGTGTCACAAAACCTCGAAAGAGCATCCCAGGACTGATTACGAGCTTACTGCTCAACCTATTGGATCTCCCAGGGAAATATTATATGTGACCACCACAAAACCTTGAAAGAGCATCCCAGGACTGATTACGAGTGTACTGCTCAACCTATTGGATCTCCCAGGGAAATATTACATGTGGTCACCACAAAACCTTGAAAGAGCATCCCAATACTGATTACGAGTGTGTTGCTCAACCTATTGGATATCCTAGGGAAATATTACATGTGGTCATGGAAAAACCTCGAAAGAGCATCCCAGGACTGATTACGAGCGTACTGCTCAACCTATCGAATCTCCCAGGGAAATATTATATGCCATAGGACAAAACCTCGAAAGAGCATCCCAGGACTGATTACGAGCATACTTCTCAACCTATTGGATCTCCCAGGGCAATATTATATGTCCTCCCAAAGAAAAACCTCAAAAGAGCATTTGCTAGATCTCCCAGGGAACTATTACATGCCATAGGCAAAACCTTGCAAGAGTATCTGCAAATCTCCCAGGGCAAGATTATATGCTTATCTGCACAACCTGTCCACGACCACGAAGTATCATCCTGATACTCATGATCATACTAATCATCATCATACCGTACATCGTCCTGATGCACATCATCACATGATCAACCTGATCATCATCACAACATCATCCTGATGCATGTCATCATTGCATGATCATCCTGATCATCGTCATAGCATCATCCTGATGCATATCATCTAAAGCATCATCCTGATACTCATCATCACCATATAATCAAACTGATCATACAAAGCATCCACTTGATGCATATACTCATACACGATCATCCTGATCATCATACATAGCAGTAACTGGAGCATCATCCTGATTCTCATCACACAGCGCTTACATCCACAGTCATGGGAAGGATCCTCCTATAACGATGCTTGGAATGGCTCCTGCAAATGTGTCCCATCACTTCTTCCTCGAAGTATCTTCAATCTGAAGAACACCAATCCTTTCTCTGAAGTATTCAAACTTCACTCTGGCTAGTGGTTTCATCAACACATCTGTGACCTGCTCATCCGTCGCAACATACAGGAGCTTCACTGCTCCTCTCTGCACCATATCCTTGATACAGTGATATTTGATCTTGATATGCTTTGACCTGTCATGGAACACTGGGTTCTTAGACAACTTCACACAACTCTGGTTGTCACAAAAGATACAGATACCATCCAATGGGAGATCAAATAACTCAGACAGTAGCTTCCTCATCCATACTGCCTCACAACTAGCCAAACAAGTTGCGACATACTATGATTCGGCTATACTCAGTGCTACGCAGGACTGCTTCCTGCGAAACCAAGAGATCACACATGATCCCATACTGAAGCAGCACCCCGAAGTGCTCTTCCTATCTGCAGCACTGCCTACCCAATCTGAATCAGCATAACCCTCTAGGTTAAACTTTTGATTCGCATCATACTTGAGCCCATAATCAATCGTACCCTTCAGGTACCTCAGAATATGCTTTACAGCAACCAGGTGAACACCTCTGGGATCCATCAGGAACTGGCCCAATGTGTTCATCGCAAAGCAAATATCTGGTCTCGTGTTCGTCAAGTACATCAAGGACCCAATCATTTGACGATACACCGTGACATCAACCGACTCAGATGAAGCATCACACAATAGCTTTAGGTTCGATGTCATAGGTGTGGCCATGGCCTTGCAGTCCATCATCCTGAACTGCTTCAGGATCTCTACTGCATACTTCCCTTGTCTAAGGAAGATTCCATCTGCACTCTGCCACACCTCCATGCCTAGAAAGTAGTGCATCATCCCCAAGTCCTTCATCTCTAACTAGGAAACAAGCTTCCTCTTGGTGTCGCCAATCAACCTATCCTCTCCTGTAACAAACAGGTCATCCACATACAATAGTAGTATAACAGGATTTCCTTCCTCAACCTTGTAGTAAAGGTAGGAATCCGCTTTACTCTTGGTAAATCCCAAACTGGATAGAAACTTGTCTATCCTACCATACCAAGTCCTAGGAGCTTGCTTCAATCCATACAAGGATTTCTTCAACCTACACACATATGACTCCCTGTCATGTGTCTCAAAAGCGAGTGGCTGCTCCACATACACTTCCTCTTCGACTACACCATTCAAGAAAGCGATATTGACATCCATCTGGTGTATCTTCTATTTCATCACTACAGCCAGAGCAAGTACTGTTCTGATGGAAGTGTATCTAGCTAGAGGGGAAAAAGTCTCTTCATAATCTATTCCATCTTTCTGGGAGAAGCCACGAGCTACAAACCTCACCTTGTATTTCTCTATGCTACCATCTGTAGAATGCTTGATCTTATAGATCCACTTGGAAGTCACAACAGACTCCCCTCCAGGTCTTGGGATGACATCCTAAACATCATTCTTCATGATCGATTGGTATTCCTCGACCATAACATCCTTCCATTCTTTCTTTTCCGCTGCCTCTTCATAACTGGAAGGTTCTTTGTTCATAATGTCACAGAGCAAGGCAACATAGCTAGTGTGAGACCTTGTCCTTTTCCTTTCTCTGTTTTCCTCTTCTGGAATACCATACCTTTCTACATCTTGGATGAGCTCTCTAGCCCATGTAGGTTTCCTCTCGTGAGAGTTCTTCTCACGAGGTGGATCTACATATTCTTGTGGATCTTCAATTTCATGAACTTCTTCTGGAATTGCTTCATTCATAATGGTGTCCTGAAATTTGGTTGCCTTTGGTTCTTCATTGTCTTCAACAGGTGTCTTCCTTGATTTGATGTATGCTAAGTCTTCATCAAATGTTACATCCCTGTTGATGTCAATCTTCTTGAACCCTAGAAAGTAGATTTTGTATGCCTTCGAGCTTTCACTGTAACCCACAAAGATGCCCTTCTTTCCTGAAGGATCTAGCTTTGTCCTCTTTTCCTTTGGAATGTGTGTGTATACTAGACAGCCAAATATCCTGAGATGGCTAACTTCAGGTTTCTTACCTGAGAAAACTTCTTCTGGTGTTTTGTTGTCAAGTATCTTGTGGGGTGTTCTGTTCTGCACATATACGGTTGTCCTAGCTGCTTCTTCCCATAGATGCATAGGCATATCTTGGTCATGAAGCATTTCCCGTGTTGCTTCCATGATAGTTCTATTCTTCCTTTCTGCAACCCAATTCTGTTGTGGATTGTAAGGAGTGGTCAACTCCCTCTTAATCCCCGAATCACTGCATAACTTCTTGAAATCTCCTGAAGTGAATTCTCCTCCATTGTTGAATCTGAAGGTCTTGATCTTCTTATCAGTTTGATTTTCTAACAAGGCTTTTAATTCCTTGAACTTATCAAACACTTCATCTTTATTCTTCAAGAAATAAACCCAAGTCTTCCTAGAGAAATCATCAATGAAGGAAACATATTATACATACCCACTCAAAGAACTGGATGACATTGGTCCACATACATCAGAGTGGATAATCTCCAAAATTCCTTTTGCTTTGCTTTCACTGCTTGGAAATGCCTTCTTTGTGTTCTTTCCTTTTGCACATCCTTTGCAAATGCCTTCATGCTTTGACTGGATTTCAGGAAGACCTTCTACAGCTTTGCTTGCACTTGGTAGTGCTCTGTAGTGCTTGTCTGCAAGACTTCTATGCCAAAGTTCACTTGGCTCCACGGATTCATGTACCATGGCATGTCCAGGTTTTCCCTTCAATTTGTACAATCCTCCCTCTTGCTCTCCAATCACTACTGCATCATCTATGGTCTTACCCTTTGGCCACATTAGTACTTGGCCATCCACAAATGCAACTCTCATTCCTTTTGCATCCAAAGATTATATGGAGAGAAGATTCTTCTTGAGTCTAGGTACATATAGAACATCTTTCATCTTCAAAGACTTCCTAGAGCCAGTTTGTAGGAGGCTTCACCACTTCCTTTTATGGGATATTGATAGTCATCCCCAAGTTTCACCTTATGAGGTGACTCATGTTCAGATAGATCTATAAAGGTTTATTTAAACCCAGTCATGTGTTTGGAAGCCCCACTATCAATGAGCCAATCATCACATCCATGAGAGATAGTACTTGTGAGAGCAGAGATCGGCACATATTCTTCCTCACTTGAAGAGTCTTCACTTTCTTCCCTAGTCTTCTTCTTGGGAGGTTCATCATCCTCAGCAACATGAGCATAATATCTCTTCTTGTTGTACTTATTTTTTTTTTGTTCTTGTTATTCTTGGGACAATTTGAAGAAAAGTGTCCCTTCTCATTACAAGTAAAGCACCTCAAATCTTTCTTATCTCTTTGATGGTGGTGTGGAGTTGTTTTGTGATAAGAATTGATCCCTCTTGAACTTACCTTTCTTGGTGTGTGCTGTGAGAGCTTGATCTTCATTTCCCATCTTTTCTTCTTGGGCCACAAGCCTAGCTTCTTCTTATGAACATTCCTCCCACAGTTTACTAAAAGAGATCAATTTCTTTCTTTCACAGATTCCTTGGATGAAGGAGTCCCATGACCTAGGTAGGCCATTCAATGTGGTCATTACAATTTCTCCATTCTCCACTACTTCATCCACAGCTTCAAGTTTTTCCTTGATTTGAGAGACCTTAGAAAAATAGGATTGAATGGTCTCTCCATTCTGGATCTTTACCCCTTTCAATTGGTTCCGCAGAGTCATCTTCCAATTTATGTTCTTTACTTCAAACAACTTGGTCAAAGAGTTAAACATCTCCTTATGTGTCTTTAGGGAAGACACATGAGGTATGAGATGGTCCTTTATAGAATTAGCAATGAATCTCTTAGCCTTGACCAGGTTCTTCTTATGTAAGGCCTTAGCCTCTTCTCCCTATGGAATTGGAACCTCTTCACTTATGTAAGTGTCCAACTCATTTTCTTCTAGGATTAACCCAATCCCATACTTCCAGGCTCGGAAATTATCAGCCCCTTCAAGCTTATCCTCAAGCTTGGTGTGGTGAGACATCTTAAAGAGTACTTCAAATGGAAATAGAAAAGTTATTAGGTCTTACCACTTGATTTGTTGAAAACTGGATCTCAAGCTGGATTAGGGTTTGTCAGAGAAACCCTAAAAATTCAAAATTTGAATTTCAACTTCTGAAAGGATAGAAAGATGCGCCTTGCTGAGTTGGCCTAGCTGGTATACTCCAAATTTGAAAACTGCAAAATTTGACCCCTCAAAATTGCCTTTGAAACTTTCGAATTCACTAGACAGGACCCTGAACTAGGGTTTGATTTTCTTGGAGCTTAACCTAACCAAAACGTTCAATCCAATACTCTAAACTTCGATTTTTCAGAGGAGCTTCCAGCTGTGGTCTCAGATTTCATAAATTTCAACTTTCTCTGAAACCCTAATTTCCTGCAGCAGAGATTAGGTCAAAACTGAAAATGCTCAGAATTGAATTCTATCTCGAGAGAAAGATGCGCCCTTGATAGGAGAGTCAATCTAACCTCCTTCCTTTGATGATCTGTGGAGGGAAACCCAAAAATTAAGAAGCCCTAGCTTCCGCAGCTGCATAGTGCCTTCTTCTTAGGTCAACTCTGATACCATGTTAATTTTTCAATAATTTCATTCCATTATCATTCAGGATCACTAAGAGAATAACATGTACAACATATCTACAACATATCAATCATAGACACAATAACACAAGCACACAAGAGACACAAAGTTTCCTCGAGGAAAACCAAGAAGGTGAAAAACCCTGCAACTTCCTTAGAGATAAGATAAACCACAAACCAATATCACAATGATCAAACCCAAAGAGATGTCTCTAGTAGATAATCCTCCTCCTCCACTTCTGCGCCACTTTCTCTCTTAGCTATGCGAGGTTTAGAAGTGAGTGAATGAATAGAATGAGAGAGGCACACCCTCTATTTACATTGAATTGAACTGCTAATAAACCAACAGGGCCGACTTCCTAAGGAATCCTAATAACCCAACCACATGACCTAACTAGGGCCGACCCCACACTGGTGGTCTAATAACCCATCAATACAGATGATGACACTTACAATGTAACTTGCGACACTTGCAAATACAAATGACGACACTTCCAATCAGAGGAATAATACATCTCTGTTGGATATACAATAAAGTACAAATGTAGTATACAAGTGAATATCTTCTGAAGTTACAAATACATCAACATTTTTTCCATTGAAATCCATGATTTGAATGACTTGTATTTCTTCCTTGAACACCATCCCAACCCTCTGCTCTATTTTCCTTATCACCTCATGTGGCATCCAAAAGACTCATCCATTTTCTTCACCAAGTGTTATATGGGTAATAGTCCAGAGCCTTCCAAACTGCCTAGATCTAAACAACTTCCCACAAATCCGATTCTTTTTTCCAAATCTGAGTCCAAGGAAGAATGCAAGACTTTTCCACCCGACCTTAATTGTATGTATATCACATTAACCAAAATGGTAAAACCATTATCTCTTCTTATCGGATTAGAAATGACTAGAACTTGGACCGAGGAAAGGGGAAAGTTTCCCACCAATGAAAAACCTCCCAACTCATCCTGAGCCACGTGATGAGATACCCCTTCACTCCTACTAGCCAAGGAAAAGGGATGCATTTGATCCAAACTAGGGCACCAAAAACAAAAAGAGGAAGAAAATAGGCTTTATCCAGGTAAATCTGAGTTAGTCCGCAGCTCCCCTCTTGTCTGTCATATGCTATGGATGGTCACACTAGCCCCTCAAAGGCATGGTGGAATTTATAGTTGAGGGAACAGAGGGTATTAATTTTTTCTAAGTGGTCTCAAGGGTTCATTGGTGAGGATTTGTATATAATTTGAGTTCATCCTTAAACCATCAAAAAAAAAAAAAGAGACTTGATCATGCATAGTGTGCATATAGTTGTAAATTTATGTGGGGGGATTTTGAGCTAGCACTCAACTAATTTGGTCCACTGTGGAGAAATACAATGAACAATGGCATCAACCTAATATAGGATTTGGTCATTAGATATGTAAAAACCATAGCCATGACCTTCCCGTAGAAAAATACCAAGTATGAGAGGGAACTATTTTTTTTTCTCTTCTAGAGAAAGATCAAAGAACTCCTAGTATAATGTGGGTTGTTATTATTGATCAATAATCAATTGTATATCCTCTTTAACCTTTGGCATGGAATATTGTAGGATACACCCCCATTTCCATGCTTCCATATTATCTACAAAAAAGTAAGAACCCAAAACAAAAGGAAGGATGCTCAAAACCTACTACACCAAGAGTCACCTTGTACAAAAGACTCTAAACCAAGAAGGGAAATAAAATGAAATAGTGACCTAATGCACCATGAGGTCATAAGCCTTTAACCTTACTACAAACAAAGAAAAAATAAATGAATGGCATGGGAAAATTGAGTGGTCCCACCTTGAGTCAGTTCTTGATTGCACCAAGACTAACAAGGTACTCTACATCCCAATAAAATGGATATGTTGTCATGTACATACATACATGACAACAACAAAAAATTTAATTGCATCGAGAGTGACAAATTATTTTATAACCTAGTATGGCCTAGATGTTTCCACATACATATGCACAAGATAACAACAACAACAAAAAAGCTTATCTCGGATCAATTTTAAATTTTACACAAAAGTTAAAAAAATTAAAGTAAATGCAGATCCATCTTAAACCGGATCTATCAAGCACTGAGAACAATCAATTTATTTGAGGCCTACATTTTTTTATCATTTAATATAAAAGACTTTATACATGATATGGAATTAAATGATAAAAATAATTATGCCTCAAGGAATTTTGATATGACCCAAGCGGGGTCATATATGGGGTTATGGGGTTACATGTATATGATATGACCCCAAGGGGGAATATATGGGACTATATGGGCCTAAATGTAAATGTATATGTAATAGTGGTCAGCCCTAATGAAGAGAACACATGTGCAATGAGTGAATATGTTTATATAGAGGTAATCTAGTCATTGTTGATAACATGTGAAATGATTATGTGAATGTATTGGTGTAATTGGAGAATGATCTCCTCTTATTTAAGGAGTTAATGTGCAATTTATCTTTTTTATCTATACTGTAATTTTGTTCCAATTTTACATTGTTGTACATGGTATGTACTCTTCTCTCATAGATGCTATCTTAACCATATCGGTTCATAACATTTGGGATCAGAGCTTGGACACTTCTAAAACAAGTCATGTTGTCATTTGGAACTATAATTTTTTATGGGATGTTTCAAAAACCAAAACTTGGAGGATCTATAGAGGACATACCTAAATATCTGTGGTGATATTTTTAGTTCTTGAATCTTTAGGACTAACCCAGAAACTAATCATCTTGGCATTTTCTCTCTGAATTTGTTTCTAAGGTGTTTCATACAATGAAACTTGGAGGGGTTGAAAAGGACATAACAAGTTGTATTTGGTTCAAGTTTTAGATCCTGATTCATTATAGGTGTGGATTTATTCCTTGTGGAATTTAGAGTTTCTAACTAGTCCAAAAACTAGTCTCAAACAAGTGTTATGGGAAAAAGTGTCATATGTGGAGCTTGAGAGATCAAAATGGAGTGATATATAGTGAATCAGAAATAAGACAGGTCATTGTATTTGTGCTAGATTTTTCATAATCATATCCGTAAAATTGGACACATGGCCATCAATACACTTTCACTCTCCTAAAAAGGACAAAAGTAACAAGTTTTGGTAAGTTCAACATAACTTTTTCTTGGCACATAAGAATTAGGTCAGACCCATGGCATTGTAGAGAAGACATATCAAGCTACTATACGAAGAATTTTTAGACTCATAAGAGCCTAAATTGTGGAAATACCTAAGTTGGTAGGTCGGCCAACAAAACAGTCTGCAAATTAGGGTTTTAAAAGGTATGTTACTTTGAAATTCCCACAAGTTTTGACTGGAAGGTATAATTTGCATGATTCAAAAGCCATTGGAAAGATGGAAAATAGAATAAACATTGGTGAAATTATATTATCAAATTTTGAGACTATTTTCAATATATTGAGGTTGGAAGTTAATATTTTTGTTTGGATCTCAATAATAAAAAATGGCAAAAATGGACATACATAGATTTAATGGAAATGAAGATACGATGAAATCAATCCTATAGAATGGTTGAGGGTGATGAAGAAAAATGAATTGAGTCCTATTAGGGCAGGTTGGTCTCTTGAAGGTGAAGCTAAAAGTGGTGGAAAAGTCATGATTTAAATACTACACTAAATACTACATGAGAAGAATTTGAAGATATATTCTCAAAAAGATGGATCGAGGACTAAAACATGGAAAAGATGAATACAATTCAAGACGAATTGAAATACAAAAAAGATGAACTCAAGAATAAATGTGAGGATATGTCTAAGATATATGCCCTTAACATATCACTTATTTGTAGGAAGAATTGAAAAAGAAGGATGAGGAAATATGCATATTAAGAAACCATAATAAAAACTATCGAATGAGGTCAAGAAATTGAAAGAAGAAAAGAAGCATGGTCAAAATCAAGAAGAAAACAAGGATCTTGGATGAAGGGACTACCAAAAGACTAGAAGAGGAAATTTGCAAGAAGGTTGAAAAAGCTCTACATAAAGATGATGTAAAAGAAGAAATGAAACCCATAATTGAAGAAGGACATAAAAAATTGTTGAATGGCATTGCATTGTAGCTTCAAAGGAGAAGGAAGACGAGATTCTAGAAGGACGTTAGAAAATGCTTGAAGAATTTGATCTCCAGCTTAAGATGTACACGACAAATATGAGGTTATTATCTTAAAGGTGAGAGTGATCAAAGACCAAGCGCAAAGGATAGAGGATGCAATTATCTCCAAAAATAAGACCGATGGCATGGGTTTGCAAAAGGAAGAGAAACCATCAAGAGTGAAACCATATTGATATCCTCATTACCAAGAAAGATTCCAAAAAAGACAAGGAGATATACAATGACACTATCAAGGAAGAAGATGGAATACTCAACAATATTCATGGGAAAAGCGACCATAAAACTATTATTCAATAAGATATTATCAAAGACCGGAAACTACAACAAATTGGAGAACTCACAATCACAACACACAGAGTAAAAATTATGCAAAAACCAACTATCAAGGACTAAAACCAAAAGGAATTGAATTTCGATGGATGGATCATCATCATTGGCAATAAGAAAACAAGAATATAAGGAAATCCTATTACTTGGTTTCATCACATGTAAAGTCATTAACCACAAAGCTTTGAGGACAAAGATTTTCGAAAGAGGGTACTATGATATGACCCAAGGGGAGTCGTATATGGAGTCAAATGTATATGATATGACCCCAATGAGAGCATATATAAGGCTATATGGGTCTAAATGTAAATGTATTGATGTAAAGGTATATGCAATAGTAGTTGGCCCTAATGAGGGACCACATGTGCAATGAGAGAATAGGTATATATAGAGATAATGTAGTCATTGTTGAAAACATGTGAAATGATTATGTGAATTTCTTTGGGTAATTGGAGAAGGATCTCTTCTTATTTAATGAGTTAGTGTGTAATGTATCTTTCCTATCTATATTGGATTTGTGCTCCATGTTTACATTGTTATACATGGTGTGTACTCTTGTCTCTTATGTTATCTTAAGGATATTGGTTCATAACAAAATTGACCCCTCTCAATGAACATCTAGGTTTAATATCGATCTACATTGGTGCAATCTATCTAAGTTATAACCATCGCTTCCAATTCTTAATATCTTCCCCATAATGTTTATTAATTCCAATAAATGAGTTGATAGAGGAGAAATAACGATGACTAAAACCCTAGAACCCATGTTATACTCTCCAAAAATGGCAATGATATGCCATCATTTACTATCATCACAACAATTGAAAACCCATGAAATTAAAATGCCAAGCAATAGTGAAGTTGGATAAAGAGTTGACACTGGAACGACAAAGAAAAGAAAACATATGATCACAATTATAGAAACCTCACTCCTAGAATGCTTGGGTTTATTGGATCACAATATTGGATGGTTGATTGATGTATTCCGATCCTACGCCTATGGTTGATAGGATCCTAATTGTGATGCTAGGACTTCTTTCACCTACCTTTCGTATGGTATCTGCACAATATTTGTCTTTGAAGTCTTTCAAATCGTTTGAGAAGAGTGTCTACGTTAAGTGATGAAGAATCCATATTCATATAAAGTTGTGGAATTGGAATTCATCTGCACGATTTATAAAGCAATGTTTGAAATGTTAAACGACTATGTTGGAAGAAGAGTGATACAAACCCCAACCTTGTGGTACCATTAAATTCCCATCATAACCCAATGCAACATTAAACCCCAACCACTTCACCATCATCGACCTCTACAGGTCAATGCCATACTATTTTTGGTAATATTTTAATTTATTTGGGTGTGTGCAAGAAGATGAGGGTCACTTTAGATGCAATCCTACTTTTTCAAAACTCGTTCCTGATACATAAAAACATAACGCGTTTCTGATACTTAGCACTTGCCATGGCAAGACCCGAGCCTGACATGTCACTAGACATGTAGGATAGGTAACCATAACGCGTATGCGTTATATAACTACAAAATGCGTATGCGTTATATAACTACAAAATGCGTATGCGTTATGTAGTTACAAAACGCGTACGTGTAATTGAAATCTAAAATCAATTTAAAAACACAGTCCCGACCACCTGCGGCGCTCTCCACGCATCAGAAACGCGAAATAGAGGTTGGACGAGGACGGTTTGTGTGCCCTAGAGTATCTATGGAGCTCGATTTAGCTGGAGGGGAGGAAAATTCACCGGTGGATTGTCATCTAATCAGGTAATTCATTCACCCATACCATTTTTTTGTTATTTCTTAACCTAAATTACTATTTTTTTATTGTTTAAAACAACCTAGTTTTGTAATATTGATAAAATTGGGAATAACCCAATCTCTAATTAAATTCACATATCCCTCAACCAAGATGAGTGAATAATTAAAATGAATCCCTTTTCAAAAACTCAAAAATTCCTAATCCAACCAAAAATTAAAAAAAATATAACTCCTCCCTTTCTACAATGTATCCATCTAAGCCACCTGACACGAGGACACAAGACACGAGTATCCCCATAGGACACGGTGACCCCCGGAATCAAGACACGTAGGACACGTTTTATATACATATATATATATTTTTAAAATATATCAAAATTTAAAAATATAGACATATAGATCCAATAAAATTTAACATTTACAATTACAAATATTCAATAGAAATTACATTTACAATTACAAATATGAAATATTCAATAGAAATTAGATCATTCACAAATCACAACACATTTGTCATTCACAATCACAAATCACAATGAGACATTGAGACACATAGATGCATGTCAGAGACTCGGAACCATATTTCTCATTAAGTCATCAAAATCAAAATGTATTACATAGATGTCGGAATGCCAATGGGCACTAGCAAATCCCAAATAGACTAATAGTAAATACAAAAAAGGGGTGGATCAAGATGGAATAATCCCATCTGTCAATGACTCAATAGTCCTCCTCCATGCCTGAATCAACAAACTCATCACTGCCCTGATCCTCCTCCTCCTCCTCTCTGCCAATCTGACTAACTGCATCTGCTTGTGTGGAGGATGACCCCTCCATACGATCACCCTCATCAAAAGTGACCGGCTCTAACACTGGATCATTAAGATCCATGTTGGCTAATGCCAAATCAGTACTGCTGTCCAAACCCATCTCATCAGGAAAGACATCCCACATCCGTGTCTTTCCCTTCTCCCACTCCTCCCTCTTCCTGTAAAGAAGACGAAGGTTGGAGTGCACATACACCATCGTCTCTGCCCTGGACTTCTCAAGCCTGCTCTTCTTCACACTGTACAAGTTCCCATATGTGCTCCAATTCCTCTCACAACAAGAGGATCAAGTAACTTGAAAGAGGACCCTCAAGGCTATCTTTTGTAGAAGAGGGCATGTTTCCCCATGAGTTGTCCACCAAACAAGGGGTTTCTTAACCCCCATGTCTCTAACCACCTCATATCCTCCAAATCTCCCAGTGTCACTAGAAAACTCATAAAATTCCTCCTCCACCACCTCAAGGTGGTCTCTATCCTGAAGTAGCCATCTAAATGCTATCTTCCTCCCCTCTGAGATCTCTCCATCCATGTGAGGAGGGACTTTGGATGAGGGCCCCGACCCACCACTGAGCCAATCCTGAGCGTAGAACCTGGGGTTCAATGAGTGGGCCAAGCAATGCAAAGGTGTGCAATTCTTATCCCACTTGGAGATAAGAATGCCATGTATGATGGACCATAAGTTCTCTGCCGATGTCTCATACTCAGCACACTCTCCATAACAATGGTCCTCATGGACTCAATCATGGAATCCCACCCCTCATAAACATCTCCTAGGATGGGCTGGTCCGTGTCTGCAAACCGCAACAAAGAAATGATTGGCTCCATGATCTTGATGTTAAGGACTACCCTATCCCACCAACCATCATCTAAAACCGTGTCCCACGCGACACGGGGACCTTGTTGGACGTGTCTGGTTACTTAGGTATCCATCCACATGAAACCCAAATTTCCAACCCTCAAAGGCCATTTCCCGTGATACTAATTAAATAATTTTCCTTGGTAATAACCATAACAAGATGAAATGCATGCACAAGTGTGAATAGAAAAAATGCAAAAAAAATTAGTAACTTGGTTTCTCAAAATTTCATCACAATCATTTGTCCATGAACATAATCAAAATTTCATCAGAAGTGTATGTAGCTATACATTGCCTCTTAGTTAAGCACCCTTGACTAAATGCCAAAACACATTAACAAAGTGTCTCTCGGGCCTGCCCTATCCACACCCTCGATCAATCTACTCAACGCTCAGGGACCGTTGATTCAACTGAAAGACTTCATATAGAAAATCACTATGTTTTTTATTTAATTTTTTGAACTTCCATACAATGTAGAGATCGATTTTGTAGTGAGAAATTGTCTCTATTTTGATAAGTTGACATTGTTGTTATTGTCATTCTAGTCACAATCTCTAGTTGATTATTCAACATCTTAATTATTGATAGTCATCTCAAGTACATATGTAATCATATTGGCAAGACAAACTCATACATATCCATTTCATTCCATGCCACTTTGTCCTCCCCTCCAACCACAAGGTGTAATATGTTGAAATCAATAAATTTAATGTTAGCTTATGAAGTTGATGGAAATATTGTTTTCTGCAAGGGACGTAAAGGCCAAAACATGTCAAAATAACACTCATAAATTCTAAGAAGTTTAAACCCAAGTTTGCATGGAAAAGTCACCAATGAGGGTTAAGAAGTGCCTTAACTTCTAGAAAGAAGTTGAACGAAACATACTTTTTAATTGTTAAAGGTTTAATTTTAAGTTTTAAATGTATGTAAGTGAATGGCATTAAATTGCTTACTTGAGTTTGATTTAATACATTTTCAATTTTGAAGAGATGTCATTATATACCATTTATATGTTTCTAATGATTTTCGTATTGATGTCTTTATTGCAGTTGCGGATATGGACACCAATGCTGAGATACTGATTGAGCTTTCCCACTTGAGGGGCATTAGTGCAGCTTTTAGTGGTGGTGACAGGATTCATCGCTCGCTTGCATCAACCTTGGATGCAATTGTTGACACCATTTCACAGTCTAGCAATGTACTATATGATATTACATCATATAGAGAAAGAAAAAGACAACAATATGCTGATGGGATAGACTACAATGCAATAAAAAAGTTGAAAATATCCAAAGATCTCATATTTGCATTGTTTAGGGACCCTCGAACGAGGAAAATCCCAAATGCAAATAAGCCTCATATCTCCATTGAGTGGTGCACGTTTCAACCATTTGTTGATAACTGGATGGACAGATGGTACATGGTTTTTTATATGCCACCACACAACAACAGGGAAATTACCTTGTATTTCCTTCGAAAGATGTACACAGAGTTCATGTTACATAAACACGTAAACTATTTTGACATCTTGCAGTTTTAGGGGATCGGTGCGGGGATGCCCCAAAACCGACCCAATGCGAGGCTTTGAGACCAGGATCGCCCTATCCCTGCACCTCACAGGCAGTTGCCTGGGCCAGATGTCCCACTTGCACATCGTATTATTCCACAGACACATGATGCATTTTTGAGTTTGGCATGGGAATTTGTTCACCATGGCACTATGGTTCAGCATATGGGTGAGGAAGGGACATCTATCCCTGGTGTGGTACATACACCAGCTTGTCACCATGCAGGACCATCCACTAGTGCAGGACCATCAGGACCATCCACTAGTGCAGGAACATCGACACATCCCCATCCTAGTATTGATCCTCACGAGTGCACATCATGTGGTCGTCCCTGCTATGGTCTTGCCTCAGATGTTTCCTTCAGTGGGTTTTTGAGAGAGGTATGTTGATGGTTAATTGTAATAAATTCTTCATTTATTTTCTTCTTTGTACACATATATATAGTTTGAGCTAATATATTAATTTTGTGAACTTGCAGTTGATGCTTTATGCCGGCAGCGACGCCCCAGAGCCGGATGTTCCAGACTCTACAGGGGGGGCATGATGCTACCCATTTGGCAGGCCCATCTTAAATAGCACCTATTGCCATATCTCACACCGAGGCAAACATTTTAAAATTTTAGTTTTTTAATACTTGTTAATTTGTTAATTTCCACATACTTTACATTTTAGTTCACTAATGCTATCTACAGTCTAATATTTACAATTATTAAACTTGTAGATGGCAGATCCTTCACTGGGGCAAGGTAATGTGGAGGTAGCACCCATGGTCGTACCGTCCGATGAAACATATGGGCTCCAGGTAAACAATTAAAAATGACATTTTTTAAATACATGTTTGTTTGTTGAATCATGCATGTCTAACTACATGAACACTTGCTGACTGTAGGCACCATCCGAGACATCTAGATCATTGCCTGGATTTGTATCTCCCGCCAGGCCATTCGTGAACAAGGGTCGTGTGTATGTGAGGCGTTCTACTCCTAGAAAGACTCCATCTGCCCATGACCATGGGCTTACTCACACCATGATAATGTATATCCTTCGATGATATTTGTTGTTTAACTTGAAATCCAATGCATAAATCGTTTTTGTTAATGTTTGAATTGCATGTTTACTGCATCAGGAACCCGAGTTGTCTACTGAAAACCTCGCATCGATGGTTGATGCAGCAGTCAGTGCCGCATCTGCAATGGCAACTGATCACACACAGGTATGTAACTATTTCAACATTATCTTTACATAGTTTATTATTGTTGTCTATTGTTTATTCATGCATTTCTAACTATTTCAACATTTTTTCATTGTAGCCACCACCAGCAGGAGTAGTTCCTGGCCCCCCTGGTTCGACCATCCTGGATGTTCAACCAACGGCTCCATCTGCTATGCAAGCAACACAATCTCCTTTGTCAGTTGAGGTGAGATGTCCTTCAGTGACCAAGTGTTTCATGCACTTTCCATGCACCAGTTGATAATTGTTGAGCTAATGTATTAGTGTACATAGTTAGTTGAATTTAACAATTGATATTTAATTTGCAGGATCTAGAGACACACACTGATCCTAGAGATGTGCCTAGAGGATCAACGTCGGGAAAGAATAAGAGGAAGCTTGAGTTTTGATGTGTCTTATGGGATATATGTACATTCGGATACATGTACATGTTCCTTTGATAGTTTTGGACACATGTGCTTTTGGATACTTTTGTATATATATGTACTTTTCGATACATTCACTTTTGGAGACATGTACATTGACTTAATTGTGCATGTATTTTTGGAGACATGTACATTAACTTCATTGGATACATGTACTTTTGGATATATATGTACTTTTGGATACATGTACTTTTGGAGACATGCACTTTTGGATATATATGTACTTTTGGATACATGTACTTTTGGAGACATGCACATTGACATTTCACTTACAAATGAATGATACATTTCACTTTGTATTTGTTCTTCGGTTTCCACGTGTTCTTGTGTCAATATAATGTGTTGATTTGTGTGGATTATCTATTACTCATGAATGCACTATGTCAAAAGAACAAACTATTATAATTAAAGGTTTCAACGAACTCACTACATACATGCACTAATTGGTATCTAATTAAAATTTGTGATTTTGGATGATCATTACAAGTTATGTCAAAGTTCTTGCTCGTGTAATTTAATCAAACTAAATGCAATACAATGTTTTTAAAGGTTTCAACGAACTCACTCATGCACACTAATTGGATAGGTGTAATTAAAATTTGTGAGTTTGGATGATTAAATTACAAGTTAAGTCAATTTTCAAGTGTAATTTAATAAAACTAAGTGCAATACATGTTACACATTTCATCAACGCCCAATATTTGATTGTACAATTAGATTCAACACTACATATGAGTAACTACATACAAGTGCTCAAAGCAACATTGGTGAAAGGAACAAACGTTACCTCGGGATTCGAGAAATAAAGTGCCTTCTAATGTTGGTTGGGAAGGATATGCTTGGTTATCCTTATGGCTTGGAGGTCATCTTCATGTAGATAAGTACTCTTGTTGTCATGTGTCATTAAGATTTTTTCATGTGGTAAAACCCTTTAAGGTTAGGGTTTGTTCATGGTTTCATTGTACTTGATTTCTAAACATATAATTATTCTAAGAAAGGTTGCTAGGTTTTCTTCCCCATGAGGGTTTCCCGGGATAAAATGTTGTGTCTCTTGTCCTTGAGCAACATTTTCATGCGACTTGCAGCTCGACATAACCTAGAAACCAGACATCGGACAGATGAATCGTTGACTCCGTTGGTCTCCTGGCATGCGATTGATTACCTCTAGGGGGCCCTCTCCCTCATCTCCCCATGGCCCCGTGGCTTCATTGTGCATTCATTTCGTAAACTAGGGTTTTGCTCAGTTTCATTGCATGCAATCTCGCATTGGTGGGTCAACTCTGCAAAACCCTCCCCCGAGCCAATGTTGGTAGTGTTCCCACGTCGGCATTTTCCACACACACCCGCAGGAGCCAACGGCACGCAATCTTGCTGCTTCGTTTGCTTTTTGGATCCCGGGTGGAAATTCACCAAGTGTCCCTGAACGACATTTTCATGCGACTTGCAACTCGACATAAATCGAAAATCGGACGTCGGACCGACGAACCGTTGACTTCGTTGATCTCCCGGCATGCGATTACCTCTAGGGGGACCTCTCCCTCATCTCTCCATGGTCCCGTGGCTTCATTGTGCATTCATTTCGTAAACTAGGGTTTTGCTCAGTTTCATTGCATGCAATCTCGCATTGGTGGGTCAACTCTGCAAAACCCTCCCCCGAGCTAGTGTTGGCAGTGTTCCCATGTCAACATTGCCCACACACACTTGTAGGAGCCAACGGCACGCAATCTTGCTGCTCCGTTTGCTTTTTGGCTCCTGGGCAGAAATTCACCAAGTGTCCCTGAACGACATTTTCATGCAACTTGCAACTTGACATAACTCGGAAACCGGATGTCGGACCGACAAATCGTCGACTCCGTTGGTCTCCTGGCGTGCAATTACCTCTAGGGGGCCCTCTCCCTTGTCTCCCCATGGCCCAGTGGCTTCATTGTGCATTCATTTCATAAACTAGGGTTTTGCTCAGTGTGGGAGTGTGCAATTTTTGCACACGGGGGTCAACTTTGGAAAATCATCCACCGGGCGGGTATGGCTAGTGTTCCCAGCCCGAACCTTCCTAGACACACCTGCAAGACTCCCCGGAACCCGGTTTTGTTGCACGGTTGGAGTTCTATGCCCCCGGCAGGTATCCAACAAGTGTCCCTGAAGGCCTTTTGGATGCAATACGGAACGAGCCATAGAATGACGACCGTGGCTTGGATCGACGAACCTTCGACTCCGTTGGATTCAAGACGTCTGGATAGTGTTAGGGGTGCCCCTCTCCTCCAGTCCAGTGGCGCAAGTGCCACCTTGCAGGTCCATCTTGGAAACTAGGGTTTTGCAGGTCCATGATGAAGATTTTCATGATGATGATGATGGTGATGATGATGAATATGTTGATGATGATGGCTTGTTCTAAGGTGGTGCTCTAAAATAGCTAATTCATTATGAAATATTTAACAAGACATGAATTAAATTTAATATAAGTGTATTGTTTAATATAGTGAGCATGAATTGAATTAATTTTGTTGGATGAAGCCAATAACCAACATGATGAACATAATATAATTTTAGGGTTTACTGATCATATGTAAAAAATGGCATATTCATAAACTTGACATACAAGAGAACTTTTGGCATATTTATAAACAACGTAAACGTAAATTTGGCATATCAAGAACACAAAATTGACATATTCATATGAAACATACATGTGAAAATTGAGCATATATCAATATTCAATTACAAATAGTATAAATAGTATAGTATTAAAAGTATGTAACATACCTCATCATGCTAGATCCCACCTATTATCATACAACCAAGCCCTCCAGATCATCTCTTATACTAATGGTCTCCATTAGTCTCTCGTGCTCTGTCTCCGATAAGAAGTAGCGTACCTTCGATGTATTTTGGCTAGGCATTGTTCGTACCTGGAGGTTTGTGCCAATGATTATGTTGGTAAAGTGATACACACTTGCACCTGGTTTGTAATCCCTATAAACATATCCACCCTTCTTTCTTGCATTGTTGTACCGTGTCAAGTATTCACATTTAACAACCATAGACCCAGTTGGGAAGTGGTTGCTTTAATCATCAGTCATGGACATAATGAGGGTTTGCTTTCCATCTATACAACGTGCCAACCAGTAATCACCACCCCATTCAGTATCTTTTGAGGCAACCACTGCGTATATGTGCCCTGCATTATATGATTGTAGGTATATGATCAAAATATTTTTCGTGCGATACAAGTCCATTAATGTGCATTTGAAGACTACGTAAACAAACAAAAAATGTTAAGGAAATGCATCATACCGAGTTGTACAAGGTCCGAGACATGATCAAAATTTGCAGAAATAGATGATTGGTCTTCTTCCAACGGAGTTAACTCAACAATTGCACGCTGATCAAGTGGAAGTGATATGCGATGGCATCCATAAACCCAATCCAATGATTCACACCCATCCCAGTCACCATCACAACAAGGCGGGCAAAAACAAGTGAGTTTTCTGGTCCAAATTTCAAATATTGGGTTATCAGATCTTCAAACCGAATGAAAGCCACGAGTCCAAGGCACAGTCTTGCATTCCCATGCATGTGAACAATCTATGTCTACCACCTCCCAAAAAAATCTCTCCACATGTCTCTTTCTTGTGGATTCTACTCGCATAGGTGATTCCTCTCCCATTACTGACGTGCACCACCTGACTGTAGATTGAGCATTTAGAATAGTAGATTCTGTAGATACTTTCAATTCCTCTCTTCGTAGGGCTGTTTTGACACATGCTCTGGCTCCATCATGCTCTCCTTTACCATGCCCAGTCTCAAAATAGTTCCAAATATGTGGCACTTTGTAGTTTTTATGCAATGAACACAACCACTGAAATATGCGTGCATTTTTTAATTGACCAACACACCCATCAGACCAAATCCAGTGTCGATCCATCTGTATGTTCCTTACCTTCAAGTGATCATAGAACATGATAAAGCAATGACGTACATAGTGGAAGTCGTGGCACCTATCATCACTTATGTAGAAGTGATATTCCTTCATAATTTCTCTTTGCTCTTCAGTGCTATTTGGGCCATGCCTATATGTGATATGGACCATCAAGGAAACCTGCTCAGAGTGATAATACTGACTTTGGATCTCATTTTGAGGTTGCAGAGTGTAGTTCTCGAAAAAATCAACAACTGAAAGTATAGTACCAAGGGGAAATGTATCTCTACATATTCTAAACTTCTCATCCTGCCATCATGCCATGTGGACATGCTGAACATATTGATGTGTCTTTTCAATAAATTCCTTGATGAAGTCACTAACTTGTACCCGGTGACACAAAATGATCTCAATGTCAGTTTTTTTTGTAAGTAAGGATTGAAATGTAACCATTACAACATGATTTTATAGACATAAATGCATACCTGAGATGTCACCAATTGTATTTTTCTTTCTTTCTTTCCCTGGGACTATTTCATAGTTGCTATATTTGAAACTTTTCATGTCTGTAACCATTTTCCCAAATTCAGTGTCTCCATTCTCATGCATACATTGGCTCAATAATGCCATTCCAGCACAGTTGGAGCATGTTCCATCCAAACAAGATTTTGCATAGTATGTTTTCCCCTCAGGCCTATTGTACATGATGCTATGAATGAATTCTCTTGATGAAGTCGGTGGTATTGTCATGGAGCAATCCTGCACATGGTTAGTATGCAACACACGAAGAACGTACAAAAATGTTTCATAGTAATATTCATATTCTACATGGTATCTACAACAACAAGTGTTACGAAGAGTATTTATTGTAACATACCATGGCTTACATTTCTCAAAAGATCTTTGCCCCAAGTTCAATTGTCTATGCTCAATCCTAAATTTCTTGTAAAGTTCTGTTTGTGTTATATCAAGAAGATGCTTAGTATGTGGTTCATGATCCTTTGAACCCCTTCTCAGTTTTAGTACATCCTTTCGGTTTGAAGAAGGCCTTGTGTGATCATGCCAAAAACTGTGCACTAGTCCCTTTACTGCATCAACTAGCTTCATGTCACGACGTGGCAATTGACCAACAAAGGCCCAAAAATCTGTCTGATCGGTTGTGTCAAGAAGTTTTCTTCTAATAGAATACCTACGGAGGGTTTTTACATTCAAATTAACTAGTTCGGATGTAGGCCTGAGAATACGAAGGGCTTGGTGTTCTTATTTGCAATTGCTTGTGACAACACATGACGAGCAGCATTGCGGTCCTTTGAACGTGTGTTCTTACCAATTTTACCAAATGCATCTACTAGGATTTTAACTATATGAGAACTTGGTTCAGAATTCTTTATCATCTTTATCCCTAACTTTTTCTTAACAACATTCATGCTCCTAGATTTTAACAATGATAAAAATAATCTACATTTATCTCCATCACATTTAGAAACAAAATATTTATCAAGTATCTGTTGAGTTTGATAAGCAATACTACGTTTAGATAGCGTACCTTCAATGGAATTGATGAGACTTTCATTAACTTGTATATGCTTCGGAGTTCTTTGACGTGTGCTTGCTAATGGAGGTAAGGGGGTTGGAAATGTACCATGTAGCGCATCACCAAAACGCTCTGGTCTTTCAGTAATAACTTGGTGTCCTTCATTCTCTTCCTAGTAGTTGGATGGTGGAAGTCCAACATCCTCATCGATGGTCTGTGGAAGTCCAACATCCTCTTGTGGAAGTCCAACATTCTCATCGATGGTCTGGATAACATTCTCTTCTTCAACAATAGGAAAAATGTCCAACGCCTCTCTGACTTCATCGCTTGTATAACCACATCCGGATAGCAAATTTTGTGTTTCTTCATGAGCTTCATCTTGAGATGGTAACTTATCACTTTGACTTGAAGTGGGAATTGAAACATTCCCTAAAGAGCACCTACGTTTTGATTCTTGATTACTTCCATGGGTTGCTTGTTCAACAACTATTGTGGAAATTGAAGGTCCCTCTTGTCGTGGAATAATAGGATGAACCGTGGTATCCTCTACAATTGGATTTGGATTAGTTTCCAAAGAAAGCCTCTGATTCATCATGTATATTCTTTTCTTTTCTTTCTCTTCTTCAATGACTTCTTGAGGTCTCTTCTTCCCTGTTGATTTGCTTACTCGGTTACGTGCATTCCCCATCACCACAATGATCAATTCAATATAGTTTGTTTTTGTTTCTCCTCAATTACAAGCTCTTCAATAATAAGCAAATGGAAGTTAAATCATAAATTGTTTGGGCTCTTTGATTCTCTTGTACACTTGTGTATATCCACCATCACCATGAAATGGTCTTGAAGCTTGATATCTTATCTTGTGTGCTCCTCAAATATAGGAAAAATGAATCTTTCAAAGAACTTATATTTGGTGTTATTCAATTGGAGATTCTTCAAGCTTGCTGATTATCTTCTTCAAATATGGCCATATAACTCAACACCACATTGAGGAACCATGAAAGATGTCCTCAATGCTGCACCTGCATAAAAAAATAATGATGGAGATGGTGTAGAATGTGAGAATTTCCAATGGCGGGCTCGTGTTGTTCGAAAAATCGCGGGAGTGTTGTTTTGGCTCGGACAGAGTGAAGTTGCTCTCGGACAGGGACAGTCCATTGTTTATAGAGTTACAAAACGCGCACGCGTTATATAAAGCAAAAATGTGTGCACGATATTAAGTGTAAAAATGCGTACGTGATATTATCAAGCATAATAAATAGGTTAGGTGCACGGCTAGGGCAAAGAACAAAATCAAAAGAAAACAAATATTTTATATGGTTACATACATTGTCAAGCATACCCCACTCTCCATCTCTCCACCTTCTCTTTATCTTCGTCATTATCCCTCCCTATAGCACTCTCTCCCTTCTTCTCCCTTAATCACTAACCCTCCATGCCTTTATCCCTCCCCCCTGCCCTCTCTGTCTTACCTTGTTCCTAGAGCCCCTCCCCCATAAATGCTTTTAGACCCTCTTCTAAACATTAATCCCTAAGTGCATAAGTGCACAAGATGATGAGGAGGAGGAGGGTGATGAAAATGAAGATGATCATGATGTAGATGAAGATGATAAAGATGATGATGTTGATGAAGATGATGGTGATGATGATGAAGATGTTGATGATGATGGCGATGGTGATGTTCCGATGATGATGATGATGATGATGATGAAGATGATGGTGACATGATGGAGATGTTGATCTGATGAGGAAGATGATGATGATGATGATGGTGATGATGATGATGATGGTGATGAAGATGATGATGATGAAGAATATGATGATGATGGAGATGTTGTGTTGATGGGGAACCTAGAGATGACAATGATGATGAAGATGGTGATGGTGATGGTGATGACGATGAATATTTTGATGATGATGCTGATGGTGATGATGATGAACATGTTGACGATGATGGTGATGGTGATGTTTAGATGATGATCATGATGATGTTCAGAAGATCATGATGGTGATGATGATGGAGAAGATGACGATGATGGATATGTTGATGAGGAACCTACAGATGCCAATGATGATGATGATGATGGTGATGAAGATGATGATGATGGTGATGAAGATGATGATGATGGAGATGTTTATGAGGAACCTACAGATGCCAATGATGATGGTGATGACGATGAAGATGTCGATGATGATGGTGCTGGTAATGATGATGAAGATGTTGATGATGATAGTGATGGTGATTTTCGGATGATGATGATGATGATGATGAAGAAGAAGAAGATGATGGTGACATGATGGAGATGTTGATTTGATGAGGAAGATGATGATGATGATGGTGATGATGATGAAGATGTTGATGATGATGATGATGGTGATGAAGATGATGATGATGGAGATGTTGTGTTGATGGGGAACCTAGAGATGACAATGATGATGAAGATGGTGATGGTGATGGTGATGGCGATGACAATGAAGATTTTGATGATGATGCTGATGGTGATGATGATGAAGATGTTGATGATGATGGTGATGGTGATGGTGATGTTCAGATGGTGATGATGATGATTATGATGATGATGATGATGATGATGGAGATGTTGATGAGAAAGGGGGAGATGACAATGATGATGAAGATGTTTATAATCATGAAGATGATGATGATGGTGATGGTGATGATGATGATGATGGAGATGTTAAAGATGATGGTGGTGATTATGATGGTGGTGATGATGATGATGATGATGGTGAAGATGATGATGATGATGGATATGTTGATCTGATGACGATGAAGATGATGATTATGGTGATGATGATGAAAATGTTGATGCTGCTGATGATGGTGATGAAGATGATGATGATGGAGAAGATGATGATGATGGAGATGTTGATGAGGAACCTACAAATGCTAATGATGATGATGATGATGGTGATGACGATGAAGATGTTGATGATGATGATGATGGTGATGTTCAGATGATGATGATGATGATGAAGAAGATGATGGTGACATGGTGGAGATGTTGATCTGATTCAAGGAAGATGATGATGATGATGGTGATGATGATGAAGATGTTGATGATGATGATGATGGTGATGAAGATGATGATGATGAAGAAGATGATGATGATGGAGAGGTTGATGTTGATGGGGAACCTAGAGATGACAATGATGATGAAGATGGTGATGGTGATGGTGATGGTGATGACGATGAATATTTTGATGATGATGGTGATGGTGATGGTGATGAGGATGTTGATGATGATGGTGATGGTGATGTTTAGATGATGATCATGATGATGTTCAGAAGATGATGATGATGATGATGATGGAGATGTTGATTTGATGAGGAATATGATGATGATGATGAAGATGATGATGATGGAGATGTTGATGAGGAAGGGGGAGATGACAATGATGATGAAGATGTTTATGGTGATGAAGATGTTCATGATGATGGTGATGAAGATGATGATGAAGATGATAAGGATGAAGAAGATGATGAAGATGATAAGGATGAAGAAGATGATGATGATGGAGATGTTGATGAGGAACCTAGAGATGACAATGATGATGAATATGTTGATGATGATGATGAACATGGTGATGGTGATGAAGATGATGACGAGGAGGGTATCCACCTTATGTATATATTCGAAAATATCCAAGTCCCTATAGAACTCTCTCCCTTCGTTCCCCCTTAATCACAAACCCTATGTGCCTTTATCCCTCCCCCCTTCCCTCTCTATCTCACCTTGTATCCCTCTCTCCTTATCTCTTTCTCTAGATTTGTCCCTGGTTATGTCCCTCACTCCCTTTACCTCCCTCCCTCTATGTCGCTTTCTCTCCCTTACACCATCTTCGTCCTTGCCACCCCACTGATTCCTCCTTCCCTATCTCACACACACACACACACAACCTCCCACTTTCTTTGTCATTCACAACTTCCTCTAGTCTCTCTCTCCCCAACCATCAATCTCTCTCTCTCTCTCTCAAACACACACACACACATTATGTCCCTTTCCATTATCAAACCCATCTCCCCTCCATCCATATCTATCTCCACCTTTCTCCCTCCATCCCTCACCCTACCTTCTCTGCCTCCCTCTCTCATCGCCTGTCTCTCTCTCACCTTCTATCCGTCCCTCATGTTATCTTTCCCTCAACCTATCCCAATCTCTCCATCACTCCCTCTCTCTCACACACTTTATGTCCCTTCCCCCTCCTCTCATATTCTCTCTCTCTCTCTCTCCATCGCCACCACTCCCTACATGTCTCCCACCAACACTTTCTGTCCCTCCCTTCCTATCTCTTTATTTCATTCTATCCCCATCTATCTCTCACTCCCTCTAAATCCATTCCTCCCCATTGTCCCTCTCCCTCCCTCGCTCTATGTCTCCCCCCCCCCCTTATATTCTTTATTTCTCTCTCACATACCCCTTGCCTCCATCCATTCCCCCTTGTCACTCAAGTCTCACTTTCAACTTCTAACCCTATACCTCTTCAGAACCTATTCTACTCCTAATAGTGCTCTCAAGCTCCACTTCCCTTCAACCCCTGTAGCCCATCATGTTCTTATTCTCTTCATCTCTCCCACTTAAGATTCCAACATCCTTCTAAGCCCTTGACCCTTTCCCACCCTTGTTAAATATTAACCATAGATTCCCTTGACCCTTCCTCACCCCTTCTCAAATATTAAACAAAAATTCCCTTGAGTCATCCACACTCCTTCTTTCTTAAGTATTAAACATGTATTTTATGATTTACATAACGCGGGCACGTTTTGGAACTATATAACGCATATGCGTTATGTAGTTCTATAATGCTTGCGCGTTATGCACATCTAAAAGCGCGACAATATTTTTGAATTTAAACAGAATGCGCTCGTGTTTTGTAGAGCCTAAACCAAACCGAGTCACTTGCTCGCATGTCAACAATAATCCTATGTGTATGCTTTGGAGTTTGTTTCGGTAATTCCAAACCTGTGCAATGTTAATGAAAAACCAAAGCTAATTGGGTATTTCTTCCAGTTTCTGGAGAAGCCTGTGCTTAGCCACTCGTTACAATATGCTACACACAATCATTTTTTACGAAATCTTAGACACAAATAACATTTTTTCTGCAGATTCGAAATATGTAACTTTTATTTTGAAATATTAATTTTTCCTATTTTCTTTCAATTTCTTTTCTGCCCTACTTCCTTAACTCGTGAAACACACTGTTAGTGTTTCTTCCATAACTTTTTCAATTCTCGATCATTTAAAAAAAAATGGTATGGTGCACAAGAGGACACTAACCTCCACGTTCTATGAAAAACCCATGTCAAGATTTTTCCGTTAAGACCTTCAAAGGCTCTACCCACAAAAGAGGTACTATTTTCGAGGTTTGATCACTTAGACAATTATAAAAATATTATAAAATTACTAATTTAATTTTCAAAAAATAATGGCGCACAAGTGCTATGTGTTCTCTACATGCATGCCGATTTTTGTAGCTTGATTCCATCATTTAGGCCCTCAAAGGCTCAACCCACAAAAACATATACCTTATCATTTGCTTGGAAAATAAAAAGTGTCTGTTAAGAAAAATGAAACTTTACATAGCTATGCAAATTTTCAATATATAAAAGTTATATATTCGGAAACGTGATTCAATTTCCTACATTTCATCTTTTTTACTCAATGCAAGATATTTTGCGTAAGTAGCTCAAAAAATCCAAGTAAGTTGAGAGATGCCTGCTTTTTCAGTTTTCTATTGCATCTAACGCACCAAAAGTGACTCTCATTAACTTGCACTGACCCATTTGTCAAAACACTATATTAATCTAATCAAACTCATCTAATAGATTAAACAATAAACTTAGAATTATTAAGTGAAGCTAATCAAAACTTTACACAATAAAAAGAAGTCAAAACACTATATTAATCTAATCAAACTCATCTAATAGATTAAACAATAAACTTAGAATTATTAAGTAAAGCTAATCAAAACCTTAAACAATAAAAAGAAAAGTACACACAAAATATGTTAAATAAAAAATCATTTATTAATTAAAATAAAAAATAAAAAATATAAACCATGAAAAAATACGTAAAAACAATATAAAATAACTAATCAACTAATCGATTATATACTCCATGTGGAGTAAGGAGTAATGAGAGGCCCTAAAGTATTCTTTAAATTAGTTGAAATTTAAATTATTTGAAATTGAAGAAAGAAAATATCATAGGCACATAAAACCTACAAACCCAAATTTGCTTTGAAGTATTCATACCAATCTTGAATATATTGAGTAATAAAAGGCCCTATAGTATTCTTTAAATTAGTTGAAATTGAAGAAAGAAAATATCATAGGCACATAAAAGTAGTATTACCTATAAATCCTAATTTGTTTTGAAGTATTCATACACATCTTGAATATATTTAGCAAAATGAGAAATACACATCTTGAATATATTTATCAAAATGAGAAATATATAGATGATGATGAAAAGGAAGGATCAACAACATTAAAGTTATAAAAACTTCTATTTGAATTTTATGACAATAAGAAATGTTATTGTCAACTCAAAACTTCAAAATATTAACTTATCAGCATAGATCTATTTTAAAGGGGATTTATCAAACTCCTAGAGAAATCAAATCTTTCCGAGTATAAATCTCTTTTTAAAGTGCAAATGTTGAGAAAGGGTTTTAGTTTATCTAAATTATGTAGTTTTATTAGTTTTATACATACTAGAAAATGTTTTAAATCTATTTTGAATCGACATGTTATTTTATATATATATATATATATTTAAATGATATGTATCATATCCAGGATGAGCAAGGAAGTGTAGAAATATGTGGTTAATATTATCTTAGATTTTGGACTTCCTTGAGTGGATCAACAAGATTAAGGGAAGTGTAACAAGTGTACAATCTAGATTAATTTCATGGTCGTCGTATATTGTTATGTTTAAACGCATTTTGATTAAGATTTAAATAAACTTCAATTTAGTGGTGATTAAAAAAATGATATACTTATTCAATAATATTTGTTTAATGTTTGTATTAATTAATTTAATGTTTATGTTAGTTTAATATTTGTATTAATTCATAGCACTTAATTTGTGACCTATCGATATTTACAGATCACAAATTAAGTATAGAAGTAAATTTATATATATAATTGAGCCATTCGAAGTCAAATCTACGTTTTCCAAATTTAAAAGAGCTTTAAAATTTATTTTAATAGGACACCTCTCCAATATGGACTAAAATATATAAAAAAATACGTCCTATCACAAGAGCCACAAGAGCCACTTTGGAACCTTTGCAAGCTGGCATTTGTGGTAGATTAAAAACTGAGGCAGAGCCTTGACCAGGGAGTTAATGGAATCCTCCCCTCCCATTAATGGGAGCCAGAATCTTGACGAAGGGAGTTAATGGATTCCATTAACACACCCGGGAAAGGAGCATGATGGGATTATGATGACCTCATCCTAATGACGATGGGATAGAGGTCATTTCTTTTAATTTAAACCTACCGTTATCTTGTACAAATTTAATGGATCGACCTTCCCTTTAATTATGGGACCGAATTTCAAATACACCTTAATCGTCAATTGTCAAGTGAATTTTTTTATGATGGTTTACTTAAGTTTTATTTTAATTTAATTAAAATGTAAATTCAATAGTCTCAAAGATGGTAAAATGACATCCGTGTTCACATGGTCATACCCATGATTATATTTTAAAATAGCAACACAACCTCTTTTACTAAAATATAAAAACCAATAATTTAAAATACAACAACCTTTTTTACTAAAATATAAAAACCAATAATTTAAAATACAATAATATTTATCTAAACTAGCTTAGATTCAAATCTTAAGCTCCATCAAGCGGCGTCGAGGGGATTAAATCTTTTGATGTGCAAACCTCTCTTTGAATAGCTCCTTAAGTGCAACACCTGAGCCACATAATCCTAAGCTCTAAAGTCTCTAGTTTAAGTTTTATATTTACTTTTTACTTTGTATTATTCTTTTTTGTTTATGGCTGACATAATATTTATTACTTTTTACTTTGTATTATTATTTTTTGTTTACTTTGTATTATTTTGTTACTGGACAAACACTCGACAAACACTCTAAAGTCTCATATTTACTTTTTACTTTGTATTAAAAGTAAAAAGTAAAGTCTCTAGTTTAAGACTTATATTTACTTTTTACTTTATATTATTCTTTTGTGTTTATGGCCGACATAATATTTACCACATAATCCTAAGCTCTAAAGTCTCTAGTTTAAGTCTCATATTTAGTTTTTACTTTATATGTTTACTTTGTATTATTTTGTTACTCGACAAACTCGACAAACACTCGACACATGTTACACGAGCATAGATCCAAATCCTAGGCTCTATCAAGTGCCCAGAGGAATCTAATCTGCGGAGGTGCAAACCTCTCCTTGAATAGCTCCTTGAGTGCAATACCTGAGCCACCTAATCCTAAGCTCTAAAGTCTCTAGTTTAAGTCTCATATTTACTTTTTACTTTGTATTATTCTTTTTTGTTTATGTCCGACATACTATTTATTACTTTTTACTTTGTATGATTATTTTTTGTTTGCTTTGTATTATTTTGTTACTCGACAAACATTCTAAAATCTCATATTTACTTTTTACTTTGTATTAAAAGTAAAAAGTAAAGTCTCTCGTTTAAGTCTCATATTTACTTTTTACTTTGTATTATCCTCTTTTGTTTATGACCGACATAATATTTATCATCTAATCCTAAGCTCTAAAGTCTCTAATTTAAGTCTCATATTTACTTTTTACTTTGTATTATTCTTTTTTGTTTATGGCCGACATAATATTTATCACTTTTTACTTTGTATTATTCCTTTTGGTTTACTTTGTATTATTTTGTTACTGGACAAACACTTTCTCTCATATTAAGCTGTAGCCTCTCGACACAATTACCATGTAAAAATAATTTAATTAAATTAATTGCAGTATTTTAACCTTTTTGTCATTTTATATTTTAAATGAGAAAAATCTTTGTATTGACTCAAGAATGTAAATTTTCATTTATAATTCACCGACAAAATAGTTAAGCCACTATAATAGTGCAGCAATGATGTGTTCGTTGTGGGGAAGGGTATTATGGTGATGTAAGAGAAGTAAAAGGAAATTTGTATTGTTGACCGACACTATAAACAATGTTACTATGTGAATACTTTAGAGCATTGTATTCAATGTTGTGAGAAATGGTATCATGATTATGTTATAGAAAGCAAAAAAGCATGTATAAACAAAGTTATATCGTGAATATCTTGTAAACAATGTTATATAGTGAATATCTTGCAGCATTAATACGATATATCTTGCAGCATTGTACTAATGTGGGTGTAGGATTATGAACAATTGGATTTATTATTGATTCAGATATATGCAATGCAACATCAAATTTGATATTGTTGTTGTGGGATTATGAGATCTTTTTGAGTCTATTGGATCTAATGCACTATTTGTGTTGGAGTATGGTATAACCGCTTCACTTCTTAGAAATGATAAACTTTCTAAATCAAGCAGATAGTCCCATGATCTCAGTGTGGTTATTAGTCTACATCACATTTTGATAGGTGGGGTGATGATGCCATACTCGAACACCCCCATCCCACTTAAAATATAGGATCCCCTTTGGATTATGTATTTAAGGATTTGAAATCAAAAGCAAATGTTTGATATCATAATGTTCATCTAGTCTCATATATTATAATGTTTATTCTTCATGCTTAGTTGTAATCACCTTGTCTATGCCTCTGTTACTTTTACCTTCTTTAGTTAAATGGGTTGTTTGTCATTAGTGTTATTCATACATGAACCATCCTCCTTCAATCTAGAAAAAGCATAGATGATAATCCACCCTGAAATATAAACTTTCAATTCAAAAAAAAAAATCAAAATTTATAAACATCACATTGAATATTTTATATTAAAATTTCATTACTATATTAATAAATACGTTATTTTCGTAGTATTTTCAAATTGTACGAATTAACAATATTAAATTTAATAACATGTTCAAATAAATTTCAATACAATGTTATTTTATTATTAATACGATACATTAACATGCTCAAGAATAAATCATCAATTATGGATACTCTATAAACATATTTAAATGGATGTTTTTTTTTAAATAATATTTTTATTGTATTTTTTATATGGTTTTTAAATAGATAAAATTATATGACATCAATGTTTGTCAATTGAGTGTAGATCAGATGGTTGGGAGGAATGTTGTTATCCTTCCCATCAAGATTCAAACCTAGCTTTGTGACACTTGCGACTTGAAAACCGACTTTAATTATATAATAATTGTAACTCTAAAATACCTTGATTCTCCAAAATATCATTTAAATGATACAACAATATTTAAATAGATTAGATTATATGATAAATAGATTAAGACATTATTATGTATATTTTTTATTAATTTATTCAAATAAATAAATTCAAATTATATTAATTATTTTGATTTTTTTAATAAAATTATATTATTTTTATATTTCAAAACATCTTTTATATAATTTTTTATTTATTAAAAAACTCAACAAATATATAAATTACTTAAATTGAATGTTTCTTTTATAACAGATATGCATATAAATATGTGTTTCTTCTATTATAACATTAGAATAAATATGCTTTTTTTATTTATATATTTTTTTCATTATACAATTATACAATTAGAATAAATATGTTTTTTTATTTATATATTTTTTTCTTTCACATGATATATGTTCTATATAAATTATGTAAATTATTATTAAATTTATTTCTCATAAATTAAATTTCTTTAAAATCTATTTCATTTTTAAAAATTTAAAAATTCTAAATAATCAACTATTCATTACATAATTTTTTTTTTCAAATATCTATTTTTTAATTTATAAACAAAATAACTATACTATATTAAATAATATAATATTATGTATTTCTATTATTAATAAACCTAATTTAATATAATAATATAATATTATACATTACTATTATTAATAAACATATTGCTATATAATGGTAACATATTATTATATAATGGTATTATGGTATCCATGTGTCACATATAGTGATGATTTATTCCTATTATTAATCCAGTGATGATATCATGGTGTTGAATGGAGTTATTAAAATAAACCAGAGTTGTGTTAAGAGGCAGTGTTTTGATTTTTTTTTTACGTTTTGAGCATATATTTTTCCAGTCACATAAGGTTTTGGTGAAAAAGCAAGCCTTTAACAATGATGTTTTATTAAAAATAATATCTTTTATTAATAATTTTTTTTGTTAAAAAATTTAAATTCTAATTAAGAGATAAAAATAGATCCATTTACCCATGTTTACTGTGAAAATCCATATTTTTACATAACATTGCAAATCATATTAAGCATATGCTTACTAAGCTTGATATCTTGGCTATAAATATAGAGCTAATGAAATGTAGGTGATGGTATGTGATGAAATTTTGTTGTTCAAATTAACAACCATGGGGTTCAAGTTTATTTTTAATGTGCTTTTGTGGAGGAGAGCTAAAATTAGGACCAGTTGCTACTTTCTTTTTTGGGCTAAGACTATGAACGAAGTGACCTTAAAAGCTTTAAGAAACAAGAATTTTAGAAGGACATGTAAGTTGTAACTTGCAAGTATTGGAGGTGTACAAAGTGGGATTGGGAGCCTCCCACAACAAAACCATATTCCTATGCCAAGATCTTATATAGATTGTAGTCATTGTCTAATCATAAGTGTTAACCAAGCTTAATAGCAAAATAGCAAAAGCAATTTCATGCTTAATAAAATTAGTTTCATTAAAACATATTTTTAGATTATTAATAAAGTTATACAAATTGAAATTTTTTTATCTTAAAAATTTGTTGATATTTGATTTCAAAATATATAACATACACAAGGTGGTATCATCCACAAGATGGTAGTGAATGGTTGGGTTAATTCCTTCATTTAAACTACCACCCACTACCACCACTTATCTAACCATACATATATTATAAAAGGGCAACCAATAAATATTATAGATAATTTATAAAATAATAAAGACTTATAAAATAATGAGTGGTACTCTGAGTGGTAGTAGAAAAGCAAAGAGAGGCTGAACCTTGGCCAACATTTTTCTCATTTGATGGGGAAAATGTCAGTCAAATTCCAGGGTGAGGACTCACCAAGTGACTGTTTGCACATACACCTGTTTGTACTTTTTAGTTTAATTACACTTAATAATATAGTATAGTAAAAAGAAAATGATTGTTTACTCCATCAATGCACTACTATGTCAGCCATTGTGAGAGTCTCTTACTCCAATTTGATGGAAAACAACATATTTGTAAGTAGCTTAATTTGACTGGGTGCGTTTACTTTTCCATAACTTTCAGTCATAGCTAGGTCTGAGCCACACAAAATTGATAAACAATATACAACCTGCTGCAGGCCATTTAATGCAGCTACAGCAAGCCTGTTCATGCTCCTTGAGATTCAACAGTCAACAAACTTGCTGTAGCTACATTAAATAACCTACAGCAAGCTGAATATTGTTCGCCCACAAAATTTAGCTCCATTACCTACCTTCACCTAGTTTGTACCAAATAGAACCAATGCACATTACTCGTGAAACCTAGTCTGTACCAAATAGAACCAATGCACGTTACTTGTGAAAGATAGGTTAGTTCATCATTGCGGTTTGAGTAGCACTGGATTACAGATATTCCACAACAACCATGTGTCCTCCAACTTAAATCCCTTTTTTCCTTATTAATGTTTACTACACCATTGTACAGTCGTCTACATCTATTCCTCATCCCTTTTTTCCTTATTAATGTTTACTACACCATTGTACAGTCGTCTACATCTATTCCTCATTGGATCCCTACATCAAATGGATCTCTTATTCTTGGAATCGATGATGTCAGCAAGTATTGTGGAAACTCTAGATTTTTCTTGCCAACAATCCATTGGTGAGGTACTTCATTTAATGCACTTTTTAAAATTATCAATACCATATTAAAAATACATATTGGTCCTAAGGACCGACGTTTCTAAGCCACATTGGAAAACAATTCCTAAATACATATTGGTCTTAAGGACCGACGTTTCTAAGCCACATTGGAAAATAATTCCTTAATATACAGAATTTATTTCTATTTGTACCTTGCTACAATACTAGGTCTGATATATCATGGCACTGCGTTATACAGAATTTATTTCTATTTGTACCTTGCTACAATACTAGGTCTGATATATCATGGCACTGTGTATATACGCAGTGAAGGTTATTGACCATGAATTCTGTATTTCTTGCACTTCACTTGCTTTTGTGTTTTAGAGTAGGCCCTCAGGTCGATATATTTAGATGCACCTCTAATCCTTTCAAAGAACTTTCACTTGCTCTTATAAGTATACGCATCCTTGCTTATATATTATGTTTTCCTGGGAACTTCATGTTTTCCAACAAACAAGTTTGAGAAATTTGAACGTGAAACTTTTCATTTACAACAATTTACAATTTTTAATCTTTACCACTTGCTCTACCTCATAGACCATCCTACATTATGTATTTATTGTAGATAACATAAATTATGTTTATTTTGTTTTCTAATTTCTTTTAAAAAATATACTTGGTATTGAAGGATCACGTCAATTGTATACAACATTGCGGAGGTGGGCAGTGTCCCATACGACATACAAAAACTATACAAGGGATTCAATCAGTGGACGAATTCTTGTCCATTACAAGGCTGGATTCAATGTTATGGTAATATTTTTGAGGCATACTCGTGTAATTATCAAGTAAGCAGTGGATTAATGGAGTTAATGCTAAAATATATTTATGAGTTCTTTTCTGGTTACCTTGTAGATGGTTGCCTTTTCTCCCTTTCCCCTTAAAAGCTTTTTGCCCAGTGGCTTTTAATTAAACCAACCTTGTTTTCTATAAAAATTTAGTGGACTGGATATTGTAAACAAAAATAGTATTGAAATTTGATGTTTACATTTACTCGTTATATTTTAATATTTATATTGTTCTTCAATTTAAATTTATATAAAATAATTAATAGCTTGTTGTCTTTAATATCACGAAATCAAAATCATGTTTTTAATTGTTTTTAGAGGTAAATAAGTGTAATTACGGTTTTAACATCAAGAAATTAAAACCATGTTTTTAATTGCTCTTAGAGGGGCTTTCTACATCCCAATATGAAGGAGAATTGTAGTTACCACCTCAACCTATGGTTAACACATGGTACACATATATATAATTAATGAATGAAACTTGGATACTAATTTACTAATTGTTTACTAATTAATGACACTTTCAACCAATGCAAGTTTCATTGTCTAATTAATTACTTATTATGGAATTTGTCTAAATTTATCTCTTTGCAATTTACATTTGGTGGAATTCATCTTTTATAATTTCATATAATATATTTCTATCACTAGCATAGATCCATCTTAATTCCAGATCTATCATGAATCCATAAGGATTAAATCCCTCTAGGTGCAAACTTTTACTGAATTTCTTGCACTCTAAAAAATGTTTTCAAATTGAGGATTTTGATCCCTATTGACACGGAGTTAAGATGGATCTACGGTGGTACAAATACAAATAAAAACTAGTAAAACAAGGCATAACAACAAAATATGACCATATTGAGCTTTTGAGTACATACATTTGTAGAAAAAGTTATGGAAAAGTTAGCTTACTGCTTAAATATATTTACAATTTTATAGTTTTAACGAATAATTGAATGTTTCTATTTGTATTGAAATATATTTAAAATGTTTCTATTTGTATTGAAATATATTTAAATGTGTGAACGTCATGACAATTTCACATAATTCATTAAAATTTAATTGGTAAGATAAAAGTGTAACCAACTAGACTATACCTAATGCTTGTAACCTTACAATTTAACTTCCAATAATTTAAGTATTATTAATTGTTTAATATAAGAGTGGGATGTTTAATATGAGAGTGGAACTGAAATATCTCTTAACTTTACCATCACAAAATAATGGCCACATTCATGATTCTTAAGTCCATATGTTTTTCATATAAAAAAATATAAACTCAAACGGCATAAGCAAGAATGTTTTTGCAAGAAAGATAAAATGGATACACAAAAACACATGAATAATTTAAAAAAAAATGTGATTGTTTTTCCACTTAATATTTTGACTAAATGTTCACACACATTACATTGAGTCCATGAGCCTATAATTTCAACTTATCATTTCTAATTTTTATATATCATTAATAATTTTCATGGAATTGGTGAACGAATGAGAATAACGAAGCATGTCTAGAGGTTATTGGTAAATTATAATCACAAAGGAATGGTATGGCTAGTGGTAAAATGGGTTGACAATTAAACCAAACTTGAGGTATGTAGGAATTAAATATATTCACAAGTATTTTACATCTTTTGCTAATTCACTACGATAATAGCAACATCTATCAAGTTATCCCCTCTTGAGGGAGCTTGGTCAAGTCACATAACCCTACACTTAAATTTTATTCCAACATGTTTTATCAAATTTTTTTTCTGGTTTCTTTAATCAATCATCATCATTAGAGTTCAAAGAGCACTAGGGGAGGGACACTAGTAGTTGTGTACCCCTCTTTGTTGGCTTGAATTGACCACGTGGATGAGCCAATATGGTGTATGGAAGTGTCTATGTGGTTTTTTCACCATGTTAGGGTAGCTATAATGTTTAATGCACACATTAACGTGTAGTTCCTCCCCTTGTTAAATAACATTTATCCCAAGATAAATCTGTACTTTGTGTAAAATTTAGAGCACTTGATGGTGGAGTGGTCTCTCCCCCTCATGTTGGAGAGACACCATCTTACTGGTGGTGCACCCTAAATTGTGGTCTGATTGAAATTTGTTGATGGTGATTTGACTTAGGGTTTCACTGTTGTGCCTATCCTTTGGTTTTTTGAAGTTGGAGAACATATTTGCAATGATTGTTGGCTTCAAGGAGGGGGACTTGGTCTTGGTTTTGTGAGTGTTTGATCTATTGCTACAAGATTTCCATACACCATTTCATGTGATTGTATGTGGGTGGTCATCGACTAGGTAGAAGAAGTGCATGATGCTAGTAGTAGAGTAAATCATTTGTGGGGAGGGAAGGTAAGAGAGTCCTTCAATTGGGGCCCTTGTTATTAAATTTTTGCTAGTTGGAATCATTGTTTTTCCTATCTAAGGTTCATAACAAAGTGGGTTTGTGGTTTTTGTAAGAAAAGGTAAGACCATGCTTGATTTTTTCACCTATTATTCAAATGTCATTGGTTAAAATCATGTTTTTCCTATCCAAGGTGTAGAACAATTTGGGTTCGTAGTTTCTCTACATGGAAAGGTAATCAATGCTTCGATTTTCAATGGTCAAATGTTGTTATTCATATTCAATTTTTTGTTATCTCACCTCATTCAAGTTTTGTGGTGTTTGTGGTAGGTAATTCATGTTTGTAGCATTTGTTCAAGTCTACCCTAATGTGAATTATGGAATTGGGTGCAATACGCGTCTCTCTAAAAAATTGTATGGTAGGATCTCACTCCCACTATCCTGTGAACCTTGAGTGTGTTTATAAATGTATCCATTTATTTAAGGATATACGTTATCCAGTAGACTAGACGTGGGTAATTGTTTGCTATTGCCATGGAAAATTGTTTGTAAATAAAGTGCATTAATGTGGGTTGTATGGGTTTGCTTGGATGATGTAATGGGTAATTAAGCCATGTGATTAGCTCCAATGGCTTGGGTAATTCAACCTCTATGTAGATAATAAGGTAATTTAACATGTGTATTCATGGGTTTATGAGTTGACTTTGATTTCATGTGGGTTACTAGGTTGGCAGGTGCAATTCAACCTATGGTTGGTATGTGTTTGCAATAACTTGGAAATTGTAATAATTATATTTGTGGGTTGGATTTTATGCTTGTAAGACCTAATGTATGGAGTTCATTACTGTGGGTTTTAGGCATTTGCTTGGACTTTGTTAATGGATTTGCGAGGATATTGCAAATGGGTGATTCGAGCATGTCGCTATAATGGCTTGGATAATCTAACCTCTATGTACATGATAGACTAATTCCACCTATGGATTTATGGATTTATGAGTTGCCTTTGATTTCATGTGGGTTTCTAGGTTGGCATGTGTAATTGAACATGTGGTTGGTATGTGTTTGTAATAGCCTACAAATTGTGGATAAGTATACTTGTCAGTTGGATTTGATGCTTTTCAAACCTTATATATTTATAAGAGTTTGATATAGGTATGTATATGCTTGGTTAAAACTCGGGTTTAGGGTTAGGAATGATACTATGATGTTTATTTTCTTATGTTTGGGGAGGGTTTATTTTTGTAGGCAGGAAACCTCCTTATGTAATTTGAAACTTTATGGAAATGTCAATGTAACCTTGTTAGGTCTTCAAGCTTCATTCACTTTTCAAATTGCCATGTTTTAGAATCACCATTTCTATGTGAATAAGAAATCTAATTTTGTTTTGGTTTTATCAATAGGGTCAAAGATCACTATATATATCAATCTAAATTTACCTCTCTTTACTTCCTTTTTTTCAAGTAGAAGTTTGTCTTTAAATGTGCTGGAAATGGATTTCCATTTAGTTATGTTCAAATTGTGTTTATTATAATTCTTTATTCCTTCAACCTGAAGTTATTGCTATATGTCTCAGTGAAAAAATGCCTCTGATTTCCTCATTTATGTTAACTAAAACATTTCCATTAAATGCATCGACATTGAATCTCCTTTTAGTTGACTTTACATTATGTTTTATAGGATACTTTTGTCATTGACCTATCATTGATAACCAAACATCATACAATATGTGTCTAAGGTATAAGTCATCATATCACATCACCATTAGAGATTTTGACCCTTAAACTGATATAAAACTTTACACAGGTATTTTCGTTAGAATTGGGATATCATATCATATAAACATAAAAATTAAGGTAATGAGATAAACCCGTGATGTATGGCCTGGTAACTCTCTATGATAAAGTAAATTTTTTGTACAAGGGAATTATCAAGACTTAAAAATATAGAGCCATTAAACTATCCCTTTTAGTTAACCAAACATATGGTTGGATTGTAGTGAGAGAGTATGACTTGATAAGCCCTCATATATCAAAGAAATACTAATCCCTTTGGAAATGAAAATATGATAAAGAGGTGTTAAATCAATAGAATCATGATTATATTAGTCATTAGCCCCAACATATGCAATTTCAAATGAACAAGTGAATCCATTAGTAATTTAGTAATACCTAATAGGAGCTAGTAGATATAGTGGAAGGTCCGGTTAAAAGGGAACTTTTAATGATTTACCTAAAATTCTTGAAAGGAAGTGTATAACACAATGAGACCTTGAAAGAGTTGAGGAAAAATGAATCTAACTCTTGAATGCTAATTTTCTAAGATGGACCATATAAACCTTAGTAAACATACCATATCAATGGAGTAAGCCAAAGTTGGTTGACCTTGACACATAATCCCTAATGAGAGAATTTCACAAGGGCCTATGTGGGGCCTATTAAGTTAGATAATAAATTAATAATTGATAATAAAATAGATTGAAAATAGTGTATGAAAAATTATGGTTTATAAAGTAGTGGAAAAAGCAGGGATACAACATTCAAATATGCCTTCTTAATGCTATGTAGTGGACCAACTCAATTAGAAAACCATATTGACACCCAGTCAGTGGAAGAGTGGATTGGACATATAAATATTGGGAGTTTCAACATGGGAGATATTGTGGATGATCCTTTCACAAACATTCCCCTTATCTCTTAGCTGGTATTTTTGCACTTTTTAACTTGGGTGAGTGCACAAAGTTGAGGGACCTTTTAGATGCAATGGTTGATTCAAGAAACTCATTCAAATTCCATAAAATATAATTGATCCCAGGAAATCGGGACACTGCCAAACCTAGTCCCAATACTGACACGTTGAAGGTCAAGTAAGATAGTTAAACAAAACATGTACGCGTTATATAGTCCTAAAATGTGTATGCGTTATGATCTACTAAACACGTACGAATTTTTTAAAACCTGTTTTATGCCCAAAACAAGGCTGCATCCGTCACTTCCTCCATGATAGAAACGTAACAGTGGCTTCGGGCGATGGAGCAAGTAGTGGTGAACGCATTTTGAGGTCATAGAGCCCAAATAATCCACCTTGAGCACCAATATCCTCAATATCAGGTATGTAAATCAAATTCCACCTTTCTAATTTCTATATTTTGAGTTTTTGTATGCCCTAAAATGAATCTAATCCATAATTTTTTTTAATTTGTATGCCCTAAAAGAAATTTAGACCACAACTCCAAACATTTGTATCCCAAAGAAAGTTAAAAACCCAATTTACGTGTAAAAATAAAATCAATTTTAGTAGATGCATATATATACATGAGCATCCTTATGAATCCAAACCATTATTCACAAATATCCAAAGTTTCTCATGTATATTGCAAGGTTGCTTACAACTAGAAAAAATTTCAAGTACAATTCATATTGTCCCAAAAATACATAAATAAAGACGCTAAATGGCATACATAGTCCAAAAAAATTCATGCCACAACAAATAATAACATATCAAAATCCTTGCCAATATTGGGATTTTATTCATCAATAACATCGTTTACCCCTCGTCTAGGCTCTAGCCCTTGCCTCTACCTGGAATATCGAAGTTGGTCCTACAAGGACATTAGTGAACACCTTATAGTTTTGATGAAACTTCCTAATCCAAGTGTTAAGATAGGGTAGATAAGCTTCCCATGCTTAATACATGTTTCCACTTGAGTGAAGGGTGCATTTTGGTTAAGGTCAAGACAAGTGAGTTCAACAATAGACTCTCCTAACATCAAGATACATAAGGAGGTTGATGTGTTTGGTTACCTAGAAATCCCATACTATCATACATGATAGAATATAGTGGAAACCTTGCAATCTTAAAAGATTCAAAACTGTTAATTATGTTGAATTCTAGATCCCAAACCACTATACACAAATATGCAAAGTTTTTCATGTGTATATTTAAAGAGTTCATACAACTAAAATAACATCAAGTGAAATACATATATGCCCCAAATTACATATAAACAAAGATGCTAAATGGTTTATAGAGTCCAAAAAACTTCACACCACAACAAATAATTACATATATAAAATTACTTTCCTATATTGGGATTTTATTCATCAATAGCAACTTGTGCCCCCTGCTCTAGGTTCTAGCCCTTGCCTCTACCTGGAATATTAGAGCTGGTTCTCCGAGGGCATTAGTCAATACCCTACAGTTTTGATGAAACTTCATAATCCAAGCCTAAAAATAAGGTAGAGAAGCTTCCCAATCAACATATACACTTAGGACATTTAATGTATGTATCTGTCAATTGAAACTAATACACGTATACGACATAGAGTCAAGATGGAAAATTTTTCAATGTTTATTCTTTAGTGTATAATTTGTTCAATTTTAAATTTTAATTATAAATAGTTCAGGGTGTTATTTGTTGTACACTAGTTTTACATTTTCCATTGCTTAGAGATGTCATTATACCATGTGTATTTTTCTAATGATATTTTTTTTGTATTTATGATTGTAGTGGCTATTATGGATCAGAATGCAGAGATATTGAGAGAGATCGGTATGGCTTGGAGGGGTGTAGATGAACTCTGCCACTCATTGGCAACATCACTAGATACATATGTGGATACTATCAGTCGCTCAAATGATGCATTGTACATCATAGCATTGTATATAGAAAGAAAACAACATGAATATGTAGATGGATTGAGTTACAATGAGGTGAAGAAATTAAAAATAACTAAAGAACAAATATATTCACTTTTTAGAGTTCCTGGGACATATGCCATTCCAAGCACTTATTTCAATTGATTGGTGTGTTTTTCCACCAATTAGAGATCACTAGATTGATTGATGGTATATGGTATTTCAAATTCCCCCACACAACAACAGGGAGGTACCACTATACTTCCTCTGAAAACTCTATGTTGGGTTTGTGATGGGAAAACACGTCAACTATTTCAATATGTTGGGGTTTTAGGGCATTGGTATGGGGATGCCCCAAAACCGTCCCAATGCTAGGCATAGAGATTCCAATCGACCAATACCTCCACCCTGTAGCCAACTACCGAGGCTAGACATCCCTCCTGCACATACTATGATTCCCTAGACACAGGAGGCATTTCTGACGCTAGCTCAGGTGATTGTATGCCATAGTACATCTATTGACCAAGAAGGGCCCTCTTCCTCTGGTGGGGTACAACCATCATCTTTCAATGGAACAAGACCATCTACTGGTGGGGATATACTGACATCCTATGAGCCACAGATTGAGCCACAAATGTGGTCAAATCTGCTATGGTTGTGGAACAACACATGGAACCTCTACGATGACTTCTGACCAGGTAAGAACATTGTTAAAACATTAATTTGTTGTTCAAATTTATTTTTTTCCATATTGTACACATTAAACGATTGTTAATATACACAATTTTTAATCTTGTAGGAGCTTGATTCCTCTATAGCAGGTGGTAGTGTACATGGTGTTGTTGTATATGAGGCGACAACAACCAGCATTGAGGTCATTTTTTCAACATGTCATTTTGTTAATACATGTCATTTCATTAAAAAAAATTAGTTCATTAATTTCTTAGATGGTCTAATATCTACAATTTTTGAAGTTGTAGGCAGCGCATTCTGAACAGGATGCAGGAGACATAGATTTGAGTGAATTCCCCATAGGTGGCTTCTATGACATTTTTAGGAATGTAAGTACATGGTTAATGACTTAATCTTGTTCAAAATATTTTTTCTTAGTGTACTCCTTTATATATTTATAATATTTATAATTTTTAAACTTGCAGGTGTTATTTGGCTCTGCAGACGGTCAAGAATTTGGTATTAGTGATCCCTCCCATGGGGGATATATGTCCCAAGCATAGGTAAGTATTACAACATATTAATTTTTCAATACATCTTATTTCATATATTCATGTCCATGTCTAACTATAACAACACTCTGTGACTGCAGGCATCAATGCAAATCAATCCACCACTGCTTTGGTTTGGCTCTCCTCGCAGTCCAAATGTAGAGAAGGGTCTTGTCTACACCAGACGACCCTATTTCGTAAAAAGAGCAGGTTTCCATGATCATGGACCTACTGATTCCATAGTAATGCACATAGCCTTCAATGATAGTTGTTGGTTAGATTTCAATTCACTCCACGAATTTTTTTTATTAATGTTTTTTTTCGCATGTTTACAACATCAGGTTGGAGAGTCCTCCATGCCAAACCTTAGCAGGGTTGTTGATGTTGTCATTAATGTTACATGTACAATGGAAAAAATCCATGCATATGTATCTGCTTGACTATTTGTACACCTACAGTTCATTCGTATTGTGTATGCACATGCATGATGTCTAACTATTTTAGAATTTGGTGAATGTAGCCTCACTCTAGTCTAGTAGAGCATGTTAACAAGGTTCATGTTCAACCTACGGCTCCGCTCGCTACATATGAAACCCAGTCTCATCCCAGAGTATATTTTTTAGTGAGACATGCTCATCAATTATAAAATTGGTTAGTACTTTATCAAACATACATGTTGATATTTGTTGAGCTAATTGACATAGGATATTTTATTCCTGGAGCACCATTGTAGAGAGATTTTCAGCTAGGAGGAGGACACCACAGGAATCTATTCCTCGGATGGATTCAATGAGTGTTTGTTATAAGTAATTGAGTCATATCTTAATTTTTTTTAAAGTTTTTTAGTGATTCAGTATTAGTTCAGTTACTTGATCAAGAAATATGATCTTTGACTTGTAGTCGCCAGAGACGCACAACGGTCGTAGAAAGAGGAAAGATGCATCACATTCTGGAAAAAATAAGAGGAAGTTAAAGTTTTGATGTGTATTCTAGGACATATATACTTTTGTTAACAAGAGGAAGTTAGAGTTTTGATGTGTGAACGTGGACATATGTACTTTTTTTTACATATACATCATTGACCTTTTTGATACATGTACATTGATAGGCCATCTAAGGGTCATCTATTTGTGTATTATGAATTCCATGATATATCATATATTTCAGATTGTCTCTTGACATCTTCACAGTTCATTCTTATGTGTGATCATACATGTGTGGCCAATAATGTTTATATGCATAATGTTCCCAATTTTTTATAGCTTGGACAATTGCATGGAGATATCAATTATAACATTGAGAAAAATGCACAATTACAACAATGCACATTGACAACGATGCACATTTTCAATGTTCTTGACAACAATCCAATTGCATATACAATGTTAAATTGTGTCCACAACAATGCACATTTACAACATGTTCTTGACCACAATCGAATTATATGAAATTGCAGGTGAAATTATGTGAATGATGCACCCAATTCACACAATGTACTAACACACTTAACCTACAAAATAATAAACTAATACAAGTAAGTGATGTACATAAACTCCTAATCCACATAAATTTTTTTAACAAGTGGGACAAACACACATAGGCTATGAATCTAGACTTTCAAACACATGTGATGCACTCATGCAACCCATTTTAGTAGGTTAAATTTTATTGTGATGACACTCATATAAAAAAATGAACATGGGAATGCACATAAGTTTAATGTGACACTATCCTATTAACATGACCCTTGACCCCTAAATAAATAATCCCTTTATCATAAGCCCCACTCACAACTCACCAACCAAACCCAAATCCTCTTTATCCTAACCCCCTAACAATGTTAACCATAACCACCTAATGCATCTCATGTTTCATATCAGTCACATAATCACCTAATGTAATCAAGTGACACGCATAAGGAACAAACCAATCTAAATCAAGCACATGAATACCTAACCTACATAAGCAGCTATTGGACATATTAAAGGATGCACATAGAAGGAACACCTATGAAACACACTTATTTATCCCACATAGGTGATACTTATCTTTTACCTTGACCCACACAACCCCTATAACACTAGTCCATATAACACAATAACATTTATGGCTAAAGAGATTAGAAAATCCCAACAAAATATTTTTCGCAAGTGGCTCCTAAGAAACCACAAGGACAATTCAAGGAAAGTGACAAAGCTAGAAAGGATAAGAGAGATATCATCGATGAAACATCACCTCCCTTATTTATTTGGAACTTTGAATTCTTAAAAATGACATCAATTGCTCAAAATGAAAATATAGTGGAACACTAAGGACATTTCAAATGACATGGCACACTAAGGACATAAAAATCTATTAAGATTTTAATGTGGTAGGTTTGAATGTCACTCTTTGAATTTCTAGTTATACAATCAAAATCAAAATATTGCAAAGTTGACCCCTTTGTGCAAAAAATGCATAGACCCTTATTGAGAAACACCCTAGTTTCCAAAATCATCCTATAAGCAAATATCTAGGTCTTGGAACCAGAGGATAGGGGTATCCCTAGCATCAATTCAATGTCTTGAATCCAACGCATTTGATGGTTCATTGATCTGAGCCACGGTCACCATTCTATGGCCTGTTACAACTCGCACCCTACAGGCTTTCAAGGACACCTGATGAATCCCTACAGGGGGCATATAATGAAGACACATGTACATTTTTTACATATTGTTCTTTTCAAAGTATCCATCCATGAAATCACAAACCTATACCTAGTAGATAAAAAATAAATATGTATATCAGTAGATTGTTACATATGATATTGTAATTTTCGAAGAAAAAATAGTATTCAAAGAACTCATTACTAACCTGAGAAGTGACTAACTATATTTTTTTTCTTTCATTCCCGTTGTCAATATCATACATGACATATTTGAATGTCTCTAATTGGACATGTCATTTCTTCTATTTTCTCTAATTTCTTCGATGATTTCTTCAGGTAGCTTCTTCCTTGCATATTTTCTTTTTCGATTGTGTAGATTTCCTATGACCACAATGATCAATGATCTATGGTGTTCTTCAATTGGAGATTTTCCAAGATTATTTTTTGTATTTCTCAATCGTGTTATACTCCACCATGATGATCAATGAGTTAAATTGCATTTAATACTCCTCAATTGTAAGAAAATCAATGGTGGAGATGGTCTATGGTGCTTCTCAATTGGAGATTCTCCATGTAGGTATTTTTATTGCTAAATAGTTTCTACACTCCACCATAATGATCAATGAGATGTTGACTTTGATGCTCCTCAATTGTAATACCATCAATGATGGGGATGGTCTATGGTGCTCCTCAATAGTACATTCTCCAAGATTGGTGTTTTTGTTGCTAAATTGAATCTATACTCCACCACAATTATCAATGAAAAATTGCATTTGATGTTCCTAAATTATAATAAATTAATGGTGGAGAATTGGAGATGGTTTTTCTATTGGACTCTTGAACCTTGTCCAATGTCTTTGGTGCTCCAAGCAATCCTTATAGCTCTTGTGATGGATATCGTATCAATGAAATACTCACTTTGTGTGAACTTTCTTGCAATGGAGAGAGTGTATGCTATGTATAGAATCTAAAATTGCCTGCACTATCATGTTTCTTCGTAATCCTGTTAGAGTGTCTCTCGGACAATGACACACATTGTATATACATGCGCAAAATGCGTATGCATTTTTCTTGTACAAAATGTGTGCGTATTTTGTAGTTATATAACGCATACGCATTTTTATCTACTTAGCAACATTTAAAGAAGGTAGTTCCACAGCTAACAAATCATTGAATTTCTGCCCGCACCCCATATATCTTAACCCCCTAACACCCATAAAATCCCCCCCCCAATTCTTAAATTAGTCCCCACTCTCTCACTTTACATTTAACATATTTGCTTGTTAATAACAAGAATTATATTTTTACATGGAACATAAAACCAAATAGAACAATCTACTTGTAGGTAGGGAGAAACACACAACCTTCTCAACTTTTTTTAATAATCCAAGTTACCGTAACACATTAAAAATATTCTCTTAGGAACCAAATAAAGGATTCAATACACAAATCTTAGAAGCTGCAAAGGAAAAATTATAGGAAAAAAGATAAAACAAATAACATGGCAATTGAGAGAATGAACCAACATAAAACTGAAACATGAAAAAAAAACTTTTGTAGATTGCAAGGGTTCATCAAGAGACTCATGAACTAAACGAAGAATAATTCCATTAGACAATATCACAAAATAGGTTAAAATGATGTTATATTTTCAAATTTGGATTTGCAGTTTCTCAAAATATAATTTTACCTCTTCCTAACCCCCACCCCTCCACACACACACACACATGTGCGGGGGAACACACACATACACATCCATATGCCTCCCCCTACCACTAACACCCCCACTCCTCTCTCTCTCTCTCTCTCTCTCTCTCTCTCCCTCTCTCTCTATGTACCCCTCATATTCTCCTAACTCATACTAACCCCCTCTCCCTCTCTCTCTCACTCCCTTACTCCTCCACCTACACCTAACCCCGAACCCCTCTCCCTCTCTCTCTCACTCCCTTACTCCTCCACCTCCACCTAACCCCGAACCCCCCCCTCTCTCTCCCTTACACTCCCTAAACCTTACTAACCCCTTATCTCAATATCTTTCTCCCTTGCATGCTTACCCCCTCCTCTCCCTGTAAGAGATAAAGAGAGTGAGATAAGGGGTTAGTAAGGGTTAGGAAGATGATGGGGAAGAGAGAGAGGGGGGGTCTGGGTTAGATGAAGGTGGAAGAGTATGATAGTGAGGGAGAGTGTGAGAGGGGGTTAGCATGAATTATGAGGAAGATGGGGGTGTGTTAGTGGTAGGGGGAGTCATAGGGATGTGTTTGTTTGTGTGTGTGTGTATGTGAGATAGAGAGAAACAATGGGGAGGTGGTGTGTTAGGTGGCCAGGGAAGAGATAGAGGGTGGGGGTTAGGTGTAGGTGTACGAGTAGGGGAGTGAAAGAGAGTGAGAGAGGGTTAGTATGAGTTAGAGGGGGTTAGTATGAGTTAAGGGGGGATATGGAGAGAGAGAGAGAGAGAGAGAGAGAGAGAGAGAGAGAGAGGATGGGGGGAATTAGTGGTAGGGGAGACATAGGGATGTGTGTGTGTGTGTGTGTGTGTGTGTGAGAGAGAGAGAGAGAGAGAGAGAGAGAGAGAATAGGGTGGTGGTTTTTTAGGTTGTTGGGGAAGATATAGGGGGTTAGGGGTTAAGGGTAGGTGGATGAGTAGGGGAGTGTGAGAGAGTGAGAGAGGGATTTAGTAAGAGTTAGAGAGAGAGATATATTAGGGGATGGTAAGGGCTAGAGAGAGAGAGAGAGAGGGTTTGGGATTTGGTGATGAGAAAGGTGATTAGGGAGAAAGGGGGGTATGGGTGAGAAGCATGAGTGTTTGGGTTAGAGAGAGACAGAGGTAAAGGGAGAGACTTTAGGGGGTGGTAAAGGGTAGAGGTCGAGATGGAGGGAGATTGTTAAGGGGTTAGAGTGTTAGAAAAATAGGATCGCAGAGCAATAACAATAAACAAGATGCAAATATAAATCGCATAAACACAATACAAGAGAGACACAAATATGTGGTTCACCCAATCTAGGCTACGTCCACAGAGAAGTTTCCTTCCTTTTATTATACTGTCCAACAAAATTAAGTGATACACCCTGCAACACATTTGCTACAACTTCCTCTTCAATCTCTCTCAGCCTCTCTTACACAGTCATAGAGATCTTTACAATTCTATAATACATCACACAACCATATTACAATGTCTTCCTTTTAAATGGGAATTACCATAGGAAAATACTATGGGCTACCGAATACCATGGGCCCACAAAGTGTTGGCCAACAAACAAACCAAAAAATTTCTTTCGTGGGCTTAGCCCCCAAACCCCCTTTCTCGAGGGCCCTGTTAACACCCAAAAAGTGCTCACTACCTCATCTACCCATTACATGACTCATTTGTCCATATTTCTTACCATATTTGCCTCCAAAACCTTAAAATCCCATTAAAAAGCCTCCAAAAGGCCACAAAACCATTAAAAAAGCCTCCAAAAGGCCAAAAAACCCCTTTTTCCCCCAAAATAATCCAAAATTCCTCCAAAATAGCAAAAACCCTCTAAACAGGGAATAAAAAATACAAAAAAAGAGGAAAAAGAGGGAAAAAGGAAGCAAAAACCCTATACAGTTGACCTAAACCATATGGTACCCAAAACCATGGGCCAGCACTCCACCACTAAAAACCTATAAATAGGTGATGGAGGCCCCTCATTTCATATCCAAAGTCAATCACACCCTTACTCTACCAAAATCACTCCTGAAACCCTAGCTCACCCTTGAGTTACTTTCACATTTGAGTGCCCCTTTGGCCCATTTCCAAATCCCTTTGGAGAAAGAGAAAGGAGCAAAACTGGAAGCTTGGAAGCAACCCTCTTGGACTGCTGCAAAGGCTTTACCAACCTTCACATTGGAGGTATAATCAATACAAAAAACCCTTTTTATTATCTTGTTTTTTTCTGTTTTATGCACATGTTTAGAGTAGTTACTATTTTACTGTACTATTTTTCTGAATTGCTACTAAGGAGTCCCTTCTCCTTAGTAGGTGCTCATTTGGACAAGCTAGGGTGAAAACCCTAGCTACAGTCTTGGCGACTCCCCTTGTGTTCCTTTGAATTTATGGTTATAATTTTAAAGTTTGAAACGTTTTTTAATTTTTTGCAATAGTTTTCTGTTTTTTCCCTATCGGTTGTCCCTTTCGGATGCCATAAACTGCATCTGTTGCCCCTCGCAGTTGCGTTCTGACCGCATCTTTCAGGCATTTACCTGCGATCTGACCATGGCTCTCAGACTGTTTCTGGCGACCTACCGACGGTTTCCAGTCTATTACCTGCGATCTGACCACGGCTATCAGCTTGTTTCGTGCAGTCCGACCGCGGCTGTTAAAACATTTTCTCACGTCCCGCTTGCGGCTTTCAGCCATTTTCCTGCAACCCGCCTGCATCTTTCGGTCTTTTTCCCATGTCCTGCTTGCGGCTTTCGGCCATTTTCCTGTAACCCGCCTGCGTCCTTTGGCCTTTTTTCTGCGTCTCGCTTGCGGCTTTCAGCCATTTTCCTGCAACCCCCCTGTGTCTTTCGGCCTTTTTCCTGTGTCCTGCTTGCGGCTTCAACCATTTTTCTGCAACCCGCTTGCATCTTTCGGCCATTTTCCCGCATCCCGCTTGAGGCTTTCAGCCATTTTTCTGCAACCTACCTGTGACTTTCGACCTTTTCCCCGCGGTCTGACTGCGTATTTCGGCCAAAATCCTGCAACTCGTCTGCGACTGTTGAGATGTTTCCCGCGGTCCGACCGCCCAGATTTGCCACAGACCCAGGGTCTGTTTTTGCACTTTTTTCACTGTTTCGAACCCAGCACTTTGATGCAATATTTTCTGCACCTGCACAGCCATCTGTCCCATCTGCAACCATACTTCCCTACAACCTTTTTCTTGTAGTATTATTTCTGTTCCATTTATAGAATATTTTTAAAAAAAATTTCAGCATTTTAATTAAAAAGAGAAAATTTTGCATTTCAAAGTTTAAATTCTGTATTGTTATTTTTAGTTAAAAAGTTGGCCACTCCGTGGCACTTTTACTTGGGTTCATCATCTCACACGCACACACTCTGTCACCTAATTCAAGTGAGCCATAAAATACTACTTAACACAACCAACATTCTAACCCCACTTGGGGAACACATAAGAATTTTTTGTAGTTAGGTAGGATCGGGGGGATAGGCATCCAAATAACACCCCTCAGTTGCTTACACTTGAGACATAGTTGTTGACCATTAGGGAACCAAAATCCTCTAGTATTTTTTGACACGGTTTAAAACCAATTTATCGAGAAGGCCTCTTCCCTAGGAGGGTTGAAGTCTCCAGATTGGTTCCGGAAGCATGAGTGGAATACAGCAATCCATTCAGTAACCGAAGGATACCTTTCGCAGTTCTTGGTGTATCACCCGTATGGGGATACAGCGGCGATAGAACCAAACGACAGATTCACCCAACCGAATGTTAAATTTTGAGCATTAATTCACAATACTCTAGGATCTTCACTGAGAGAATAACATATACAATATATCAATGCATAACAATCACAATAAGCATGACAAGCATCACAAGAATCAAAAGCATGAGAGACAAGAGACACAAAGTTTCCGTGGAGAAAACCCTAAGGTGAAAAACCCCACAACTTCCTCAGAGATAGAGAGAGCAATGGCTCAACCAAAGTACAACCAAAATATATTGAGATAGTCTCCTAGTAGCAGATGATCCTCCTCCTCACTAGTGCACCACTTTCTGAGTGAGAGAGATATGACTTTTCGAATGATCTAAATAGAGATTTCCTGATCTCTATTTATACTAACCTGTTTTCCCAATGACCTTATGGGGCCGACTTGTCTAGCTAGGTATATCCACAATATAATATATATATTTCTCTGTTTTCCATTAGGGAACCAAAATCCTTTAGTATTTTTTGACACGGTTTAAAACCAATTTATCGAGAAGGCCTCTCCCCTAGGAGGGTTGAAGTTGCCAGACTGGTTCCGAAAGCATGAGTGGAATACCACAATCCATTCAGTGACCGAAGGATACCTTTCGCAGTTCTTGGTGTATCACCCGTATGGGGATACATCGGCGATAGAACCAAACGACAGATTCACCCAACCGAATGTTAAATTTTGAGCATTAATTCACAATACTCTAGGATCTTCACTGAGAGAATAACATATACAGTATATCAATGCATAACAATCACAATAAGCATGACAAGCATCACAAGAATCAAAAGCATGAGAGACAAGAGACATAGAGTTTCCGTGGGGAAAACCCTAATGTGAAAAACCCCACAACTTCCTCAGAGATAGAGAGGGCAATGGCTCAACCAAAGTACAACCAAAATATACTGAGATAGTGTCCTAGTAGCAGATGATTCTACTCCTCACTAGTGCGCCACTTTCTGAGTGAGAGGTATATGACTTTCCGAATGATCTAAATAGAGATCTCCTGATCTCTATTTATACTAACCTGTTTGCCCAGTGACCTTATGGGGCCGACTTGTCTAGCTAGGTATATCCACAATATAATATATATATTTTAGGGCCGACCCCAAACATGGTGGTCTAATAACCCATCGGCAAGTACACACACTTGCGACACTTGTCAATCCACATAACGACACTTCCTTATAGAGGAATAACACATCTCTAATAAGGGTATAATAAATATATATGAAATACATAGATGAAATACATTCTGAAGTTACATATACATCAACACTCCCTCTTAACTAGGAAGGTATTTCTTGACACAGATCTGCTAGACAAGTATTCTTCTTGGGATCATCGTCATTGATGCATCGTCATCATCATCATCACTGCTGCTGCTATCTCAACCAATCTCTGACTCTACTCATCATAGGAAGTTCTACAGAGCCAGTCCTTTTTCATACTAGATGTAGGCCCACCACCTGCAGGTCTTCATCATCACTGGCCATACTGTGGAAATCTCAGGACTTATTACGTGCGTCACAAAACCTTAAAAGAGTCTCTTGACTAGCAAGAACTCTAAAGAGCATCTAAGGCCTTTTTCATCCTGTCCAGATCTACAAGACTTATTACATGTGACCCCACCACAAAACCTCGAAAGAGAATCCCAGGACTGATTACGAGCACAAGGCTCAACCTATCGGATCTCCCAGGGCAAAAATTACATGTGGTCACCACAAAACCTCGAAAGAGCATCCCAGGACTGATTACGAGCACAAGGCTCAACCTATCGGATCTCCCAGGGCACAAATTACATGTGGTCATGACAAAACCTTGAAAGAGCATCCCAGGACTGATTACGAGCACACGACTCAACCTATCGGATCTCCCAAGGCACAAATTACATGCCATAGGACAAAACCTCGAAAGGGCATCTGCAAAATATTCCAGGGCACAAATTACATGCCATAGGAAAAACCTTGAAAGACTATCTACAGATCTCCCAGGGCACAAATTATATGTCCTCCCAAGCAAAACCTCGAAAGAGCATTTGCCAGATATCCCAGGGTACAAATTACATGCCATAGGCAAAACCTCGAAAGACTATCTGCAAATCTCCTAGGGCACAAATTACATGCTTATCTGCATAACCTGTTCCATGGCCACAGAGCATCAACTTGATACTCACCATACATCATCCTGATGTACACATGATCATCCTGATCATCATCACTGAAACATCTTGTTGCATGTCATCTGGAGCAACATCCTGAAGCTCGTCATCCATGATCATCCTGATCATACAATGCATCTACCTGATACATATCATCATACATGATCCACTTGATCACACAGTGTATCCACCTGATACAAATATAAATACATGGTACATATCAACATACATGATCTACCTGATCATACAATGTATCCACCTGATACATATATAGATACATGGTCCAAGCATCCAACATGATGCTTATACAAAATACATACACATGATCCAACCGATCATATCCAGCATCCAACATGATGCATACATACATATAAATGATCCAATTGATCATATCCAGCATCCAACATGATGCGTACATACATATACATATAAATGATCCAACTGATCATATCCAGCATCCAACATGATGCATACATTCATACATATAAAAATGATCCAACTGATCATACAAAGCAGAAACCAGAACATCATCCTGATGCTCATCATCCAGCGCTTACATCCACAGCCATGTGAAGGATCCTCCTTCCAACATGCTTGGAATGGATTTAGCAAATGTGTCCATCACTTCTTCCTCGAAATGTCATCAATCTAAAGAACACTAAGCCTCTCCCTGAAGTGATCGAACTTCACCCTGGCTAGTGGCTTCGTCAGCACATCTACAATCTGCTCGTCCATCGCAACATATAGGAGCTTCACAGCTCCTCTCTGCACCATATCACTAATATAGTGACATTTGATCTCTATGTGTTTTGAACTGTCATGAAACACTGGGTTCTCGGACAACTTCACACAACTCTGGTTATCACAGAAGATACCAGTAGCATCCAATGGGAAATCAAATAATTCAGACAGTAGCTTCCGTAGCCATACTGCCTCACAACTAGCTGAACAGGCTGCAACATACTCTGCCTCAGCTGTACTCAGTGCTACACAGGACTGCTTCCTGCTAAACCAAGAGATCACACCTGATCCCATACTGAAGCAGCACCCAGATGTGCTCTTCCTATCTGTAGCACTACCAGCCCAATCTGAATCAACATAACCCTGCAGGTTAAACTTTTGATTCGCCTCATACTTGAAGCCCATAATCCACTGTACCCTTCAGGTACCTCAGAACATGCTTTACAACAACCAGATGAACACTCCTCGAATCTGTCGGGAATTGACTCAATGTGTTCACCGCAAAGCAAATATCTGGTCTCATGTTCGTCAGGTAGATCAAGGACCCAATCATCTGACGATACATAGAGACATCAACCGGCTCAGATGAAGCATCACATAGAAGCTTCAGATTCGATTCCATAGGTGTGGCCATGTCCTTGCAATCCATCATCCCAAATATCTTCAGGATTTCTACTGTGTACTTCCCTTGACCAAGGAAGATCCCACCTGCACTCTGCCACACCTCCATACCTAGGAAATAATGCATCATTCCCAAATATTTCATATCAAACTCGGTAGCAAGCTTCCTTTTAGTATCTGCAATCAATTTGTTATCTCTTGTTACAAATAAGTCATCCACATACAGGAGTAGAAACACAGGATTCCCTTCCTCAACCTTGTAGTAAAGGTTGGAATCCGCTTTACTCTTGGCAAAGCCCAAACCAGATAGGAAACTGTCCATCCTACCATACCAAGTTCTGGGAGCTTGCTTCAAGCCATACAAGGCTTTCTTCAATCTTTACACATATGACTCCCTGTCATGTATTTTGAAACCAAGTGGCTGCTCCACATATACTTCCTCTTCAACTACACCATTCAAGAAAGTAGTCTTGACATCCATCTGGTGTATTTTCCATTTCATCACTGCAGCCAGGGCAAGTATTGTTCTGATGGAAGTATACCTGGATACAGGTGCAAAAGTTTCTTCATAATCTATTCTCACTTTCTGAGAGAAGCCACGAGTTACAAATCCTTCTTTTTATTTCTCTACACTGCCATCTGCAGCATGCTTGATTTTGTAGATCCTTTTAGAAGTCACAACAGACTTATCTTTAGGTCTTGGTACAACATCCCAAACATCATTCTTCATTATTGATTGGTATTCCTCAACCATGGCATCCTTCCATTCTTTCTTTTCCGTTGCTTCTTCATAACTGGAAGGCTCTTTGTTCATAATGTCACAGAGTAAAGCAATATAGTTGGTATGTGATCTGGTTCTCTTCTTTGCTCTGTGTTCTTCTTCTGGAATGCCAAATCTTTCTACATATTGAATGAGCTCTCTAGCCCATGAAGGTTTCCTCTTGTGAGATTCATCCTCACGGGATGGATCTACAGGTCCTTGCGGATCTTCAAACTCATGAACAACTTCTGGAACTGCTTCAGTCATGGTAGTGTCTTGAAATCTAGTTTCCTTAGGTTCTTCATAAACTTTGATAGGTGCCTTCCTTGATTTGATGAATGCTGAGTTTTCATCAAATGTTATATCCCTACTGACATCAATCTTCTTGAACCCTGGAAAGTATATTCTGTAATCCTTCGAGCTTTCATTGTAACCCACAAAGATACCCTTCTTTCCTGAAGGATCTAGTTTAGTCCTTTTTTCCTTTGGGACATGAGTGTATACTAGACAACCAAATATTCTGAGATGGTTGACTTCAGGTTTCTTACCAGAAAAGACCTCTTCTGGTGTCTTGTTGTCCAATATCTTGTGGGGTGTTTTGTTCTGCACATATACAACTCTTCTAGATGCTTCTACCCATAGATGCATAGGTAGATCCTGGTCATGCAGCATTGCCCTTGCTGCTTCCATGATTGTTTTGTTCTTCCTTTCTGCAACTCCATTCTGTTGAGGATTATAAGGAGCAGTCAACTCCCTCTTAATCCCTGAATCACTACAAAGCTTCTTGAAGTCACCTGAGGTGAATTCTCCACCATTGTCAGAGCTGAATGTTTTGATCTTCTTGTCAGTTTGATTCTCCATCAAGGTTTTGAATTCCTTGAATTTATCAAACACCTCATCTTTGTTCTTAAAGAAGTATACCCAAGTCTTGCTGGAGAAGTCATCAATAAATGAGAAATAGTAAACATACCCACTCAGAGAACTGGATGACATAGGACCACATACATCTGAGTGGATGATTTTCAGGATGTCTTTTTCCTTGCTTTCACTGCTTGGGAAAGCCTTCTTAATGTTCTTACCTTTTGCACATCCTTTGCAAACACCTTCATGTTCGGTCTTGATTTCAGGAAGACCCTCTACATCCTTGCTTGCAATTGGAAGTGCCCTATAGTGCATATGAGCAAGTCTTCTATGCCAAAGTTCACTTGGCTCCATGGATTCATGTACCATGGCATGTTCAGGTTGTCCCTTCAATTTATACAAACCTCCCTCTTGCTCTCCAATCACTACTGCATCATCTATGTTCTTTCCCTTTGGCCACATTAGGACTTGGCCATCCACAAATGCAACCCTCATACCTTTTGCATCCAATGCAGAGATGGAGAGTAAGTTCTTCTTGAGCCCAGGTACATAAAGGACTTCTTTCATCTTCAAAGATTTTCCAGAATCTAAGTTGTAGGAGGCTTCACCACTTCCTTTGATTGGGTATTGATAATCATCCCCAAGTTTCACCTTATGGGGTGATTCATGTTCAGATAGATTCACAAAAGATTTCTTAAACCCAGTGATATGTTTGGAAGCCCCACTTTCAATCAACCAATCATTACAACCATGGGAGATAGTACCTGTGAGAGCAGAAATTAGAACATATTCTTCTTCACTTGATGAGTCATCATCACTATCACTTTCTTCCCTATCCTTTTTCTTTGGGGGTTCATCATCTTCAGCAGCATGATCATGATATCTTCTTTTGTTATTCTTCTTCTTCTTATTGAAGTTGTTGTTGTTGTATTTCTTCTTCTTGGGACAATCTGAAGCAAAGTGTCCCTTCTCATTGCAATTGAAGCATCTGAGATCTTTCTTATCTTTATGATAATGGTGGTGTGAGAATCTCCTGTTATGAGATGATTCCTTCTTGGACTTGCCTTTCCTGGCATGTGCTGTGAGAGCTTGATCTTCATTTCCCATCTTTTCTTCTCGGGCCACAAGCCTAGCTTCTTCTTGAGAGCATTCTTTCCGCAATCTGTTGAAGGAGATCAACTTCTTCCTTGCACAAATTCCTTGAATAAAGGAATCTCATGACCTGGGTAGGCCATTTAGAGTGGTCATCACCACTTCACCATTCTCCACCATTTCATCCACTGCTTCTAGTTGTTCCTTGATCTGGGAGACCCTTGAAAAATAATATTGAATGGTTTCTCCATTTTGAAACTTTACTCCTTTCAATTGGTTCCGCAGGGTCATCTTTCGATTTATGTTCTTCCCTTCAAATAGCTTGGTCAAAGAGTCAAACATCTCCTTAGGTGTCTTTAGAGAAGACACATGGGGTATGAGATGGTCTTTGATAGAATTATAAATGATTCTCTTTTCCTTGACCAAGTTCTTTTTATGCAATATCTTGGCCTTTTCATCATCTGGGATAGGGATGTCTTCTTTTACATATGAGTCCAACTCATTTTCTTCCAGGATTAACCCAATCCTATACTTCCAAGCTCAGAAGTTATCAACTCCTTCAAGCTTATGCTCAAGCTTGGTGTGGTGAGACATCTTGAAGAGTACTTCAAATGGAAATAGAAAAGATTTAGGTTTTACCACTTGAAATGCTGAAAACTGGATCTGGTCTCGGATTAGGGTTTGTTGGAAAAAACCCTAAAAATTCAAAATGTGAATTTCAATTTTTTGAAAGGATAGAAAGATGCGCCTTGATGACTTGATTAGCCTGGTGTATTCAGAATTTGAGATCAGCAAAGCTTTACCCTTCAGATTTTCCTTTTTGTCCTCCCGGGTTCACTAGGGAGAGCCCTAAATTAGGGTTTGAGTTTCGCGGAGATCTACCCAGCCAAAAATCTCGATCCAAAGCTTTAAACTTCGATTTTTGCAAGGAGCTTCCAGCTATGTCTTCAGATTTCAGAAATTCCTATTTTTGTGGAAACCCTAACTTTTAGGGTCAAATCTGAAAATGCTCAGAATTGAATTCTTATTGGACAGATAGATTCTCCTTGATGAGTAGAGTCAATCTACTATACTGCTTTTCCAAAATCTGTGGAGAGAAACCCAATAAACAAGAAACTCAAGTTTCCGTCACTGCAAAATGTCTTTTTCTCAACCTGGCTCTGATACCATGTTAAATTTTGAGCATTAATTCACAATACTATAGGATCTTCACTGAGAGAATAACATATACAGTATATCAATGGATAACAATCACAATAAACATTACAAGCATCACAAGAATCAAAAGCATGAGAGATAAGAGACACAGAGTTTCAGTGGGGAAAACCCTAAGGTGAAAAACCCCACAACTTCATCAGAGATAGAGAGAGCAATGGCTCAACCAAAGTACAACCAAAATATACTGAGATAGTCTCCTAGTAGTAGATGATCCTCCTCCTCACTAGTGCGCCACTTTCTGAGTGAGAGAGATATGACTTTCCGAATGATTTAAATAGAGATCTCCTGATCTCTATTTATACTAACCTGTTTCCCCAGTGACCTTATGGGGCCGACTTGTCTATCTAGGTACATCCACAATATAATATATATATTTCAGGGCCGACGCCACACATGGTGGTCTAATAACCCATCGACAAGTACACAAACTTGCGACACTTGTCAATCCACATGACAACACTTCCTTATAGAGGAATAACACATCTCTAATAAGGGTACAATAAATATATATGAAATATATAAATGAAATACATTCCGAAGTTACATATACATCAACACCGAACGTGTCATGAACGGGGTATCTTAGTTGCTTTTCTTCTAGGATTGACTACCCGGTGTCCCTCCCGGTAGGGAGATATCTTTAGCCACTTGGCTCTACTATCCATATTGTCTGACTTGGATTTCATCACCTTGCAGAGGATATGTCAAGTTGAGTCAGAATACTATTTAGTTAGGTGTTTGCATGCTCCCTTACCTCCTTTTGGTCTAGCGAGTCCACTATTTTTATTTTTTAGGAAACCTGTTGCTTGTTGGTATTCTGACCATTTCTGTTGATACTCCACTTATTGTAGCACAACTGTTACAGTAACTGTTTTGAGTTGGTTGTTGGCCTGAGTGCCATATTTTTTTGAGCTCTCCTTCTGCACACTCAGTTGCATTAGGGTTTTTGCGCTATTTTTCACTCAATACAACCCCCAGACACTTGACACCATCTGTCACCATTGAGTCCCCGAGACATTCTCGGCACCTCTGGGGAGAGACCCCCTAGCACGGTTCACTTGACATCACCCATCATAGACGTAGATCTTCATCACTTGATACCACTCATCATAGATCTTCAGCTTTGTCACTTGACTCCACTCGTCAACGGCATAGAACTCCGTCACCCGATCTACACCCCCCTTATTTTACCTCTGATTCTGAGGCAGAGTCCGAGAACCCCACTTACACTGCACCAACTAGCCCCATGGCTGGCGTGAATTCCACCCCTTTCTTTGTAGGGACCATTGGTGGAGCATCCACCACCACACTAGCTACCACACCTGCTTTGGGTATGCCCTCAATGGGGCCCACATCTACCATTCCTATCACTGTACCCATTCCAGTAGCTGACATACCTATCCCCACTCCATTAGTGACTCACACTACCCTTGGCGGTGCAGGACCGTCCCATACCACTTTTGTTCCTCCACTTGGGGGCAACATCCCAAACCCAGCCCCTCCACTTGGGGGCATTGGCCCCAACATGGTCACAACCGCTAATATGTCACATCCTTCTACTAGTTTTCCATTCATGGCTAGTATCAACCTTCCTGACCTAGCTAGATTAACTAACGATCCCATCAGACACGACCCTGCGTGGCCTCACATGCCCATCAAGCTCCCCTCCGACATCCCTAAGTTTGAAGGAAAGGCAGGTGAAGACCCCCAGAACCATATTATGTCCTTCCATCTATGGTGTTCCTCCAAATCCATAGTGGACGACTCTATCTGCCTCCGTCTGTTATAGTGCACCCTCACTGGCTCTGCAGCTAAGTGGTACATCGAGCAGCCCCATGGGACCCATGCCACCTTTACTTCCCTTGCCTCGACTTTCCTGCAGTTCTTTCAGTTACCTGTCCGCTATGACGCAGGAGTTGAGATCCTACTGTCTTGCAGATAGAACACGGCTAGCCACATCACTGACCACATTCATGAGTGGCGTCGACGCCATAGCCTCTGCAAAATCAAGTTAGACGACCGTATCTTCTTAGACTGGTTTCTAAAATCCCTCCTTCCTGTCATTGCCAAGGATGTGGCATCCGAACGACCCTAGTCCGAAGAAGAGGCCATCCTCAAAGCCCAGTAATTTGACCTTATTTACGCCCAGTTGGGTTATCTGTATTCCATCATACCTGATGCCCCTCGTGGCGATTCCTCCCAACATGATGCGCCAGGGGCATCCCATGCCGCAGATGGCATCATTGGCTGGATTGCCTCGCATCCCCAACCCTTTTCCATAGCACGTCCTAGCCATGGCCCCGACCTTTCGCGGGCTACATCTCAATTCGGAGCAACCCATTCGTATGCTCCCATGGCACATCACCACCATTCCCATGGACCCTCATGCCCACCTCAGTGCTTTGGTCATGCATCCCCCGCTTACACCCCCCAGTCGCACCTCAGCCATATTACCCCACATAGGCTGCACCAGCTCCTGTGTCCTCTCAAGCCCAACCTGCTTATTACCCACCACAGGCAGCCCTTGCGGCAAACCCACAACCCGTTCCGCAGATGTATCAGCAACCCCCACAAGGTTCAACACCTGCGCTACCTCCACTTGCTTATTATCCACTGCAGCCTACTCCCACATCTGCACAACCCCAGAACCCACCTGTTGCCCAAGGGCAAGTGTATGCCCAACAGAATCCGCAGCAGAACCAAAATAACCAACGCCAACAGGGCCAACAGAACCGTGGCAAAGGCTGTAACCGTGGGAACAACCCCCCTCCAGACCAAGGTGGTCAACCTCCCAATCCCCCAAACAACAATAACGCGGCACTTGCCAACCAGAACCCTGATCAGCTGCCCAACCAGGCCAAAAATCCTAATTTGTGAACAAACCATCCTTGTTCTATTTGTGGGGTCTATGGCCACTACACACATGCTTGCCCACATTTGGAGCGAGCTCGGCAACTCTAGACTGATGGTGCCCATCGCCAAGGGCACGCGGCTCCTCAAGCGCCACCCAACCCCCCACCACCTCAGCATCAACCTTTGGTGCTACAAAACCCCTTACCAACCCAAGGCGTAGTGAACACTCAGCCATTGGCTCCCCCTCAAGGAAACGCGCCACCACAACAACAGATCACTTATGCCGCTCCTGATCAACCCATGTTAGACTCAGGCACCCACCACTTGTTAATGATGTCATCCACCGATGTCAACCTCCAAACCCGTCGGAACCAATATGGCTCCACCCCTGAAGCCTCTCCCGCTGACAAAAACACTAACGCTTATCCCACTGATCAGATGTTACGTATACCTTCGGCTCCACTAGATGGCGCCTCCAAAGCACCTCGCTTCCCACTTCGTCGCATCAACAATAATCCCAATGCTCGCGCTGCGTCAAATTACAACATTGTAGATGACTTAGCCCAGTCTCCCGCAACCATGTTTGCGTTAGAAGTCTTAAAAAAATGTCCTTCACAGTGCAAGACTTTGCTCTCTGCCATTGGTGCTATTGACCCAAATGATTCACGACTGATGGCTTTCGATTTGGACCAGACTGAACCACGCCTGCCTTCCACTTTAGCGTTCCAAGTTTCTATTTCCATTCGGAATCTTGTCATCTATCGGTGCATTATCGATGAAGGTGCCTCTACATGCAATATGTACACATTCGTTTGGCAGAAGTTGGGATCCCCTACTCTCCAATAGTCCACCACTATGTTGCGAGCCTACGACGGCCGTTCGGCTCAACCCCAAGGTATCTTAGCTAATGTCCCCGTCCTGTTGGCTGGCAAAACTGTGCTCATTGACATAGAGGTCATCAATGCCCAACTTGATTATAACCTTTTACTGTTAAATTTTCAAAATTTACTTCAATCTGATCTAGGATCTTAACTGAGAGAACAACATGTATAGAAAATCTATAGCATATCAATCATGGACACAATAATGCAAGCACACAAGAGACACAGAGTTTGCTTGGGGAAAACCATAAAGGTGAAAAACCCCAATAACTTCCTCAGAGATAGATAGAGAAATGATAAAACCAGAATACAAGAGATAGTCTTCTCCTAGCAGCAGAGCCTCCTCCTCCACAAGTGCACCACTCTCCCAAGTGTGAGTGAGAGAATAGAATGTGTAAAATGAGAGAGACACACTCTCTATTTATACACTAACTTGACTTTACCTTTACTCAACTAGGTCGGCCTCAACTCAACCACTTAACATAATGCTGATTGGGCCGACCCCCACTAGGGTGGTCTAATAACCCTTTGTCCCACATGGCTGGCCCCCAAGAGGGTGGTCTAGTAACCCTTTGACCCACATGACTTATATAGGGCCGACCCCAACAAGGTGGTCTAATAACCCATCAAGTATAAGTTACGACAATTACAATATAAATGACGACACTTCCATATAGAGGAATAATAACCTATCTATAGGAATACAATATAAATATATGTGAAATACATTCCGAAGTTACATATACATCAACACTCCCTCTTAACTAGGAAGGTATTTCTCAACACAGGTCTTCTATCACAAGCCATCTTCTTTGGATCATCGTCACTGCTGCTGCTATCTCAATCAATCTCTAAATCTACTCGTCATAGGAAATTCTATAGAGCCAGTCCTTTTTCATACTGGATGTAGGCCCACCACCTGCAGGTCTTCGTCATCACTGGCCATACTGTGGAAATCTCAGTACTTATTACGTGCGTCACAAAACCTTACAAGAGTCTCTTGACTAACAAGAACCCTAAAGAGCACCTGAGGCCTTTCTCATCCTGTCCAGATCTCCAGGACTTATTACATGTGACCCCACCACAAAACCTCGAAAGAGAATCCCAGGATTGATTACGAGCACAAGGATCAACCTATCGGATCTCCCAGGGCACAAATTACATGTGGTCACCACAAAACCTCGAAAGAGCATCCCAGGACTGATTACGAGAACAAGGATCAACCTATCAGATCTCCCAGGGCACAAATTACATGTGGTCATGGCAAAACCTCGAAAGAGCATCCCAGAACTGATTACCAGCACATGGCTCAACCTATCGGATCTCCCAGGGCACAAATTACATGCCATAGGACAAAACCTCGAAAGAGCATCTGCCAGATATCCCAGGGCACAAATTACATGCCATAGGAAAAACCTCGAAAGACTATCTACAGATCTCCTAGGGAACAAATTATATGTCCTCCCAAGCAAAACCTCGAAAGAGCATTTTCCAAATATCCCAGGGTACAAATTACATGCCATAGGCAAAACCTCGAAAGACTATCTGCAAATCTCCTAAGGCACAAATTACATGCTTATCTGCACAACCTATTCCACGACCACATAGTATCAACCTGATACTCACCATACATCATCCTGATGTACACATGATCACTGATCATCATCACTGCAACATCCTGCTGCATCTCATCTGGAGCAACATACTAAAGCTCGTCATCCATGATCATCCTGATCATACAATGCATCTACCTGATGCATACTGTTAATATTTAATATTCTAAGACAGAAAATAGCAGCATTCCATTCCATTTCACAATAATAGCATATACAGGATCACTGAAGAAACAACAAGCATAGCATAAACACAAGAGAGAGATTTATCCTGGGAAACCCTCATGGAGTAGAAAACCCAACAAAGCTTCCTCAATATAGATGACCAGCAATATACAAAGATGAAACCCTGAGACATGATCTCCTCCTCCACAATAGCAGACCTCTCCTCCACAAGTGCGCTATCCTCAAGTGAGTGAGTGTATCAAATGAGGAACACACCTCCTCTATTTATACACTACTCTGACATAGCTTTTACACAAGTACACGTAGGCTCGTATTTAACCAATGGGTTAAATACCCCACTACAACTGATTGGGCCGACCCCTCTAGGGTGGTCTAATAACCCTTTGACCCACATAACACATACAGGGCCGACCCCCACTAGGAAAGTCTAATAACCCGAGTTACCACATTCCGACGGAGGAATAACCATCTCCGGATATACAATAAGATCTTCACGGAGGAATGAAACATCTCCGGAATAATAAAGTACAAATATAATATTCTTTGAAGTTACAATATCTCAACACTCCCCCTTAATGAGAAGGATATTATAACAACATCTGCACGAGCAAGGAGTCATCAACATCATACATGATACATCTATAAATCATTGGAAGCTTTCTCAACATCATCAGTAACTCAAGCAGTTACTAGAATATCTTCAATACTGGAGCATCAACATCTTCAGTACTGAGTCTTTATCTTCTGCAGCACTCGAACAGCTACAACACCATCAACATCTGGATCCTCATGATCATCAGCATCGTCATCATATGATTATCAGCATCAGAATCATCTCGATCTACAGCATCTGGATCATCTCGATCTACATCATATGGATCATCTCGATCTACAGCATCTGGATCATCACGATCTATAGCATCTGGATCATCTCGATCTACAGCATCTGGATCATCTCGATCTACATCATCTGGATCATCTGTATTAGTATCCACACCAATACATCTATCATCAAAACATGTATTCTTACTAATACATATATCATCAAAAACATGTATTCTCACTAATACATCTATCATCAAAAGCATGTATTCTCACTAATACATCTATCATCAAAAGCATGTATTCTCACTAATACATCCATCATCAAAAGCATGTATTCTCACTAATACATCTAAAGCATGTATTCTCACTAATACATAGCAGCATATCCTGCAACACACACGATCATATTACAGGATGATCAATCCCGCTCTCTTTAGGACATAGGTCCATGGATGATACAATCCAGTCATGTACCTTTTGAACCGAAGTCCAGGGACGATCCAGTCCTATCATGTACCTTTTGAACCGAAGTCCAGGGACGACCCAGTCCTAACATGTACCTTTTGAACCGAAGTCCAGGGACGATCCAGTCCTGACATGTACCTTTTGAACCGAAGTCCAGGGACGATCCAGTCCTATCAATTCTCAGAGACCTCATGTCTACGGCTCAGTTCACAGGACCAAAGTCCAAGGATGATCCAATCCTTACCGTACATTTAGGACCGCGTCCAAGGATGACTTAATCCTCAACCGTGCATTTAGGACCATGTCCAAGGATGACTTAATCCTCAACCATACATTTAGGACCACGTCCAAGGATGACTTAATCCTCCACCGTACATTTAGGATCACATCCAAGGATGACTTAATCCTCCACCGTACATTTAGGACCACGTCCAAGGATGACTTAATCCTCCACCGTACATGTAGGACCACGTCCAAGGATGACTTAATCCTCCACCGTACATTTAGGACCACGTCCAAGGATGACTTAATCCTCCACCGTACATTTAGGACCACATCCAAGGATGACTTAATCCTCCACCGTACATTTAGGACCATGTCCAAGGATGACTTAATCCTCAACCGTACATTTAGGACCACGTCCAAGGATGACTTATTCCTCCACTATACATTTTGGACCACGTCCAAGGATGACTTAATCCTCCACCGTACATTTAGGACCACTCCAAGAATGACTTAATCCTCAACCGTACATTTAGGACCACGTCCAAGGATGACTTAATCCTCCACCGTACATTTAGGACCACGTCCAAGGATGACTTAATCCTCCACCGTACATTTAAGACCACGTCGAAGGATGACTTAATCCTCCACCGTACATTTAGGACCACGTCCAAGGATGACTTAATCCTCAACTGTACATTTAGGACCTACGTCCAAGGATGACTTAATCCTCAACTGTCCACCAAGGACTTCATTCTCGAAGACATACGTCTATGGCTCTTCTTTAGGACTGAAGTCCAGGGATGATCCAATCCCCTCACATGTTCACCAAAAACTTCATTCTCGAAGACATACGTCTATGGCTCTTCTTTAGGACTGAAGTCCAGGGATGATCCAATCCCCTCACATGTTCACCAAGAACTTCATTCTCGAAGACATACGTCTACGACTCTTCTTTAGGACTGAAGTCCAGGGATGATCCAATCCCCTCACATGTTCACCAAAAACTTCATTCTCGAAGACATACGTCTATGGCTCTTCTTTAGGATTGAAGTCCAGGGATGATCCAATCCCCTCACATGTTCACCAAGAACTTCATTCTCGAAGACATACGTCTACGGCTCTCTTGAGGATGCTGCAATCCTATCATGTCCACCAAGGACTTCATTCTCGAAGACATACTTCTACGGCTCTCTTTAGAACATATGTTCAAGGATGATGCAATCCCCTTGTCACCTTTGACCCTGTCTAAGGACCATCCACCAACCTCTCTGTTGGCATCACTAATATAGGTATCCTCATCATCGACCTCACTGTCGATGCAGGAAATCTCATCATGAGTTATGACATCACTCCCCCTTTCGAGGAGGGTCCTTCTGAACTATATTAAGTTTGTCTCGGAAAAAATTATTTGAGGTAGAGGTTTGGTTAGTACATCGGATCGGTAGAAGTTTGGTTAGTACATTGGTAACTTGTTACAAATTCAAACTTTTGGTTCCTTTCTGCACCATATCTTGGAACACTAGATTCTCTGCCATCTTGATACAACTCTGTTTGTCACATAGGATCATAGTTGGGTCTATCTCTAAGTCAAACAATCCTGAAGCAATACTGTTTCATAACTTAGCAGAGAAAGAAGCCATATATTCTGCTTATGCTAAGAGCCACACTATATTGCTTCCTTCTAAACCATGAGATCATGGCTGATCCCAGACAGTAACATCCTCTCGATGTGCTCTTCCCGTCTGATACAATTTCTGCCCAATCAACATCTGTGTAGCCATCTGAAGTCATGATCTCTAAGATAACATAGATCAAAATCTATCGTATCCTTTAGGTATTTCAACACATGCTTTGCAACTAACAGGTGAACACATCTGGTTTTCCACTAGATACTGACACAAGGTGTTCACAGCAAAGCATATATCTGACCTAGTATTTGTTAGACACATCAATGACTCAATATTTTGTCTGTACAGAGTTCTATCCACTAACTCTGATGAGTCATCTGATAACAACTTCAAGAGTGGCCATTCCAACACATCAAGTCCTTTTAATATTTTTCAACATGCTTTCCCTGGTTGAGAAAGATTCCTTCTGAGCCTTGCCATACTTCCAGACCTAGGAAGTAATACATTAATCTGAGATCTTTCATTTTCTTTTATGTAGCCATCTATCTGTGCCATCTCCCGTTAGATGGGTCTACTGATATGAACCTCAACATCATTCGAACTCTGAGGTGAGTTCCTTCTTGTATCCATGTCATCTGTGCATAGAATCCATATTCAATCTTGTAGCAAAGGTTGAGATCCACATCACCCATGATGATCATTAATCTCATCAATTGATTATCGATCCTGGGTACCCATACAGAACCTGATTCACACTTCTTCTTTAATTACACCATTAAGAGAATGGTCTTATCTATCCACTTGGAGCAAACATCTTGTTATGATTCTCTTCCTCTTTCTAAGAGAATTTTCTAGCCATGAGCCTTCTATATTTTGTTTGATTTGTAAATCTTCTTGTTGAACATCCATCACTTGTTCGGTGTTCATTATTCTTCATGATCTTTCCTACAAAAAAAAATTAAGTACATGATTAGTAATACTTCATAATCATGAAATCATGTTGACATGATAACCTATTATGCATACAGATATCATTTACATAGTTATGCAACTATCTTGACCAAAACTTTGGCACAACACTTTCCCATATCCTGTATGCATACAGTGGCTATCTAGATGCCTTCCATCTCTACTAGAACATACTATCGAGAGTGTGCACAGCTCTCAGCATGTCAGCAAAGAGGTTTCATTCTAGACAAGCAACAATGGAATGTTTGTCCAACTTACCAATCATATGCATATTAGTAGTATACTGTTCAATGCTCTATGAATGTTTGCACTCAGCATGATATGTTCTAGGAATACAAATATGCATACAAGAAATATCATTTACTATTTCAAATAACAAATCAAATACTTATCTTTTATGTTTGTGTGGTTTCCTCCCGCTTGATCTTCTATATGTCTTTTGAACTTCTATTCATTCTGTACCACTGTGCATGCTCAAGTGTGCACTAGTGTCATCCTCATGATCTCATACACAAACATTCATTCATTAGTATATTCTCAAAACATTCTAATTCTAAATAATCTTGAATATGTATAGTCATGATCATTAGTATTCAGGGTTTCAAGTAAGTCTTCTTTTACTCATGCATATTCTTGTTTGATCATAGTACTCTTCTGTTTAATTAAATCATGCATAAACCCTTGATTACTAACTTTATGAATAAGCATAACCAATCATATCAAGTATACTTATATAAGGGATCCTAACACAAGGTAAAATTCTAACTTGACATAAGAAAACATACCTGGATTAGTATACCTGCTTAGTTGTGTACAACATACCTAAGCAATCTCTTCAATGATTTAGAGATCCTGAGCTAGAACCTGCATGTCTCATAGGTTAAGCATAATATAAAAAGGTCATACATACCTCGTAAGTAGAACAAAGATTATGGATGAGTCTTTGTCTTCATGATGTCATGGTCATGGAGCTTGATTTGTCTTTTGTGATGTACCTGTATCTTGTTAGCAGACAACATCAACCTCACACAACACCATAATGCATTAGTACAATCATATAGCCCTAATCAATGAATGTCTTCGATCATTCACATGCACTCATACTATTACTAGGGTGATAAGACAATTCTAACATTAATCAAGATTGTACTAATAGATAACATGAAGACAAACACATTATGAACTTAATCAAGAATCAGATTTCAAGACATACCTGAACCTCCTTAAGTCATACCTGTTGAGACTTCTTGTAGTCTTCTTATGTAAGGCCTTAGCCTCAACTCCCCCTAAAACTTGATCTGGAGCTTGATTAGGGTTTGCTAGAGAAACCCTACAAATTCAATCTTTCACTTTCACACTTCCGAATGAATGGAAGGATGTGTCTTGCTGAGCTGATCAAACTAGCATACTTCAATTTTGAAATCTCCAAAGTTTGACCCCTCAAAATTGCCTTTGAAACTTCTGGATCTTCTGGACAGGATCTCGAACTAGGGTTTGATGAATCCCACCCTTCTGAACAATAAAAAGGTTTGATCCAAGGCTCTAAACTCTTATTTTTCTGAGGAGCTTCCAGCCGTGGTTTCCGATTCCAAAAATTCTAACTTTCTCCGAAACCCTAAATTCCGGAAGCCATGAATAAAGGTGCTCCAAAAATAATTCTGTTTTGACAGAAATATGTACCTGATTGTTTCTGCTATAAATCCAAAATTTTTGCTCCACAGGGTCTGAAAACTTTTTCTGCAATAGCCTGACTTGTCATCTTTCCATCCTGACAGGTCTGACCTCAATTTTATTTTCTGAGAGAGAGTTATGCCAAATGTCGCAACGTGACCTGTTTTGGGATAATACAGGAGAGCGAACTTGTATGGCATGCCACGTGTCACTGTTTGAACTTCGGCCTCTGAAAACATTTCCTAAGATAGCTCTCCCTGTTAACTTTCCATCCTGACAGGTCTGAACTCAATTGGACTCTCTGAGAGAGAGTTATGCCAAGTGTCGCAACGTGACCTGTTTATGGGATAAAATAGGAGAGCGAACTTGTACGGCGTGCCACGTGTCACTGGTTCAGCTTCGGCCTCTAAAAAAGTTTATTGAGATAGTACAGTCTGTGTACGACCTGTTACTTTTAACGAAATTTAATTTGGAGCTTCCTATCCCATGTTATGACCTTTTTGCCTAGGTCACCTGATTTTTACTGAGATCTGGAAGAGGAAGAAACCCTAACTTGTATTGATCATAACTTGCAAAGTACAATGAATCTGAGGGTTCCCTTTGGACACAAGATACCTGGAGATGTTATCTACGACTTGTAAAGGTTTCATATCCTGAACATTCACCAAAATGGATTTATAGCGAAAGTTCCACGATGACTGATTTTTGCTATGTAAAACCCTAACCTTCAAATTGTCGTAAGTGAAGCAAGTGTCATAAGTGCCATACCTTGCCTTCCTTCAGGTTAGCTCTGATACCATGTTAATATTTAATATGCTAAGACAAAAAATAGCAGCATTACATTCCATTTCACAATAATAGCATATACAGGATCACTGAGGAAACAACAAGCATAGCATAAACACAAGAGACAGAGATTTATCCTGGGAAACCCTCATGGGGTAGAAAACCCAGCAAAGCTTCCTCAATATAGATTACCAGCAATATACAAAGATGAAACCCTGAGACATGATCTCCTCCTCCACAATAGCAGACCTCTCCTCCACAAGTGCGCTATCCTCAAGTGAGTGAGTGTATCAAATGAGGAACACACCTCCTCTATTTATACACTACTCTGACATATCTTTTACACAAGTACACGTAGGCTCGTATTTAACCAATGGGTTAAATACCCCACTACAACTGACTGGGCCGACCCCTCTAGGGTGGTCTAATAACCCTTTGACCCACATAACACATACAGGGCCGACCCCCACTAGGAAAGTCTAATAACCCGAGTTACCACATTCCGACGGAGGAATAACCATCTCTGGATATACAATAAGATCTTCACGGAGGAATGACACATCTCCGGAATAATAAAGTACAAATATAATATTCTTTGAAGTTACAATATCTCAACACATACCAGGTATCTACCTGATACATATCATCATACATGATCAACCTGATCATACAATGTATCCACCTAATACATGTACAGATACATGGTCCAAGCATCCAACATGATGCATATACAAAAATACATACAAGTGATCCAACTGATCATATCTATCATCCAACATGATGCGTACATACATATAAATGATCCAACTGATCATATCCAGTATCCAACATGATGCATACACATAGCAGTAACTTGAGCATCGTCCTGATGCTCATCATCCATGATCCTCCTAATCATCATAGCATCGTCCTCTTCAGATCATCTCATCGTCCAGGAAGCACAACCCAAATGTACATCATCCAGCACTTACACCACTGACATGGGAGAACACATCTACCACCATTCGGGGAAGGCTCCAGCCCTTACTTTTTCACCATGGGAGAACACATCTACCACCATGTGAAAAATGGCTCAGCAATTACATCACGACCAAGGTAGAACACATCAACCATGTTAGAAAATCTCATGTGCATCTGCATCTTCCAGACTCATCACTTCCCTTTGGAAGGAACCTCGATTTGAAGTGCACCAAGCCTCTCTCTGAAGTACTCAAATTGCACTCTAGCCAACGGCTTGGTCAATACATCTGCAACCTGCTCATCCGTCGCAACATACTCTGCTTCGGCTGTACTCAGTGCTACGCAGGACTACTTCCTGCTAAACCAAGAGATCACACCTGATCCCATACTTAAGCAGCACCCAAATGTGCTCTTCCTATCTACAACACTGCCTGCCCAATCCGAATCAACATAACCCTGCAGGTTAAACTTTTTATTCACATCATACTTGAGCCCATAATCAACTGTACCCTTTAGGTATCTCAAAATATGCTTTACAGCAACCAGGTGAACATCTCTCAGATCCGTCAGGAACTGGCTCAATGTGTTCACCTCAAAGCAAATATCTTGTCTCGTGTTCGTCAGGTACATAGAGGACCCAATCATCTGACGATACATCGTGACATCAACCGGATCAGATGAAGCATCACATAGAAGATTCAGGTTCGATTCCATAGGTGTGGCCATATCCTTGCAGTCCATCATCCCGAACCTCTTCAGGATCTCTACTTCATACTTCCCTTGTCCAAGGAATATTCCATCTGCACTCTGCCACACCTCCATGCCAAAAACAAATAGTGCATCATCCCCAAGTTCTTCAACTCGAACTCGGCAGCAAGCTTCCGCTGCGTGTTGGCAATCAATCTATCATCTCTTGTTACAAACATGTCATCCACATACAATAAGAGTATCCTTGGATTGCCTATCTCAACCTTGTAGTAAAGGTTGGAACCCGCTTTACTCTTAGTAAAGACCAAACTGGATAGAAAGCTTCCTGTCCTACCATACCAAGTTCTGCACATATATGATTTCCTGTCATGTGTCTCAGAACCAAGTGGCTACTCCACATACACTTCTTCTTCAACTACACCATTCAAGAAACCTGTCTTGAAATCCATCTGGTGTATCTTCTATTTCATCACTTTTATATTTCTCTATGTTGCCATCTGCAACATGCTTGATCTTGATAGATCCATATGGAAGTCATAAAAAACTTCCCTTCAGGTCTTGGGACTACATCCTGAACATAATTCTTCATGATCGACGGATCATGGGATTCTTCCCATATCCTGGGAACTTCAATATCTTCAATAGATAATTTTGTTGCTGAACAAATGTTGTAGTTCTTCTTTTGTAGGTGATGGCATACGATCTTTCCTACACAACAAGTTAAATTGCATGATTAGAAAACATCTCATAATTTTCAGAACAAATTCTTACACATAAAGAAATATGTCATATAGTCATGCAATTATCTTAGCCAATGCTTCAATACAACATTTATCCATATCCCGTAACTTTCTAGATGCCTTCCAATCTTTACTAGAACATTGTTAAGAGTGTGCACAACTCCCAACATGTCAGCAAAGAGGTTTCATTCTAGATAAGTAGCAATGGAATGTTGTACAGTGCCATAGGCCATTTACCCATGCATATTAGTAGTATATTTTTCATCAATGCAACTATTCTAATATGCATAATACACAACCTAATTCTAGGAACATGAGTATATACATTATTGAACAGTATTATTTAAACAATAAAATATGCAAGGAATGATAATTCAAATACTTATCTTTGTTTGTTTGTTGGGTTGACTCCCTCTCAGTCTTTGCTTCTTTTCTGCAACTCCATTCTTATCTGGATTGTGAGAAGTGGTCAACTCCCTCTGAATATCTGCATCCTTGCAGAAACTACTGAAGTGTGCTCCTTTGCTTTCTTGCAGGAACAACTGGAGTGTGCTCCCTCTTGATCTTTACTTCCTGGATTACCTATCCTTGAACTTACATCTATCCTTAATCATTATGCATGCTTATTAGTATCATCATTGTGTTATCCTTGAGGTCTCATACATAATCACACATTTATTAGTATAATCTTAATACTATCAAAAAACAATAATCTTAAACATTTATATTCATGATCATTCACAGATAATAAACATTAGTATTCAAGGTTTCAGGGAAGTCTTCTTTTACTCATACATATTATTATTTGATCATAGGACTCTTCTGGTTAGTTGAATCATCAATCAAGATAAGAGATATAATATGCATAAAACCCGCGATTATTCAAACCTATACCTTCATGATTCTTTTGGTTAGTCATATCATCAATTATGGTAAGAAACATAATATGCATACACCAATGATTATTCAAACCTATGACTTCATGAATAATCATTATCAACAACACAACAGTATAAGATCCTAACACAAGGTAGGATTCTAGCTTGATATAGGAAAAACATACCTGGATTAGCATGCTAGCTAGTTATGTCTAACATACCCGCATAATGTCTTCTGGTTCTCTTTAGTGACTTGTGCTGGTAACCTGCATGTCTCATAAGTTAACCATTGTATAACCAAGTTATATATACCTCGAAAGTAGATCTTCTATGTGATCCATGACAATGGATGAATCTTTGTCTTCATGTCACCATGAGCATATGTTCTTGAAGTAGAACATGATTTGACTTTCTTGGTGTACCTTTTGTGTTAGCAAACAACATAAACCTCATACAATATCACAATGTATTAGTACAATCATAAGTGTCAAAACCTTAATCAATGAATATCTTCTATTAAAGTGATACGACAAGTCCAGTAATTAATCAAGATTGTACTGTAATGATATGAAGACAAAAATATGATAAACTTAACCATGAAACATACCTGTAAGCCATACCTGTCAAGATTGCTTGTAATCTTCTTATGGAAGGCCTTAGCCTCATCTCCCTATGAGATAGGAACTTCTTCACTTATGCAGGTGACCAATCCATCTTCTTCTAGGATTAACCCAATCCACTTGATTTGCAAGAACTGGACCTCGAGCTGGATTAGGGTTTGTCAAAGAAACCCCAAAAATTCAAACTTTGAATTTCAAACTTTCGAAAGGATAGAAATATGCGCCTTGATGAGCTGATCAAGTTGGTATATTCAGAATTTGAAAACTGCAAAGTTTCACCCCTTGAAATTACCTTTTACATTTCTAGATTCACTAGGGAGGACCTTGAATTAGGGTTTGAGTTTCCCGGAGCTTCACCCAACCAAAATATTTGATTCAAAACTCTAAGATTCGATTTTTCTGAGGAGCTTCCAGCTGTGGTCACAGATTTCCAAAATTCCAATTTTTGCAGAAGCCCTAATTTTCCATCTTTATGATGAAAGTCCCGAATTGGGGTTTGATCAATCCCGGCCTTCTGCCCAACCAAAAAATCTGATCTTGGTCTCTAAATTTTGATTTTGATGAGTATCATCCAGCTGTGGTCTCCGATTACAAAAATTTCAACTTTCTCCGAAGCCCTAAATTCCAGAAGCAATGAATGAAGGTACTAAAAAATAATTCTGTTTTGATAGAAATATGTACCTGATTGTTTCTAGTATAACTCCGAACGTTTCGATCCACATGGTCTGAAATTTTTTCTTGAGATAGCCCGACCTGTTATATTTCCATCCCGATAGGTCTGACATCAATTGGATTCTCTGAGAGAGAGTAATGCCAAGTGTCGCAACGTGACCTGTTTATGGGATAAAACAGGAGAGCAAACTTGTACAACGTGCCACGTGTCACTGGTTCAACTTTGATCTCTGAATTTTTTTTTTGAGATATCCCAATCTATTATCTTTCCATCCCGATAGGTCTGACCTCAATTGGATTCTCTGAGAGAGAGTTATGCCAAGTGTCGCAACGCGACCTTTTTATGGGATAATACCAGAGAGCAACCTTGTACTGCATTCCACGTGTCACTGGTTCAACTTCGGCCTCTGAAATTTTTTCTTGAGATAGTACAAACTGTACAATACTTGTCACTTTTGATGAAATGTCATTTGGAGCTTCCTAAGCCATGTTATGACCTTTTTACCAAGGTCACCTGATTTTGACTCAGATGTGGAAGAGGGAGAAACCCTATATGGTACAGATCATAAATCACAAAGTACAACGAATTAGAGGTTGTACTTTGGACACAAGGTACATGGGGATTTGATCTTCGACCTGTAAAAGTTTTAGATCCGAAAACTTCGCCAAAATGGATTTATAGCGAAAGTTCTACGATGACTGGTTTTTGCTATATCAAGCCCTAACATCGTAAGTGCAACAAGTGTCATACATGCCATATCATGCCTTCTTTCAGGCTAGCTCTGATACCATGTTAAATTTTCAGAATTTACTTCAATCTGATCTAGGATCTTAACTGAGAGAACAACATGTATAGCAAATCTACAGCATATCAATCATGGACACAATAATGCAAGCACACAAGAGACACAGAGTTTACTTCGGGAAAACCATAAAGGTGAAAAACCCCAATAACTTTCTCAGAGATAGATAGAGCAATGATACAACTAGAATACAAGAGATAGTCTTCTCCTAGCAGCAGAGCCTCCTCCTCCACAAGTGCGCCACTCTCCCAAGTGTGAGTGAGAGAATAGAATATGTAAAATGAGAGAGACACACTCTCTATTTATACACTAACTTGACTTGACCTTTACTCAACTAGGTCGGCCTCAACTTAACCACTTAACATAATGCTGACTGGGCCGAACCCCACTAGGGTGGTCTAATAACCCTTTGTCCCACATGGCTGACCCCCAATAGGGTGGTCTAATAACCCTTTGACCCACATGACTTATACAGGACCGACCCCAACAAGGTGGTCTAATAACCCATTAAGTATAAGTTACGACACTTACAATATAAATGATGACACTGCCGTATAGAGGAATAATAACCTCTCTATAGGAATACAATATACCTATATGTGAAATACATTCCGAAGTTACATATACATGAACATTTACTTGGCCGCAGCTACATGTATTCCATGCGGGCGGTTTCCTCATCCGTTTTTCGTACCATGATGTTCCCCCATGACGGACGCGTGGTCAAGGTTGATCAACTCACCTATTATGATCCCAATGCCCCCGCTGCACCCGAAAATGTTCTCCCCATGGTTGAACAACCTATCTGTGGTGCAACTAGCTCATTTTTTTCCTCCGTGGGACTCGGAGTTTACTTAGATATGTCAATGACTTCAACATTCCAATCCATTCCACCCCCATCACCCGCGCCCGAAGTATCTGACCTATGTACCCTTTCCCACAATACACAAACACCCAATAATCAACTGCCCTTATTACCCAAACCACCATTGGTACATAGTCACATTGGTGTGACACCCATCCACACAATCCCCTTCCTATTCCCTCCCTTGAAAGTAGTAAGCACCCCGGTTATGGCTACTCTCAGCCTCCCCGGGTTAACCTTAGGATTACCCGTGTGGTATATTTCACCTCCCGTACCCCGACCGACACCAAATGTCGTTCTACAACTGGTGCAACCCATTGCCACTACTAGTCAACCACCTCCCGGTGTCACTACCCCTTCGTCATCTACGAATCCCCCCCCCCCTCTTATCAAGCACACTGGGCGCAGAGGTCCACAACCATACACTGCTGTACCCCCACCCAAAACAGTTAAAAACCCACCCGTGTTTCGTGCTCCTCCCAAATTCTCATTGTGTGATGAGTTAGGCCATCCAACTCATCAATGTCCACAATTACCTGCATTACAGGAACACATGCAAATGCTTGACGACGACCCCAACATCCTGGTTGTTGAACTCGATCCAACCCCTAAGCCTCGTGATAAATCACTGCGTACCAACCACCCTTGTGCAATATGCGGTATTTACGACCCTTACTCACATAATTGTCTTGATCTCCCAGATTACAGAGCAGCTCTCTACGAGATGAATAATTTGGACGTTCAGACGACACCCCCCATAATTGAGGAGATCCACCCCCCCGTATCACCCTCACCCGGAGAGATTAACACCATTTATATGATCTCTTTGACTACCACTCCCTCATCAACCGATTTGACAACTCAAAGTTTCCACAATGATGAGGAGATTCTAGAGGCTCTCACTGCCCCGGATTATCCCTAGGAAGACATGCACCATCGTTCCTATTTCCTCCCAGAAGAGTCCTCCTCCACCATAGCTACCCAATTTGTGGTTGAGTCCAAAGATTTCCTTCCCACCACAGTCGACTGGTTCAAGGATCCCATTCCCGTTCCTGATGCCTTTAAGGAGGGTAACATGGCCAACATCTCACCTGCAATCCACATCGATATCTCTGACCCCCCTGTTGATCTTGAAATCATTACATTATGAGCCTCCTGCAGTGAGCATGAGATTGGAGAGTACAATTTTTTTTTCCAAGAGTTTCGTGATGTCTTTTCCTGGTCCTATACCGAAATGCCTGGTCTCAACCCCACTATTATAGAGCACCACATTGACACATGGCCAAATGTACCCCCCGTTCGCCAGAAACAGTGCCCCATTCATCCCTCAAATCTCCCCGTTGTTAAAGCAGAGATTGAGAAACTTCGCAAGGAAGGATTCATTTATCCTATTGCATATACCACTTGGGTTTCAAACCCCGTCCCCGTTAACAAGAAACAAGGCACTATCAGAGTATGTACTGACTTCCGCGATTTAAACTGAGCCTATCCCAAAGACAACTTCCCCACACCATTTATTGACCAACTCTTCGATGCGTGTGCGGGGCATGAAGTCCTCTCTTTCATGGATGATTTTTCCAGATACAACCAGATTCAGATCCGTAAGAAGTATCAGTACAAGACTGCCTTTACCACCCCATGGGGCACCTTTTCCTATCGCGTCATGCCTTTCGGCCTCAAAAATGCTGGTGCCACCTTCCAGCGGGCCATGACCTATTGTTTTCACGACTTGCTCCATATCCTGCTAGTCTATCTTGACGATCTTACATCTCACTCCCGGAAATGATCAAACCACCTTAACGACCTCCGGCAAGTCTTTCTGCGGTGTCACAAATATTAAATCCGCTTGAACCCACAAAAGTGTGTCTTTTGCGTTCCGACAGGCCGATTGTTGGGTTTCATTGTTTCCCAGAAAGGAATTGTTGTTGATCCCCTGAAAGTCCAAGCCATCATAGACCTTCCCTCTCCTTGCATGCTCCGATAGCTCCAGAGTCTGCAGGGGCGATCCAATTTCCTCCATCGCTTCATTCCTGATTATGCCACCACTGTTCATGGTTTCTTACGCCTCCTTCGTACCCACATACCCTTTGTTTGGGATGAGCAAGTAGAAGCTGCATTCGAAGCCCTCAAGAAATCTCTCACACAAGCCCCTTTGATCTCCCCTCCGGATTTCTCTCAGGACTTCATCCTTTACGTCTCGGCATCCGATTATGCTGTGTCCGGAGTCCTTGTTCAAGAAGACGCCACTCGCCAGGAGCATGTCATTTATTACGTCAGCCAGACCTTGTTTGGCCCACCCCTACGTTACCCATATGAGGAAAGACTAGCCCTTGCTGTGGTTTTTTCCATCCAAAAATTGTGACACTACATTTTACTCAGTCATACCACCGTTGTCGCCGACTCCAACCCCATGGTCTATCTCTTAAACTGACGCCTCCTGCAAGGTCGCATTGCTAAATGGGTAATTATCCTCCAAGAATATGACCTCACTTTCATAACCCCTAAGAGCAATAAATCCCTCGCGCTTGCCTAGCTCATCACTGATCTCCCCTCCCTTCTGCCGTCCGCACAAATCTTCGATGAGTTACCCGACAATCACTTGTTCATCATCTCGTCTGATGACCCATGGTACGGTGATATTTTGTTATACATTCGCACGCAGAAGTTCCGACCCAACATCAGTCGTGATGGACGCCGTCGTATCCGCCACCAGGCCTCTTGATATCTCCTCTTAGGAAATGTCCTTTATCGGCGAGGGGTTGACACAATTCTCCGTCATTGCCTTACACATGAGGAAGCCGAACACGTCCTCAATGAATGTCATAGTGGTGCCTGCAACGGACATTTCTCTGGAATGGCCACCGCCCAAAAGGTCATCCGCGCCAGATACTTCTGGCCCAGACTCTTTACCGACTGCATCACAGCGGTCAAACATTGCCATAATTGCCAACTTTTTGCCCCCAAGGCCCGGACACCACCTACTCCGTTACACCCAGTCATCACCATTGGCCCCTTTTGTAAGTGGGCCATCGATTTCATGGAATGTAAACCCTCATATGCCAATGGCCATAAGTACATCATTATCGCTGTCGATTACTTCACCAAATGGGATGAAGCCATGCCCACCTTCAATTGTAAAGCTGACACCGCTGCCCGTTTCTTTTTTAACCATGTTATCACTCGATTCGAGGTCCCCAAACAGTTGGTCTCAGATCATGGTTCACACTTCGAAGGTTCCCTTTGGCACGAGTTATCCACCCTACTGAAGTTCGAACATCAGTATTCCTCTGCTTACTACCCCGAAGGGAACGGCCAAGTAGAGGCCATTAACAAAATTTTTAAAACCATCCTCCAATGCACTGTTGACCAACATAAGTCCAATTGGCACCTCATGCCGTTCCCTGCCTTATGGGCTTACTGTACATCCACCAAAACCGCCACCGGTTTTACCCCGTTTCATTTAGTTCAAGGTGTAGAGTCTGTCCTCCTCATCGAGTGTCAGATACCTGCCTTACACATCGCCGTCGATCTTCTCCCAGACACCTCCCCACTTGAGCAATGTCTGATATCACTAGAACAAGCTGATGAAGACTGTCATGCCACTCTCCAGACCATTGAAGCCGCCAAGAACCGCTCCAAAGCTGGTTACGACAAACATGTCCACCCTCACACTTTCCATGAAGGGGACCTCGTCCTCGCCTATGACCAAGCCCATGACAAGATTGGTAAAGAAAATTTTGAATCCATGTGGCAAGTCCCTTACATAATGCTAACCTTCCTCGGCAATGGGGCATACATTTTAACTAACTCAGAAGGCCACCCTTTGCGCAACCCCCGTAATGGGTTGTATCCTAAACGCTTTTATCCCTAAATAAACCTGCGGCCCCAATTGGTCCGTGTTGTACAGTTTGCTCTCTTTTTGTTTTTCACCTTTTTTACCGCAATCTTACATTCATCATTTTTGCATGATCACAGATGGACCATCTTCCACCTCATTACATTGGCTTCGCTGATGGAGCAAGCCGTTGGTCTCCAAACCTGGCTTCTGCTGCATGGGTCTTATATTCCCCTTCACATGAATTGATTCACCATGACAGAATATGTATAGGCGCTACTACCAATAACCAGGCAGATTATGATGCTGTGACCGGCCTCCTGACTGCTACCCTTCAGATGGGCATATGTCACCTTCATGTGTTCCTTGAATCCCAACTACTTGTCTCCCAGCTCAACAACCGCTACCAGGTGCATGATCCCTGCCTCTTTAGAAAATTCCTGCGCACAAAACAACTCAGCTGACAATTTGAATCCATCACATTCACCCATGTCCCAAGAGCTCACAATAGTGTCGCATATCAAATGGCTAACAACATCCTAGATTGGCACATCAATCACACCATGTAAAACCTCCATCATGCATCATCATCCCATCACATCTCATCAAAAATATATAAAAATCCAAAAAGATTGCCAGGGGCATCCACGTGCCTATCATCACATAAACATTTGCATCCATGTGCAATAACATAAAAACACATTACTATACAGGGGCATCCACGTGCCTGATCCTACATACATCATGTTGCATAACATAAAATACACAAGGGGCATCCATGTGCCCATCATCCTACACTACTTGCATCCACGTGGAGTACAAACATATAACAAACCATAAGCGCATCCACATGCGTACACTAAATCATCATCACAAAAAGGTGCATCCATGTGCATATATATATATATCAAAAAATAAACGTCAATATGCTACACATGTCCTGAGTACCCCCATACTCAGCTATACAAAAAATATGTATACATCCATACGCCTCATAGAATAAATGTCGTAGCTACAAAATCGGGGGGGAGTCCCCTGCACTCCCTACTGAGAGTCATACCCTCCGTCACTGCCTACATCAGCTGCCTCTGAGTCCCCACCCCGCTCCTCGTTCGGCAGCTCCTCATCCCCTGCGGGCTCCTATGCCTGACCCCTATCTGCCAAAATAGCCACCCAGATCGCGATCGATCGGAAATCCCATGACGCCCTCAGACAATCCTGAATCACCTCCGGATCCACATCCCGCCACCCATCATTAGTCACTCCAACCAACAACCAATCCAAAAGCATCCGTACAGACTCCAGAGTCCCCTCGGCCTGGCAGGGTTGGTACCACCACATGCCCCCTGCGTGCTACATGTCCTGGTGGTGGTCTCGGGCCAACATCTGTAGATCTTACATCAGTCAGTCACAGCATATCAAAAAACTATAATACACAAGACTTGACATCAACAACAATCAAGCAAATCAATACGTACCATCTGGTCCCCACGCCTGCCTTGGCGGCCGTGGTGCCTCCGGATCCCCGGTGTAGTCCAAATCTCTGAATGGATAATCATCCAGTGTCAGCAGCATCTGCAACCACTGAAGGTAGAGCTCCTGGGTGAAGTATCTCCCAACCTCACCGCCACCCCGTCGACGTATCATCTCTCCCCACCGCACCATGCGCGACTCCCTCAGTCCTCCTGCCTTGACCGGCACCCACGGCCGTAGTGTAGGTACCCGCTCCATGAAGAAGGCACACAGGAAGGATCCATAACATAATCCCTTGCCAGATTCCTTCACCGATGTCAGCTGCCGCTGAACACAAGTGAGGAACATCTCGCCCTAGGCATAATATACACCATCCAACACCTGCTCCACCAGCTACATCTGGCCCCCGGACACCTTCTTAGGTGATTGGGACCCCAAAAATCGAACCACGCACCCCGCAATCTCCTGTACTTATGGCTCCTGCAGGTCCACCACCCGGAGTGGATTCCTATACACTTTAGCCTTCGGAACGCAGTACCTCTCCAACATATCCTCGATATCCACATCTGCGGATACTTGTGGCTGTGTATCTGCCACCCTACCCAGATAGGGAAACCCCATCAAGAAGCATACATCTGCGAGGGTGAGATCCACCCTCTCTCCCTGCACCCTGAATGCATGAATGTCCGGCTCCCAAAAGCTCACTAATCGATTTAGCAGCAGTGCTTCTGAACGCATCATAGGCACCTGTGAGAACTTCAATAGCCCGCACAACCCCAACGTAGACCGTACATGCTGATCCCTCCGGATGACATCCACTATGTCATCCGGGACATCCCGCTCTCGCCAAAGCACCAACGGAATCCTGTCAATCACACAAGGCAATCTCATCAGACTCATGTTAAAGAAGTAACCCTTCCCCACCCCCCCGATGAAACCCTAACAGCTCGATCCCAATCGCGGCTTTAGGGCCCCTAGCCGCAGTTTCCGACCGCGGCTGTCAGGGCTATAGTCACGGTCTGGGGCCGCGCATGTAGGAGTCAAACTCACGGTCCCGAACCGCGAGTCCAGCCTCGGAAATTGCGGTACAAGACCATGTATTCCGACCCAACACTCGCGGTCCCCGTCCGCGTGATCTGCCTTGGAACCCGCGGTCCCCGGCCGCGGTTCCACCCCACGTGGACCGTACAAAATCTCCCCTAGGACCCACTACACCCCCCCCCTTGAACCCAATGAAAATGCAGGTATGAGTTTATCGGAATACCTGTAACTCCCGGATCTAAAAACGGCTGGTCGGATCATCCAGAAACACCAAATCAGCTCTGGTCCACTCCGATCACTAGTCAAAGTCAACAAGTCCAAATGACACTTGTCATGTTGGACCCACTTACTATTTATAGTCCGTTGACTTTTTCTTGTTTTGGCCATTCTGAACCCATATGGAGTCCATTTTTCAAACGGTTTCCACCACTGGAATTAGCACGACGAGACCGTCATGATGGTGAACTTGTTTTCTTATTTTTTCCACATCACTTTTTGAGCATTTTTTAGACACCACTAGTCGCCTCGGTTTGCATGCCACTTCAGCTGCTCTCCGTTTTTGATATATTTTATATCATCGGATTCATTTTTCCAAGCCTGTGATGATGCTTGAGATCATTTCTCGCTCTCAATCTCATATTTTTTGGGTATTTTTCCAAAATGCCCCCTCGTCGCCTCGGTTTGCGTGCCACTTCAGTCGTTCTCTGTTTTTGACACTTTTTATATCGTCGTATTCATTTTTCCAAGCTCGTGATGATGCTTGAGGTCATTTCTCACTCTCACTAGGTATAGTTTCAACATTGTTTCCTGGCACCTTGCTGCCTCGGTTTGCGTGCCACATCGACCGCCATCGGATTGTTCCACCTTTTTACATGAGCCATTCACACCTTTCATACTGCAATTATTTCATTATTTTGCTACCATTCATTATCCCGCAAGGAGGCCCACTAGTGTTCCCCCCTCCCTCGTTCTTGGGAATCATCCATGTTCCTTGATTGAGCACTTCCTCCTTGCCTTGCCATTCCTTTTGTTCGGTATAATTTTATCCCTTTTTCGGGCCGGACAAGTCCTTTACGAAAAATGCACTTAGGGAGTTTTTGTTAAGCTCTTTTTTGACTCCTAAAACAATGAAAAGATCGCCGACCAATCTTGCTTCCTTTCATTCTCGTTAAAGTATCTGAAAGGGCGTCTATCTGGTATAAGTTTAACCATTTTCTGGACCTGGTAGACTAATTACGAAAAATGAATACTCTAGTCACACCAGCTAGAAGAGTTCTTCATTGCATCATTTTATGCTTCGTCGGGCCTTGGAGACTAACACACGAAAAAGCACCCCCCTGGAGTCTTCTTATCGCTTTCAGACTCTCTAAAATTGAAAGCAACCACGAGCATGCACCGTCCTGGGCTCGTACAAATCCACACGACGGTACCATTCCTTAATTTTAGAGTCTTCTTATCGCTTTCAGACTTCTTAAAATTGAAAGAAATCACGAGCATGAACTGTCCTGGGCTCATATAAATCCACACGTCAGTACCCTTTTACACACACTTCTTCTAGTTCCTTTACCCGTGAAGAAGTCCCCCCGTGCCTCTTGGCACTATGATCGATCATCTTGGCAGCACCCCCAATCAGGTCGCCTTTGTTCAGAGTATTTTGTAGTCTCCTTCCATTTTATACTAGCTTGAGTATCACTCATCCCAGTCACTATCCTTGATCCATTACAGCTGTGATCCCTTTCCCTCCAGTCAGTTTCATATGCTGCCCGATCATCCCCCATCTTCATACTCTGAACAAAGGAAGTTTGAGTCCACCCACTCTACTTGTCCAGTTATCCCCCATAGTATGACAGTCCTACCAGCAGTACTCTCACACTTCGGTTCTCCACCTCGCGCTCCTATCAATGAAACATCATTTCCTTGCTAGTTGCAGGTCTCCCTCTGTCGACGACAGCCCCTCTATTCCAGAGGATAGACCCAGAGGTCCCTACGCCTTGGACCCATCACCATCTGTGGTGAATGCCTATGGACCATTTTGAGAGGAGTCATCAATACCTCTCCGAGTGGTTGTTTCTCATGTGCTCGACTTCAACACCTTCATCGCATCATTGAGAATCGCGTAGGGTTTATATCCCTTCAGTTATTAGTTGAAGACCCTAGATTTCCCCCGACTCTAACACATTGGTGAGTCACTTCGAAACACCCAGTTATATGTTCCCGTGGATGTCCGGGTTGCGTTGGCAATCGTATTCGGAAGCCATCCAGTTATATGCTTCCTTGAGTACTCAGTTCAGTTCCAGTTCAGTGTACCATCGAGGATATGACTCCCCGTCACTATGTTCCAGCAGCTCATCAGTTCCTCTGGTACTGCACTCAGTAGCACTGTTGTTATTCCAGTGTATCAGTTCTTCAGCCCAGACATGGTCAGCCCAGCAGTATGTTCCATATTTGTGTCCCCTCCAGACCCTTATGATGTACACAGTGGTTCTCTATGTATCTTCCAGGTCCCCCTTTTTCGGGCCTCACAGTTATTTTTTATGTATCTTGATACGAGCATGGGTATGCCCGCCTCGTCCATTTATTGAGATTCTTCCTCATTCATTATTTGAGGCCATGTATATTTTAGGTCCCCATTTTTTGGACCCTCTTGTTATTGTTCTATATCTTGATACGAGCATGGGAATTCCTGCCTCATCCATATGTTCAGATTATTCCTCATTCATTATTAAGGTCATGTAATCTCAGTTTTTGCAGTTTGTTCGGGACCGTTGTTTCGAGATCTAGTTTGTTTCTTCTCTTCTCCACATCCCAGGAAAACCATAAAAGACTTATGATGTCTATCGGCCATACGATGAGCTCCTACCCTCACACATCAGGGGGCAATCTGTTAACATCCAAAAAGTGCTCACTACCTCATCTACCCATTGCATGACTCATTTGTCCATATTTCCTACCATATTTGCCTCCAAAACCTTAAAATCCCATTAAAAAGCCTCCAAAAGGCCACAAAACCATTAAAAAAACCTCCAAAAGGCCAAAAATCCCCTTTTCCCCCCAAAATAATCCAAAATTCCTCCAAAATAGCAAAAACCCTCTAAAAAGGGAATAAAAAATACAAAAAAAGAGGAAAAAGAGGGAAAAAGGAAGCAAAAACCCTATACAGCTGACCTAAACCATATGGTACCCAAAACCATGGGCCAACACTCCACCACTAAAAATCTATAAATAGGTGATGGAGGCCCCTCATTTCATATCCACAGTCAATCACACCCTTACTCTGCCAAAATCACTCCTGAAACCCTAGCTCACCCTTGAGCTACTTTCACATTTGACTGCCCCTTTGGCCCATTTCCAAATCCCTTTGGAGAAAGAGAAAGGAGCAAAACTGGAAGCTTGGAAGCAACCCTCTTGGACTGCTGCAAAGGCTTCACCAACCTTCACATTGGAGGTATAATCAATACAAAAAACCCTTTTTATTATCTTGTCTTTTCTGTTTTATGCACATGTTTAGAGTAGTTACTATTTTACTATATTGTTTTTCATTTATTGTTTTTTCTGAACTACTACTAAGGAGTCCCTTCTCCTTAGTAGGTGCTCATTTGCACAAGCTAGGGTGAAAAACCTAGCTACAGGCCCACTGACTATCGGACACCCATGGGGGGGCGATGCTCCCCCACCCCCTCCATTGGGATGAGTGTACATTCCACCTGCATATCATATAAAACTGGGTTACAAACACGACTAAAACAACAATATCTATGAATAAGGAATATCAAGCTCCAAAACCAACAATCTCCCACTTGGAGATTGATCACAACAAATTCACTACTACTGCTCTTGTTGGATTATGCTCTGAACCTTGGACCTAGAAAATTTCTCATATTCACCTTCATGCTTGAAGGCCAACTGAAACCGAGCAGAAACTCAGTTTCTATCTTGTTACTACCTTTTTCAACATGCCTACAGGATTCTGGATAGTGTGTATCTTTTCCAACTTCAAGAGTTCATCTTCCATAACAGACCGTATGAAATTCTACTTGAGTTATATCTGTTTAGTATTAGAATGGAAGGTCTAGTTATTTGTAAGATGAATGGCACTATGGTTGTTACTATACAACCTTCCATCTGGGAAATTTTTAGGGGCGAAATTTCGCCAATTGGTTATTTTTTGGGCCTTTTTTCAAAAAATAAATTCGCTATTTGGTCATTTTTAGACTCTAATATCGCCTATATTTACATCAAATATGTTTTTTTATCATAATATTCGCCAAAATTTACAAGTTCCAGTAGTAAATTGTATGTTTCATATTTAATATTCGCTTACCAATCTATATATATGTTTTTTTCAATCCAAAATAATCACGTAGAATACTATACTTAAGTATACTTTTATAATCCTTAAAAAATACCCTGCCTTCCATTCTCCTTCTTCTTACCTAATTCCTCCATGAACCTCTCTAACCAAACAATCTCTTTACTAGCCTCTGTAGCAGCAACATACTCTACTTATGTTGTTGAAAGTGCAACAACCTTTTGCAGTTTCGAAATCCAACTTACTGTTGTTCCACCTATAGTAAAAACATACCCTGTGGTGCTCCTCCTGTTATCTGTATCACCTGCCACATCTGCATTAACATATCCTTGTAGAACAGTGTCTGAACCTCCAAAAAAAAATGCATGAGTGGTAGTACCTCTCAAATACCCGAGAATCCACTATACTACCTTCCAATGTTCTTTACCTAGACTGTTCATGTACCTTCTCACAACTCCCACTGCATATAAAATATCTGGTCTTGTGCACACCATAGCATACATCAAGCTAAAAATTGTTGATGAATAGGGAACCCTGGACATGTAATCTATCTCTTCCTGTGTCTTGGGACAGATCTCCTTAATTAGTTTGAAATGGCTGGACAAAGGTGTACTATTTGGTTTTGCATTCTGCATTCGAAACCTCTCCAACACCTTTTGTATGTACTCACCTTGAGACAATGTCAATTTGTGATTTTTCCTATCTCTTGTTATTCTTATACCAAGGATTTTTTTACAACACCCAAATCCTTCATCGCAAAAGAATTAGCTAACTTCCTTTTGAGGACATTTATATTCTGCATGTTAGACCTTGTAACAAGCATTTCATCCACATACAATAACAAGATAATATATCTTCCATTATTTAGCCTCTTGAAATAAACAAAGTGGTCATAATGTCATCTATTATAACCTTGTTCTATCATAAACCTATCAAATTTTAAATATCACTGCCTTGGAGTTTGCTTTAAGCCATACAAGCTCTTCTTCAACCTGCATACTAAATTCTCCTTCCCTTTGACTTCATACCGTCCCTGTGGCTGTTGCATATAAATATCTTCCTCTAAATACCTATGGAGAAAGGATGTTTTTATATCTAACTGTTCAATATGCAAATATTCTACTACTACTAAACTTAAAATAGTTCTAATTGAAGTCATTTTAACAATAGGAGAAAATATTTCATCAAAATCTATACCTTTGGTATGTGCAAACCCATTTACAACAAGTTTGGCCTTGTACCACTTCTTTCCTCCATCTTCTTCCTTCAACCTGTAAACCCATTTATTTTGCAATGCTCTTTGACCTGCATGCAAGTAAAACAAATCCCAAGTCTGGTTTCTTACCAATGAGTCCATCTCCTCACTCATGCCTTGCTCCCTCTTCTTTCTAGTTTCCAACTACATTGCTTCTTCATAATATTCCGGCTCACCGGAATCAGTCAACAATAAATAATACATTGAATGAGAGTATTGTTCAGGGGGTCTACTTAACCTAGTAGATCTTCTAACACTTGCAGGAGTTTGAGGTACTTGCTGCTATTCTAGATTTTTCAACACCTTTGGAATTTCATTTTCTTTGATTTCATCAAACACTATGTACTCTGTGTTTTCCTTTTCCTATTTCTTTCCCTTCAAATGATCTTTATACATGACCTTTTCATTGAATACCACATCTCTACTCCTAACGATTTTTTTATTTTCATAATTCCATAAGCAAAATCATCAACCCAAAATCCAATAAAAGTACATTTCTTGGATTTAGCCTCAAGCTTTGTTCTATTTTCTTTATCAATATGGACAAATTCTTCACAACCAAAAGTTCTAAAAAATAAGTAGTTTACCTTTTTACTATTCCATGCCTCCTTTGGAATACCACCATCCAAAGCGCTTGAAGGCCCTCTGTTTATTATGTAAATAGGAGTATCTACAACATCTACCCAAAACTGTAAGGGCAACCCTTCATGCAATCTCATACACCTTGCATTCTCCATGATTTTCCTATTCATCCTTGTTGATACACCATTTTCTTGTGGTTTTCATGAGACTATCTTCTCTCTACGAATAATTTCCATGGTATGAACAATAAATATCAAACTCCTTGTTGTAATATTCACCTCCATTATCATATCTAAGACACTTCAACCTTTTTCCTGTCTCATTCTCAACCAAATCTTTCTATTTCTTAAAAGTAGAAAATACATCATATTTCTGTATAATGCAATAAACCCAAGTTTTTCTAGTTGCATCATCAATAAAAGTAACATAATAACGAGATCCGCCAAGAGATTGTACCTAAGCCGGTCCCCATACATATGTATGCACAAGATCTAACTTTTCAGTTTTCTTCTATTTCCCAACCTTGAGAAATATGGCTCTCTTATGTTTTCCATAAAGATAGTTCTCGTAGAATTCCAAACTTACCTGCTTCAGATCTGGAAGCAAATTCCTTGAGTGTAGAATCTGCATCCCCTTCTCACTCCTATGGCCAAGCTTGTGATGCCAAAATGTTTTATCTGTTCTTGTGGAAGCTAAAGAGATAGAATAGTCAGTATTATGAGGACATAAATACAATGTACCTATCTTGTCTCATTTTTCTATCACCATTGATCTTTAGTGATCTTCCACCATGTTTCTCCAAACGTAGATAAACAACCACCATCTCCCAACTACCATGTTGAGATCACATTTCTTTTCATAACAGGAATATACCTTACATATTTTAGCATCCATTCACCATTCTTTAAATTTATCTGTACCTTACCCATTCCAACAATTTTACATGGTTCATCATCACCCAATAAAACATGTCCAAAATTGCCTTCAACATAATCATGAAAGAATTTCCTATGGGGTATAGCATGACATGAATCCCCTGAATCTACTACCCAGTAATCACTAGTATTGTTTGATGCAAGAATCAAAGCATCTTGTAACACATCGCTTGCTACATTTGCTTCCTGAGTAGTCTCTTGTTGTTCGTCTCCTTTATTCTTTAGAGATCTGCAATCTTTCTTCAGATGTCCTTTCTTTCCACAATTCCAACACTCTATATTTCTCAGTATGGACTTCGATTTTCCCTTCCCGAACTTGCTGCGATTACCTGGGCTCTTTCCTTTCTCCCTTTTTCTTCCCTTGCTCCCCATGGTCAACGCATTACCTGATGTCTGTTGGAGGATCCTAAGTTGGCCACTTGACTAGGTCCTTCGTTCGACCGCTTTGTAAAACATGTCGAACAATTGTGTCTGTCATTACATGTTGATTTAGTTAGTTGAATAGACAGGTCATTATGTAACTATTTGTAAACCATATAAATAGGGTGGAGAGCAGGATACATGAATAGTTCTAAGATATTGTAAAGCACTTCTGTACATGTTCTGTTGAGTAATATAAAGACTTGTTGACTCTATCTCCACTACTTATGTCTGTTCATATCTATATACTTGCTTGTTTATTCTATAACATGTATTGTTGGTAACTAGGAAATCTGCTCGAAAAAAAAATTGGTTCCGTTTCCAGTGATACATGCATAGGACGATAATGAGCATAATCAAATGATATCAAAACATGATATAAAGGAATGGTGGGAGAGAAAGATAAAAAACTATCTCCAAAATTATGCCAGAAGAAACAAGTTGACTATCGCTCAAGCAAGGGAGAAGTTCTTCTTTGAAACACATGAAAAGTTCGTTGGATCCGTGTCGTTCTCATTAAAGAAGCTCCTAGATGAAAATACCTACAAATGAAAAAGATCGACAATTGCTTGAAACGTTAACTAGAGGAGGACGCACAAATCTATTTGAATGGTGCGAAAGAATTAGTGAGGAATTTTGTGAAGAATGTGCAATTGAAGCAAGTATCTGCCGATAAAGAGAAGAAAAGGTTCTATAACGACCTAACTGACCAATTTCTTTGTGCGTTACTGATGCCTTTTTTTTAATTCTTGATCAACAAGGGAGAAACTCATATTATCAAACTTTCACCACTGTTGTTACCATTGTTCCCGAACACGAACTGGGAAGAAAAACAAAGAAAGTGGGAAAAATTCGTGCAAGAGCAAGAGTGGGAATACTTACTGAGAAGATGAATTATTGCATCACCCTAGTTCTCTAAAGAGATTTTCGGTCGACAATGGGGGGGGTATCCGACCACGTTTCTAATGGAATAGATGAATGATAGTCGACATATGAGAACATGATATGGCCAGCAGTGAGAAATCCCATAAATTCGACAAAGATAGAACAATGATCCAAAAAGAAATCCAGATATCCAGAAATTTGAACGAGGAAACATGAGTAAGAGGAGTGAGGAAATAAGGGAGCAAACTAGTGCGCTCCAGAGGAAAAAAAAGAAAAGAAAAAAAAAGGTCCGGTATAGTGACAAATGCAGCAGGAAATATGCCAAATTCGAGTCGAGCTCGACAGAAAGAGGGAGATGATGAACCACTATCAATAATGGATGAAAACCTGTGTATGGATCATGGTAGCACTCTCCAGGTGAGTATACCTAAGGTTATAACCCCACATTCCCCATTACATCTGACTCAGAGTGCCCAAGTGCAAGAAATTTTCAAAGAAGATTTAGGACTTCACATTGGTCAATATGGCATCTTGATTCAATAGAACAATGAAGGTAATGAGGTTGATATATTGTCGATCCATCGATCGCAAGAAGGGAATTGGGTCACTTTTCAACCTGAATTTTCCAACCGTAGTTTTCATCTACTCTATTAAGATTGCAAGAAAGCGTCCCCCAGCCACTTCCAGCATTGAGTGATTCGTCGAGTTAGTTAGGAACTCCAAAAATAAGTACAATCTAGATAGAACAAAACTTTACTTGGGTATCGAAAGAAGCTGTAGAAGAAATTTGACAATCAACGAAGAACCGACCGAATCCAGTGACATTGTTGTCTAAAGTGAAGAATGTGCATTAACTCTTGTTAATACACATCACGAAATAGTACTTGTAGAAAACAACTATAAGAGCGTTTCTTCCACTAGAAGTAATCCACCATCACCACCATTTAGCTTGGAAGTCGAAATTGCAATAGAGATGGCACACCTAACTGCACACCTTCCTTTCTATGAAGGAGACGAAGATCCAAGAAGACATTGGTTTGTCTATGATTCAATATAGGAGGCCAATGCCATTTCCAGTGAAGATCGAAAAATGGCACAATTTGCTGGTGCCCTTCGAAAACAAGCTCTTACATGGTACATCACTTATAAATAAAGAACACCTACTACAACAAAAGCTCAGATAAAACAACAATTTTTGTCTTTCTTCAAAACTCCAGATGCAAAATATCTAGCTGCTAAGAAATTGAAAAACACTTCTCAAAAGGAAACATAAACTGTCAGGGGCTACGAAAAAAGGTTCAAAGACTTGTTGAGTTGGATTGAGTATGATATTGAAGAACCTTTATTAATACAATGGTTTGTGGATGTATTACTACAGAAAATTAGAATGCACATTTGTTTACACGATTTTACTACATATGAAAATTTATTGACAAAAGCATTACAAATAGAAATGGATGATGATTATCCTATAGCTCTTGTCGACTGACGCATTGAAGAACAACTTGAGAATATGCAAAAATCCATTCACGAAATCAGCTTGAGAGGATCCGATCTATGGTGTACAAAATGCTCGATAGTAATCCATACGAAATATTATTGTCGACAAGATGACTACCAATAGGATGTTTGGTTTGTACAAACAAAATGCTTCTGCGACATCTGCCAAGAACACGACTCACATTCAACAAAATATTGTCCCTACAATATGAAGACTGATCAAGCTCGATGGTGTTCTATATGTGATGTAAAATATCATTCCATGGCAGAATGTAGCCTAAATTTGAAGAATAAACATAATTATCATGTAGTTTATCAAACCAATATTGTCGACCAGAGAAACGATAGAAATGACAGAAGCGACAGTTATCAAAGAAACGATGGCCAACAATATGATCGATGAAATAAAAACTTCAATCAACGAGGAGGATTCCAAGGTCATGGTTGAAACAATGGAAATCGATACCCCTGACCATGTCGACGACTGCAAAGTTTTACGGGCCTCATCAAAGAACATCTTTTTGCAGATTGTCCCTTCAAAGATCGGGAAGATCTAAAATCTTGTACAAACTGTGGAGTTGTTGATCACTTCTTGGAGGATTGCCCCACCATACTTGAAAATATCACTAATAAAAAGAATGTTAACATATTATCTAGTGTTCCGAAGTATGATGTTGTTAAAACTAAGAATCTTCCGATTGTAACTCGTAAAGGAACTAAAATTGGTGTTGATAATCTGCAAATTAGAAAAATAAAAAGTAAATATGACTATCCTAATCCAATTGAACAGAAGAACTTATATAATAATGCAACAATTTGTTTTCAAGAATTGGCATCCCAAGAAGACAATGGCTAATCTCGACAAAGAAATATTAATGAACTTCTCAAATTAATAACCAAAGAAGAAGCAGTTGAAAAGATAATAAATCTCATGAATAATATTAGAATCACATCTGTCAAAGAAAAGTAAACCAAAAATCTATGTCGACTAAATCAAAGAGATAAAAATGATGCAGACCCACTCGTCGACTTAGAAATTGAAGGATACTGTGTTTGACAAGTTGTCCTCGACTTTGGATCACAAGCAAATATCATGACTCAAGATAATTGGGAACACCTTGGTTGAACTCAACTACACGAGTCGGGAATCTACCTAAAAGTAGTCGATCGAGGATTGATTGACCCAATTAGGGTATGGAAAAGTGTTGACACGTCCATCAAGGGTATAACACCACAAGTAGATTTTGAAATTATCAATACAAAGGAAGGATCCAATTCCTTCCTTGCCCTAGTTGGCCGACCATGGGGAAGAAAGATGAAAGCATCAATATCACTTGACAAAGATAGGATAAAACTCAAATGAAATGGGAAGAAATTGGTTGTTCCAATTCACCCATCACAAGGACATCCCTAGACAGATCCTATCGATGGCGACGTTGACATCCGACAGTTATATCAAGTAATGAACAATGAAAACTATATTGATCCTAATGCACAAGGGGATATCCACCTCAGGAATAATTCATTAGTTGGATATAATTCATATGTTGAACTCTATGACTGGAAAATGGAGAATTATGAATTGCAAGAACGATAATGTTGGATGATTGAATTTATCCCCAAAAAGAACATTCAATAATGTTTTTCTGTCTCTGTCATTCAAAATATTTTTGAAAGAAAAATCAGAGAATATCCGACACTCACACCAGTGAAAAACGAGTCGTTGGGTGTCCCACCGTTGAGATAAAAAGAACAAGAATCCCCATCCTCCCATGTTGAGGAAGTGTCAAAGAATATAGGAGAACAAGGTTGACTTCAGAGTTTGGTCGAAACCTTCACAGGTCAAGCTGCAAGATGGTGGGATACACATCAGTCAATAATTTAGACTTGGACCATAGTGTCGACATACTTTGTCAAAATATTTGGAGGAAGAAAACTCACGGCACAAGAAAATATTCCAACTTTCACACAAGGGAAAAATCATGAAAAGCATATCAACAACTACGAAAAAGAATGAAAAATATTAGGCTACAGAGACAAAAGAACCCAGCCACACCTTTTTCCAAGTACACTTGGCGATCTACCAAACAAATGGTACAAAATGGAAGAAACAAGAATTGAAACATTTATCTCGAAAGAATTGAGAGAGAATTTCACCAAAGATTTCACATTTTCTCCACAGGACGATCTATTAATAGAAGCAAGCAATGAAATGAAATTTTTTCTACAGCCAAGAAGAAGAAAAATATCATCAGATAATCAACAACAAATTGATCAACAAGTTGTTGCATGTAACAACATCAAGTCAACTAAACTCCAGCACTCGACAAGGCTACAAATGGAAACAGACAAAACATAAGGAAGATTTTTCCAATGGAAACAAGAACATCCAGATACATCAAAGATGGTCCGAACAATTTTTAATGTCCAAACTTTCAGAGAAGGATGATCCTGAAAGATTGACTGCAGAAGATTTACCCCCATCATTTACACAGCTTAAAGAAGGTGAATGACATATCAATGAAACCAGAGCACCTGAATCGATGGATGCACAGATTAAGATCAAATAAATAGATATATTTAACGACAATAGACCCAAGATGGAAAATATAGGCGACTATTGGAATAAAGAACAAACAACGGAAATTGAAAACCTCCTATAATAATTCCAAGATGGCTTTGCACGCGATTATAAATATCTGAAAGGACTTGTCCAGGAGATGGGAGAAATGAAGATCGACATCAAACCGGATGCAAAACCAATCAAGAAGAGACCATACAAGATCCCACATAAATACAAAGAGATAGTTAAGAAAGAAATAGTCAGCATGCTTGTCTCCAGAATTATCTATCCCGTTGATCAATCATAGTGGGCTAGCCCAATGTTTATCCAACCTAAGAATCACGACCCGACACGACTGCGAATCTGTTTCAACTTCAGAGAACTCAACAAGGTAACACTTACAGACCCATTTCCAACTCCCTTTGCTGACGAAATTATCAATGAAGTTGCAGGACACGAATGTTACTCATTCACGGATGGTTTTTTCTGGATATAACCAAGTACCTATTTCCAAAGAAGATAAGAAGAAGACCACATTTGTGTGCAAATTTCGATCATTTTCATATAAAGTAATGCCATTCGGATTGAAGAATGCACCAGTTTTGTTTTCCAGAATAGTTGTCAAATATTTCCAAGAATATATCTAAAAAACTATGCTCGTATATTTTGACAATTGGACAATCTATTCTATGCTGAGGAACCACTACAAATGGCTAAGACTTATGTTGGAAATATGTCGACAAATCCAACTATCACTGAACATCAAGAAATTCATATTTGCAAATCCGATAGGAATCCTACTTGGACATGTTGTATGTAAGGAAGGTATAAAAGTCGACTTTGCAAAAATTAAAGTAATTCTTGACCTTAAACCGCTAGTCAAGTCCAAACAATTCAGATTTTTGCTAGGGCATACTGGGTATTACAGAAAATTTATCTGTCACTATTGCAACATGACATACCCATTGGAAGAGTTGCTGAAATAACACCAAGAATACCAGTGGGCAGAGGATTGTGCTACATTGTTCAACATTTTAAAAAGGAAATTAGTCGAAGCTCCCATCTTAAGATTCCCAAACTGGTTGATCAATTTTCACATACATATTGATGATTCTGGAATAGATTTCGGTGTGATCCTGACTCAGCGTGGAACGATGGAATGGATTACCCCAACACCTACAGTAGCATAAAATTAAATAAGACAGAAAGGAAATATTAGACAACTGAGAGAGAAGAATTGAGAATGTTATTTGCACTCTAGAAATGCTGACATTATCTACTCACCAATACTTTCGTGTTCTATACAGACCATCAGGCCTTGAAATACTTAGTCAATAAACCCTTACACCATGGAAGAATCTGTTGATGGTTGTTGTTATTCCAAGAATTCGATTTTGAAGTTATAGTTCAACCGGGTAAATCAAATGTTGGACCCAACCACTTGTCGAGGAGAGACACCAGAGAAGACCCAACTGGAATTGAGGATGATTTACCTGACGCTCACTTATTCAAAATTGAATTTGTTCCATCAGATCTAGCAGAGATTCTTCAGCTTCTAGCAGAAGGACAAGCTCTAGAAGGAATGTAGGAGAAGAAAAAGAACATTCTAGCAATGAAAGCCGTGCCCTATACTATAATAAATGGATTTCTCTATAAGATTGGACCAAATGATGTATTACGAAGTTGCATTCTTGACCATGAAAGACAAATTATAATCAATGAAGCACATACTGGACTAGTAGGCGAACATTTCCAAGCCGACATGACAGCTAGAAAAATTCAACAATCAGGATTATGGTGGCCGACAATCCACAAATATTTTCAAGAATTTGTGAATAAATGCGACAGATTCCAACAACTTGGCCGACCATTACCAAGTACTGAAATGACTCTAATATCAGTAAATCCAAGCCTAACTTTTGAAATCTAGGCAATTGACTTCATTGGTCCATTTCCAACTCTTTTTCGATGAACGAGAGAAAGATATATCATTATTGCGGTCGAGTATGTTACTAAATGGGTAGAAGGAAAACCCATCGAGACTTGCTCAAGTGAGATAGCTTCCAAATTAATCTATGAGAACATTATTACAAGATTTGGATTCCCACTCACTTTGATTAGCGACCAAGGGTCCCATTTCATCAACAATACAATTTCTATGTTAACACAAGAATTTTTGATCGATCATAAAAGGAGGACAACATATCATCCTCAATCTAATGGCCAATAGAGGCATTCAATAAAACACTAAATGTAGGCTTGACGAAAATGTGCAATATCGACAAGGATGACTGGGACGACAAGATACCCATAGTACTATGGGCGTATAGAACAACATACAAAACATCGACAGGTCAGAATCCATTTAAACTCATATATGGACAAGAAGAAGTCGTTCCCCTACATTTTTGACAACATGTACCAGTGATTGCAGAAATACTACATATTGATATTAAAAAGAATATAAAAGAAATATTATCCCAGCTATTGAAACTTGAAGAATGTCGATAGATAGCAATCCATCATCAGGAAATCCAAAAGCAGCAACAAAAAGCTTGGCATGACAAAAACATAAAGAACAAAAATATATTAGTTGGCGATCTAGCCTTGGTTTATGATAGCCGAATCAAAGGGAAGCCTAAAAATATACACACTGCATGGTTGGGTTCCCATGTCATCGAAGAAATACATGCTAACGGAGTAGTTCGACTGAAAACGCTACAAGGGAGTGTGTTCCAAAAACTTGTCAATGGCGCCCGACTAAAAGGCTACATAGTATAAACAAAAGAAAAAAAAGAGGGAGAGAGAGAGAAGTTAGTTAGAACTAACTTCACAAAAATAGAAATATAAATAATCATCTAAGACAAGTGTATTGGATGATTCATCATGACAAGATACTGGAGAGACCGTACCAACAAGGGTGGTGCAAGAAAATACACAAGTAGAAGATCATCTGAAACTAGAAAACGAAATTTGAAGCATGGCCATCGACATGAAAATTATAGACAAGGTGGAACAAGTTGACAAGAAGTTGTCGAATGAGATGCTCGACCTATCCGACACGAATCCGACCAACATAGCACACCAAAGGATAAAGGAGTACACCAACACCGCACCAACGAACAAAGAAAGATAAAGACAAGTCATCAACAAACTCGACATAGGGAGAAGAGAAGTCAGTATGCTGCGGATGAAGCCCTGACCAGCTGTCATTCAAATTTATTTCCTTCACCAAATTTGCAATTAATACATCCCACTACTACGCGCTCACCTGTGCCTCACAATTCCGCTATAAATAATGAATTGGAAGAGACTTGGATGTTATTCTGCTAAGAACTTGAACAACAGAGTGTTAAAACCTCCGAAAATGAAAAATCAGAATTCTAAACCAGAGAACCCTGCAAGCAAGATGGATCCTAAGAAACTTCAAGCAACCATTAGATCCGTGGATTCGAAATTTCGACAGATGGAATAAGCAGACACACCCTTGAAAGTTCGGCTCCAAAACATCCGTAATGCGAAGGTGGTAGAACATTAATGGAAAATAATATGGAACAAGATCCTCGAATGGGGGAAGGATTATGACGGACGATGGCGAGTGGAAGCGCAAAAAATCCAAACAAGCACCATAATCAATTATATTAATGCATCATTGGTCGATAGCTTTTCCTGAATCAAAGAAGTGATTTCCCAGTTCATTGTGAGCCGGTACCATAATGGAAAATTATACTTTGAAAAACTGGTTGAGATCAATGGCGACTTGATCAGTCAGGTCACCAGACTATCCAACAAAGGGGATTTAGTACCTATCCGACCAAAACCTAATTTGGTTAAATATTTCACAGTTACCTCCGCAGGTGTAACATCCCATAAATTCACAAAAATTAAATTTTTTTAAAGTAGCATTAAATACTCTACTTGTTAATGTGGAAATAAAATTAATGCTAATCCTTTTAACTAATAATAAAATATCATGAATGACAACACTTTATACTTCTTAACACAAAATACGTCATTAGTTTTGCTTGTGTTAATTATAAATCTATATGCTCTATTTAAATTTTCTTGCGATACAATCATCTAGACATAATACTGACATTTTGCTTTTGGATGATGACGAAGGGGTCCTATGGGGTACCCTGAGGATTACTTAGCTATGTTAGCTAAAGCATTTGAACCTGTTTCTTTGCGCAGATACGCAGGTAAGAGTATTATGACAATTCAAGTGTTACAAGTAATTCTAATTATGTTTTTAGTTAGCCGTCAATGCTTTATGATATCTCTAAGTACTTCATTGCAAGAGAGTTATTAATGGTATGAATCTCTGTCCTACTTCTGTAAGTGTTACCTTGACCATACTTACAAGTCGTAGAAGTCGTAACTATTAATATCTACACTAGACTCTTTAGTGAAACGTCAAGAAGAGATGCTTACACTATGAATTCTAAATTACGTGCTAGATTACAATGTATAAGTGTTATTATCATCCTGTTATCATTTCTCCATTTGCAAAGAGTGGTATGTTGGGTCCAGGTTGAGACAAAGTTTTGGAAACACCTTTTTGTGACAAGTAGGGAAAGCTGAGCTTAGCGCAACTCAGAAATACAATTTTTCCTAAGTATTGAGGATGCTGCAAAGATGTGCGCAACACCCAAGTTTTGATCGGGCTGCGAAGCTATCTGCAGCATCTGAATTTTGGGAGCACCACGAAGACCAGTGCTGCGAAGCAATCAGGACACGTGGAGCTAGCAAATTAGAATGCTGGACACAAATCAAATGCAAATATCGGATGGACTGGTAATGGTCTATTTTTGGAAAGATGCTCCAGAAGTGCCAAACGGCGGGCACGAACAAATCAGGCAGGCGACCAATGCACGAGTTTGTTGAGGAAAGCGATGTCTTGGAACGCTTGGTGGGAGAAACCGTTAGAGCTGAATGGTTTGGAGGAGGCGACCTATTGGCATGCATGCGATAGGAAGGTTGACAGCGATGGATTGAAGATGTGGCAAACTGACACAATGCAGCAGACGCTACCAGATGCCAGCAAGCCGATTTAGGGAAACCATCGCAGTTTGTAAACCCTAAGGGTTTTTGGGTTTAGGTCTTCGGCTTTGTAAAGACATTACCTTAGAGTGATCTATAAAAGAAGACAATTTTGTATGGGATGGGGCTAGTTGGTTGCTAGAGTTAATATTTGTATGACTTCTATATTGTAAACTCTCTTGAGTCGAGAAGATTGTAAAGAATCTGCAGCTGTGTGCGTAGAGGCCTAGTTTTGAGAGGAAGGATAGTCTGCAGCTGAGTGCATAGACTAAGAATGGTTGTTCCAATCCCTTTCTAAAGAAATATACTACCAACCGTTCTTATGGACGTAGCTTCCCACCTGGGGAAGTGAACCACGTTAAATATATGTTGTGTGATTATGCTTATGAATGAATGCTTACTTGTGTTTTTCTGTCAATGAATGTCTAAATGTTTCCTTGCATACTGTTATGAGAGAGCTTTTATATGCATTTGTCATTAGGAGAAGTATGGAAATGATATGTTAAGCTTCGCATGGATGGTTGAATGGTGAACATTTATTCTTGTGCATGAAGACAGTAACTCAGTCAATTCGTTGAGTATTTTCTTACGCGCAGCAAAGGAGTGTATAATTGTGGATTAGATCAGCCGGCTATGTTTGAATCATGATATCTTGAGTTAATAAATGAAGGTTAGAAGGCTAGACAGTCAAGTATCTGAATGAATGGAAATGTGATATTCATTTCAGTACCTTAAGCACTTTCAAGATAACCCTAGTATAGGATAAAGTTGGAGTGTTTGTAGCATCAGTAGAAGCCCCGCGATAGAAGAACACAGTGGTGCGGACTGTAGCATTGCCCATCACTGCACAGTCTCACCTCGCAGCACATACCATCTATCGTGCTGCACAGTACGTCTGTCCAAGCAGCTCATCACTTACTGTGGAAATTTGATTCCGCAGTACCCCATAGATACACCTTAGGTGAGACCTCAGCCTGCTTGCAGGTTGTTGCCGAAAGGGCTGGTGCGAAGGGGTTTTGCTGGTCAAAGGGAAAACCGCAAAGAACCTGGGTCTTATAGAAAACCTTTGGGTCAGTTATAGCCAACATGGTATTACCATGTATATTTATTATGTGAATGTTTCAACTTTTATGTTGCTCTACATTAGAGAAACATGCGCCAAAAGTTATTTTAAATTCGTGGATTAATCTTGAAATCATAATATACTATAGTAGCTTATTTATAATTCATGAAGATCCATGCTTTTGTAGTAAAGGTTTGATATATTGTATCCAACATGAATATGATGTTACTTGTATGGAATTATAATACTATCGACCTTAAACAATCTTTGTTTAATATCTATGCGATGGATAAATAACAATAAAGCTTATAAACAAAGGTCGCAATGTATTTTATGAAATTCTAAACTATAACCCAATTATCGAATATAAACTACCTATATCATTTGAGAAAAATATACAACATAACCTAACCATGCATTCTATAACCAATACATTGGAATGTATTAACAACAAAAATGTGTCGACTACATGCTTTGGATAATGAAATGAAATATATGATACAATCCTAAGTCTTGTGCTGAATGTGATAATGACAGGGCGTTGAATGTCTTGGTACTAAAGTGCTGATAGGATATCATAACTGGTCTTTGGCATTTAAGTCACCTTCCTTCTGCGTTGAGTGGAAGTCTTAGTGGATGCCATCATGGCTATGGTTCACGTGATAGAAATCACAAAATCCTACCAAGATGTCGAGTTGTGCAATGCTTTTAGCCTCGGGTCTGATGAGTTGAATGTCGTGGTGGATGTGATAATAAATAAGGAATTCAATGTGAAAGTTGCATATTTCTTGACGAACCTGGTTGGCAACATCTCCAACGTGGATCTCGTAAGTTCTCGGGCTTTGTAATGAAACCCTAGCTTTTCATTATGAGTTGTATCGAAGTGTTTCTTTGGCCTTCATTTTGCTTGGAAGAGGTAAGGTGGAGAGGAAGACTGCCTGCTACAATGTAGGGTTTGGTAGTTATGGTTCGGAGGACTCCTTCCTCAAGTTTGATCCCTTGACCTGTTGGGAAAACTTAATGTTTTCAGGTGTTTGTTTCCTCTTTTAGAGTCGAGCCATAATGCAGCATTCGATGTGTTTTTAGGAAGTAGCTTTCAGAGTTTTTCTGTTGATTGTTGAGAAGGAGGTTTGGACCACAGATCGATTCTCTTGTATGAAGAAATAAACAAGTGTTTCTCGGAGTCTAAATCTCTACTTCACTACATTTGCTAGATGGTTCTTACTTCGTTTGCTAATGGCGTCTCAAAATGGGAGCTACGTTACACAGGTAATGTTTTAGTCAGTGAAATTGATAATGATATTTGTGTTGTTCCAAGTTAAACTCTGTGCTTTCTTCATTTAACCTCTCAATGGTTTTTATGGCAGGTGTAACTTCATCGAATGGTTACTGGGTTTTCAAGCTTGGTGGAATACTTCTACTCGACCACCGGTAAGCCTCAGTGGTTCTTTCCTTTGTAGGTTCTCCTGGCCCGGTGTGGTCGATGCTTGATGTTTGACGAGAGTTTGGTATTTAATTCCTGGCAAAGGTTTTTCCCCAGTGTTTGTGATTCTGAGAGCCAAAGATAAGTGTCCAGAGGTTGAGATCCTCGGCTTGTCTTTTTATTCTGCTCTGCAACGTTTCATTGTAACTCTTGTTGAAAATGTAAAGTTGTTAAAGATGTATTTACTAAGGGATGAACCCTCAGTCATTTTAATGGAAAAAAATATAGTGCTTAAGAATAGTTTTTGAGTGGTTTCTATGTTTATATAAATCGATATTTTTACTAGAAAATCCAGTGTTGATTTTGGCCGATAACCGTGGGCTAACTTGCTTCACAAAAGAGAAACCCCGTGTTCGTGTTGTTTAAGTTAAACTTGGAATAGTGATGAGTCTCAGTTTCGGGTATTGAACCACCACTTAAATAAATATTATGTTTGTTAAAAAGAAGAATAATACTCTTGTTTGAGTTTGTATTGTACAAATAGATAGCTATCGTAATGTAAAAGTTGAACTATGGAATACGTTTGGTTTTGGAAATCGGATGTAAGGATTTGATGTTTTACGTTTTTAAATTCTTGGCCTTAAACTGGCTGTATGATAGTCTTAGTGTTTTTAAATTGAAAAACTGTAAACGTCTGCAAACTTTGATATTGTTGAAATTAGTCTTGTAAATTCTTTTGTAGATCAATAATCATTTTCTATAGAAGATAATCAGTATCTATGGATTCAAAAGGAAATAATGCATTCTGATTTTTAACATGAAATACATTCTTACTGTAAGAATTTGGAATACATGTAAGATTTAAATTCAATTAAATAAAATGCTTTGTAAATATTGAAGACTATATCATTGAAATATCATATATATATTCTAAGTTGGTATTACAGCAAATAAAAAAACGCCTAAGTACAGTAAGGAGAAAATAATGAAAAGTGTTATGAGACTCGTGATAATTGTTTTTGCTTATAGTCCTTTACAGTTTTTGAATGAAATGATAATAAAACCCAGTATGCGTATTTTGAAATGAAGTAGGTGTCCTAAAGGCTAAACCCTAGCTTTTTATACATAAATGGAATATTTATTTTCTGACAGAAGGTAAGAGAAAATTATTAAAATGCTTGTATTATGAAATGCTATTTTCTATCCTAACTTAACAGAGTATACAATTCAGCTTAAACAATTTAGTCAATAAGTCTTCATTATCAAACCAGGAAAAAGGGTTAGAGGTTTAATAAAACAACTTCGTTCATTCAATTGAAAATAAACAAGATAGAACAGTAGAACCTGATGAAAGTAGGAGAAACAAACAACCCAAGGAGCCTGTTCCACCCAACCTACTCTTGAAGGAAGCCAAATTACTTGCCTTAGGACCCCTGAGCCTATTCACTGAACCACTAGGAAGAAGAATCTATCGAAGCTTTAGGTCATCAACTTGCTGCAACAATGTAGATCATTCAATCATATAGACTTAACAATCAAAGAGACCTGCACCAGCACCTATGGTTTCCTTCTCGGAATAATTTCAATAGATTCACATTGCACTTCCACTTAGCCTCCCTATTCGAATCTCTTAGTGATCACCTGATACACTTGAGGAATTATTTATGCAGAAAATTGTTATGGAGCTCCCTATTCAATTCAAATTTCCTCTCTAGGCTGCCTAAGCCTTTTTAGTGGTTAAACTGGTCATTAATGAGCTAACAACTCTGTTCCACCCACCTGGGCAATAATGCCACAAATTTAGGAGTAGTTGTCCCATAACCAACAACTAGTGGTGGAGTGCAAATGCTGACACCTGTCCCATGCCTTATAACAACTTCCATTCCTCCTAGTGGGTTAGTGAACATTCATTTAACAATTCCCTGGGTGTTTGTCTCCTATTTTAATTTATTAAATAATAATAATATGCCATTACAATCATCCTTGACCAGATTTGGTCATAATTACAAAAATTTGTAATTATAATTTAACATAATGTTTTTGCAATAAAATAAATAATCTCAAAATTTGGGTAGGTGACAACAGGAAAAAAATACAGAGGTATAGTTGTAAACCTAATCATATTTCACAGGTACCCCCTCATTTTAGCCGCATTAACAAGTATCATTCGAGGGCTCGACCTCAAACTCGACATGCTTGAAGTTGTGCAGAATGTAGCGTCGAAAGGAAAAGTATACCAATGGGCCAAACATTTGGCATAAATTGTTGACATATTTTCCATAAATTCTAGGAGGAGGGATCAAAGATCCGATATCTTTCACTTATCATTTGGATCTCCATGGCTCATCTCCGAACACCAAGAAACAAAGAGTTCATTGCACTCAAGGGACCACTTATGTGTAAATTCCATTCATTTTCACAAGACAGATGTCGACTCGGTGTAGAAACAACCAAAATTTGGCTCAAAAAATGGTTCCAGGATTTGAAAGTGAAAACAACTAGAAGGAGAATCCCACAAAATGTTCGACAAGGTATACCACTGACTGCACATATCCAACTACCACTCGAACACATGTCGATTTGGTATCTAGAAGGAGTAGCCAGAGCAGCAAAGGAGCTTGGATTCTATCCTACAGTCGACAGAATATTTGAGGAACTCAGCCGACAATCCAATATTATCGTACAAATACCACCACAAGGAAAACTGGTCGACCAACCAATGGTTGAACCCTTGATAAGAGCTGAAAAAGAAGAAGACTATTAAATCCAAATCCACCTTAACACATTCATACTGAAGCCTGAGTAGGTTGTTTACATCAATCCTTTAGGGATTGTGATGACTCCTCATCAGGAACCATTGAATGCATATGACCAGTCGGATGATAATACTCAATCAGATACTCCACTTTGGAGTATTCCTTAACAAAAGAGAACATTTGTCTAGTGGCCGACGAGATATTCTGAGCACGACAGGATAGAAAGAACAAAACGCAAGAGAAAGGAAAGCATAAGCTTATCCTCGAGGAACCAACAGAAGAAGATAACGCTTAACTATTTGGTTGTGCATATTAGGTACTGGAAGATGCCTCTAAGAAAACATCTTTATTTCCGATCATGTAGCAAAATTCATTGTAGAGGAATATCAACAACAGCCACAGGTGCCACCGAGTAAGAAAGTTAAATTTGTGGAAAAAGCCACATGTCGACCTTATGCAAAGTCCACCACCTCCTTACCCAACTGTTGTCATGGAAGAATACATTAGTCCAGCTTCTTCGACCGTTGTTACATCCCCACTCACTTCTTCTACAACTTTAGTTTTTAGCCCTAACATTGTACAACAACTCCCTACTCCTCTAAGATAGAAAATTTAGACTGATTTCAACCGGAAATAATTTATTAACCAGCTACCGTCAATCCTCCTTGAATGGAAACAACTCATTATAAAGAAACCAGTCGTACCCAACCCTGACCCACAACCCGAATTACCTCCATTAGATGTTCATATATTTGAGCAAGTACTACCATCGCCAGGTTCCCATCCAAACATTCTTGGATATACTGAAACCATTATAGAGAAAAACCTTGATCCTAACAGTGAGGTTGGGTCTCAACAAACATCCACTTTCACACCCTTACCATTCTACCACTCCACTTCACTCCCATCCTCGACCCCTTCAGTTCAGGAAGTCCCCGATCAATTTGATGTCACTAACAAACCACTGGAAACTATGTTTGAAGTTTCAGAACCGACTACTGAACTTGGCGCGACAAATAACCAGGAAATACCTTTGTCGCAGGAAAGTACGACCTCAACTGATAGATATGACCTACCTCCCTCTTCATCAAAATAACTCAGCACGACCGACCTACCAACCTCACCACTAACCGAGTCCCCGCTACCGACCACTTCCCCGACACCGACTGAACACACTGAAGTCGCCTCTCCAATTTCAGTTGATACAACCGAGATACCATCTCCTCCTATTGTCGACTTAACTCCTGCAACAATAGCAGAGCAGCAAAATGAAGAAACACAAGATGCGCAATATAAAGAAGTTGTCGACAAAGAAAAATTAGTAGAGAAGCAGACATAACAGGAAAATAAAAATGAAAATGAAAAGGAAAGGAAAAAGAAGAAACACAGAAAATAAAAGAAGAGGAAAGAAAAGGAAAAGCAGAAGCAACAACAACATCTTCAACACCTCCAGCAACAACCTTTGATTACTATCCATTTAGATCAAATGGGTCCTATCTCCACTTTAGACCCCCGACAAGCAAAGGAAGAAGAAGTGGATCTACTCACATACGCTATTGACTGAGAGTGTGGGAAGAGAATAAATGAATACAAAGAGCGCATTGAAACACTTCAAGAAGAACGATCTTCATTTTTGGCTAAGTGTGAAAACTTAGTCCAATAAGTAATACCTCTCTCGTCGAGGATCGACATCAAAAACCTGCTCGATAAAGCATATGCATTTTTTGAAAATGTCATGTCGACTGTACAAGAACAGTTGGCCAAGGAATGATAGGATCCAGCTGAAGAAACATTTATCATCGTGACAAACCAGTACACGGCCTTCACAGAAGAACATAGTTTGTTAGCACAATATGCCTAGGAAACTGCTACGACTACATAAGTATTGCGCAACTAGCATACACATTATCGCAATGTGTTTGTTGAAATGTAGAAAATTCAAGATATTATTAAAACCCTACAATAGAAATTAAAGACTTCCAATGAAGCTTTATCACAAACCCCTAACGACCAAATCAGTATGGAGCGCATTGAAGCTAGAAAAGCTGGAGAAGAAAGAAGATGAGTGGATCACACAAGCTCGAGTAAGTGTGCCAAAAGTCGACAAGATCAGACCACATCTCCATGACCAATACATTGGAATGTATTAACAACAAAAATGTGTTGACTACATGCTTTGGATAATGAAATGAAATATATGATACAATCCTATGTTTTGTGCTGAATGTGATAATGACAGGGCCTTGAATGTCTTGTTACTAACGTGCTGACAGGCTGTCATAACTGGTCTTTGACATTTAAGTCACTTGCCTTTTGCGTTGAGTGGAAGTATTAGTGGATGACATTGTGGCTGTTGTTCACGTGATAGAAATCACAAACTCCTACCAAGATGTCGAGCTATGCAATGCTTTTAACCTCAGGTCTGATGAGTTGAATGTTGTGGTGGATGTGATAATAAATAAGGAATTTAATGTGAAATTTTCCCGTTTCTCGACGAGCCTGGTTGGAAACATCTCCATCGTCGATCTCATAAGTTCTCGGGCTTTGTAATGAAACCCTAGCTTTTCGTTATGAGTTGTATCGAAGTGTTTCTTTGGCATTCATTTTTCTTGGAAGAGGTAAGGTGGAGAGGAAGATCGCCTGCTACAATGTAGGGTTTGGTAGTTATGGTTCAGAGGACTCCTTCCTCGAGTTCGATCCCTTGACCTGTTGGGTAAACTTAATAGTTTCAGGTGTTTGTTTCCTCTTTTGGAGCCGAACCATAATGCAGCATTCGATGTGTTTTTAGGAAGTAGCTTTCAGAGTTTTTCTGTTGATCGTTGAGAAGGAGGTTTGGACCACAGATCGATTCTCTTGTATGAAGAAATTAGCAAGTGTTTCTCAGAGTCTGAATCTCTTCTTCGTTGCATTTTCTAGATGGTTCTTACTTCGTTTGCTAATGGCATCTCAAACTGGGAGCTACGTTACATAGGTAATATTTCAGCCAGTGAAATTGATAATGATATTTGTGTTTTTCCAAGTTAAACTCTGCGTTTTCTTCGTCTAACCTCTCAATGGTTTTTATGGCAGGTGTAACTTCGTCGAATGGTTACTGGGTTTGAAAGCTTGGTGGAATACTTCTACTCGACCATCGGTAAGGAATCAGTGGTTCTTTTCTTTTGTAGGTTCTCCTGGGCCGGTGTGGTCGATGCTTGATGTTTGACGAGAGTTTGGTATTTGATTCCAGGCAAAGGTTTTTGGCCAGTGTTTGTGATTTTGAGAGCCAAAGATAAGTGTCCAGAGGTTGGGATCCTCGGTTTGTCTTGTTATTCTTCTTTGCAGCGTTTCACTGTAACTCTTGTTGAAAATGTAAAGTTGTTGAAGATGTATTTACTAAGGGATGAACCCTCGGTCATTTTAATGGAAACAAATATAGTGTTTAAGAATAGTTTTTGAGTGGTTCCTATGTTTATATAAATCGATATTTTTACTAGAAAATACAGTGTTGATTCTGGCCGATAGCTGTGGGCTAACTTGCTTCACAAAAGAGAAACCTTGTGTTTGTTTTTTTTAAGTTAAACTTGGAATAGTGATGAGACTCAGTTTTTGGTATTGAACCACCACTTAAATAAATATTATGTTTGTTAAAAAGAAGAATAATACTCTTGTCTGAGTTTGTCTTGTACAAATAGATAGATATCGCAATGTAAAAGTTGAACTATGGAATATGTTTGGTTTTGGAAATCTGATATAAGGATTTGATGTTTTACGTTTTTAAGTGCTTGGCCTTAAACTGGCTATATGATAGTCTTAGGGTTTTTAAATCGAAAAACTGTATACGTCTGCAAACTCTGCTATTGTTGAAATTAGTCTTGTAAATTCTTTTGTAGATCGATAATCGTTTTCTGTAGAAGATAATCAGTATCTATGGATTCAAAAGGAAATAATGCATTCTGATTTTTAACATGAAAGACATTCTTACTGTAATAATTTGGAATACATGTAAGATTTAAATTCAATTAAATAAAGTGCTCCGTAAATATAGAAGACTATATCATTGAAATATCATATATATATTCTAAGTTGGTATTACAGCAAATAAAAAAAAAGCCTAAGTACAGTAAGGAGAAAATAATGAAAAGTGTTATGAGACTTGTGATAACTGTTTTTGCTTAGAGTACTTTACAGTTTTTGAATGAAATGATAATAAAATGCAGTATGTGTATTTTGAAATGAAGTAGGTGTCCTAAAGGCTAAACCCTAGCTTTTTATACAGAAATGGAATATTTATTTTCTGACAGTAGGTAAAAGAAAAATATTAAAATGCCTGTATTATGAAATGCTATTTTCTATCCTAACTTAACAGAGTATACAATTCAGCTTAAACGATTTAGTCAATAAGTCTTCATTATCAAACCAGGAAAAAGGGTTAGAGGTTTAATAAAACAACTTCGTTCATTCAACTGAAAATAAACAAGATAGAACAGTAGAACCTTATGAAAGTAGGAGAAACAAACAACCCAAGGAGCCTGTTCCACCCAACCTACTCCTGAAGGTAGCCAAATTACTTACCTTAGGACCCCCGAGCCTGTTCATTGAACCACTAGGAAGAAGAATCTGTCGAAGTTGTAGGTCATCAACTTGCAGCAACAATGTAGATCATTCAGTCATATAGACTTTATAGTCAAAGAGACCTGCACCAACACCTATGGTTTCCTTCTCAGAATAATTTCAGCAGACTCACAATGCACTTCCACTTAGCCTCCCTATTCGAATCTCTTAGTGATCACCTGATGCACTTGAGGAATTATTTCTACAGAAAATAATTATGGAGATCCCTACTCAATTCGAATTGCCTTCTCTAGGCCGCCTAGGTCTTTTTAGTGGTTAACCTGGTCATTAATGAGCTAACAGCTCTATTCCACCCACCTGGGGAATAATGCCACAAATTTAGGGGTAGTTGTCCCATAACCAACAGCTAGTGGTGGAGTGCAAATGCTGACACCTGTCCCATGCCTTCTAACAACTTCCATTTCTCCTAGTGGGTCAGTGAACACCCATTTAACAATTCCCTGGGTGTTTGTCTCCTATTTTAATTTATTAAATAATAATAATATGTCATTGCAATCATCCTTGACCAGATTTGGTCATAATTACAAAACTTTGTAATTATAATTTTACATAATGTTTTGGCAATAAAATAAATAATCTCAAAATTTGGGTAGGTGACAGCAGGAAACAAATGCAGAGGTTTAGTTGTAAACCTAATCATATTTCATAGGTACCCCCTCATTTCAGCTGCATTAACAATTATCGTTCGAGGGTCCGACCTCAAACTCGACATGCTTGAAGTTGTGTAGAATGTAACGTCGAAAGGAAAAGTATACCAATGGGAAAACATTTGGCAGAAATTGTTGACATATTTTCCATAAATTCTAGGAGGAGGGATCAAAGATCCGATATCTTTCACTTATCATTTGGATCGCCATGGATCATGTCCGAACACCAAGAAACAAAGAGTTCATTGCACTCAAGGGACTACTTATGTGTAAATTCCATTCATTTTCACAAGGCAGATGTCGACTCGATGCAGAAACAACCAAAATTTGGCTCAAAAAATGCTTCCAGGATTTGAAAGTTAAAACAACTAGAAGGAGAATCCCACAAAATGTTCGACAAGGTCTACCACTGACTGCACATATCCAACTAGCACTCAAACACATGTCGATTTGGTATCTAGAAGGAGCAGCCATAGTAGCAAAGGAGCTCGGCTTCTATCCTATAGTAGACAGAATATTTGAGAAACTCAGCCAACAATCCAATACTATCGTACAAATAGCACCACAAGCAAAACTGTTCAACCAACCAATGGTCAAAGCCTTGAAGAGATGCTGTAAAAGAAGAAGACTACTAATTCCAAATCCACCTTAACACATTCACATTGAAGCCTGAGCAGGTTGTTGACATCAATCCTTTAGGGATTGCGATGACTCCTCATCAGGAACCATTAATGCATATGACCAGTCGGATGACAATACTCAATCGGATACTCCACTTCGGAGTATTCCTTAACAAAAGAGAACATTTGTCGAGTGGCCGACAAGATATTCTGAGCACGACAGGATAGAAAGAACAAAATGCAAGGGAAAGGATGTTAGGAAATTCCTATATTCCATCCTAGTCCTATTAGCTTTTCAGTCATTTTCATTTTCAGTCTTTTAGGTTTTGCATGCACTTTTAGGGTTTGCATGCATTCTAGGGTTTGCATGCATTTCCACTCATCAGTCCTAGCACCTAGCCCTCAGTTAGCTATCCCTCGGATCTTCTTCCTGATCAATTTCAACCCTCCTAGTGCCTAGTGCGCCCTCCTTTCACCTATTTCATGAGAGAGGCGCACTTCTTCACCTACCAGTCCAGTTATGTTCAATTAACAAGAGTTCTCTCCCTAATTTTAGGCTTGACTCACTCTTTACTGACTTTATCACTCTGATGGACCTCCATTGTGACTAGATAGGTTGTTTTGACTCCAGTTAGCTCCATGAGCGCCCTCCACCGAGCCTCCTTCACTACATTAGTGGTTCCATGTGCCAGTTACACCTACCACATTCAGTTAGACTCAGTTTGACTTCTGGTTGACTATTACTTGTGCATTGATGACTTCACTGATGATGAGTTGGACTCCTAGTTATGACTTGATGACACTCCACTGATTATGGATCTGTCCATGCAGGCTAATTCGAATCACACCTAGTGTATTTGAATCCTGAGCATTTTATATTTACCTTTTTACTATTCAGATTAATGGAACATGTGTAATTATTCTGCCTCTATCTGAGCTCCTTTGGATCTGTGTTCTTCTGCTCTATTCTTCTTCTGTCATTCCTAAATTCTTTCATTGTGAGGTTTACATCATCTCTTTGGATCTACTGTGAGCATCTTCACATGGTATCAGAGCCATTTGAGATTATATTCTGCCTCCATTCTTGAGAGTTTTTGCAGGTATTTCGAAGTTTCAACAGTTGCAGCAGCAGTATCAGTAGTTTCTTTTTGCACTCGTTCCAGCAGTCAAGATGAGCAATTCGAATGCTCCTTCTTCTCCTATGATTCTCACTCCCTTCAATTACTTTGAATGGAAGGGTAATATGAAATTACACTTGCATAATAGACAGCTAAATCGAATAGTATTTGAAAAAGATGTCGTACCACATCATGCTGTAGAGAGAATCAAGCATTTAAATAGAATGGATGAAGCTTTTGGATTCATATGCCTTCATATGTCAGAAGATATACTATTTCATGTTGAAGGATTGAAGTCTCCAAATGAGTTATGGACAAAATTGGAGAGTCTGTTTGGAAAACAAGATGGGTTAAGAGGCCACATTCTTGAAAATGAATTGGTTGCCCTACAACCTAACAATTTAGAAAGCATTCAAGAATTCTTCTCCAAATTTCATAAATTGGTTTTACAATGCAAGCATTGTGGCATCACTAAAAGTGATGAGCAATTGGTACTCTCCATATTGAGCAAACTTGGATCTCAATTTTCTGTCTTTGTATCTACTTTCCATTATGTTCGAATGTCAATCCCTAAATGGAAGTTTCCCACCTTAGAAGACTTTTCTAAAGCTCTCATTCAAGAAGAGGACAAATTGATTCAAATGGGTGCCATCAAGGCCTCCAAAGATCTAGCTCTTCTAGCTGGAGAAGCAAGTGGAGTGAATGCAAAGAGGAGGAAAAAAGACAAGGACAAGAAGTCATCTAAATCCAAAAGTGACAAACACAAGAGACCTAATTGCTCCTACTGCAAGAGAGGAAACCATCCTAAGAAAGCTTGCATGTACAAGAAAATAGACCTACTAACCAAGCTTCTTGAACAAAACAAAATTGTTGTTCCAAAAGAAGCAAATATGTCTGATTCTGGAAGTGGATATGATGATTGCCATGCTTTGATGGCTGGTTTTTCAAAGTCAATATCCCTCCTCATAGATTCTAGATCCTCCAACCACATGGTTGCCTCTGATTAATCCTTTTCCTCTTTAGATCTCAAAGATGGGCCTACTATTCACATGGGAGACAACTCTCAAATCTCTTCCAAAGGATTGCGTACAGTACATATGGAGCATGGTAAGTTCAAAAATGTTTTATTTTTTCCTTCTCTAACATCTAATTTGTTATCAGTATATCAGATGACTCATACAGGATCACCAAAGAAAGTATTTTTTGGTCCAAACACAGCAGAGATTACATATATCTCCACTGGAAAGATTATAGCGAATGGGGTTGCTAATCATGCCTCTAAGGAATATGAGTTCTCTCACTTTATGCCCTTCTCTCCGACTATTCCTTCAGATTCTGATCAAGATCAGAGTGACTCCGCTTCTGATGAAGAAGAAGATCAATATTTTGATGTTGATATCATAGTTCAAGAAGATTCAAATCCAGAACCAACACATATTCTCAGTCCAGATTCAAGGTCAATATGGGCTCACACAGTCCTTGCTACTACTGAGAACACAGTTGAGGATTCATCTATTCAAAGAACTACCAGACTTCAACATCATGCCAACCTTGCATTATGCCATCTACCTCTCCATGAGAGATGCAGCATGATGATGGGGTTCTCTCTTCCATCACTTGGGAAGACTCCTCATGTTCCATTCGCTCCAGTTGCAGAAAGAATTCCTGAGAGACTTGCTTCATCCAATACATCCTCTACACAGTGGAAGGCACATCAGAATACTAGATCCACATCTAGCACCTGTTTTGGCATCCTACAGGGGATCAACTTGTCAAGTTTTTTGCAGAAGTTTTCACTGATGAAAGCTTCCTTCTTTTCTGCTTAGTATGATGGTTCTTTGATTTATTTACTGTTCTTCTGAGGGGGGGTATTTTTCCCATGAGGTTTTCCCCATTTCCTCGGTTTATGTACAGTTCTTTATTTTTCTATATTATTTGATTGTATGGGTGACCTTTGGTCCTAGTTACCAGGGCCCTTGATGGATTAATGGGGGGTGTTAGGATATTCCTGTACTCCATCCTAGTCCTACTAGCTTTTCAGTCATTTTCATTTTCAGTATTTTAGGGTTTGCATGCATTCTAGGGTTTGCATGCATTTCTAGTCATCAGTCCCAGCACCTAGCCCTCAGTTAGCTAGCCCTCGGAGCTTCTTCATGATCAATTTCAGCCCTCCTAGTGCCTAGTGCACCCTCCTTTCACCTACTGCATGAGAGAGGCGCACTTCTTCACCTACCAGTCCAGTTATGTTCAGTGAACAAGAGTTCTCTCCCTGATTTTAGGCTTGACTCACTCTTTACTGACCTTATCACTCTGATGGACCTCCAGTGTGACTAGATAGGCTGTTCTGACTCCAATTTGCTCCATGAGTTCCCTCCACTGAGCCTCCTTCACTACATTAGTGGTTCCATGTGCCAGTTACACCTACCACATTCAGTTAGACTCAGTTTGACTTCTGGTTTACTATTACTTGTGCATTGATGAATTCACTAATGATGAGTTGGACTCCTAGTTATGCCTTGATGGCACTCCAATGATTATGGATCTGTCCATGCAGGCTAGTTCGAATCACACCTAGTGTATTCGAATCCTGAGCATTGTATATTTACCTTTTTAATATTCAGATTAGTGGAACATGTGTAATTATTCTACCTCTATCTGAGCTCCTTTGGATCTGTGTTCTTCTGCTCTATTCTTCTTTTGTCATTCCTAAATTCTTTCATTTTGAGGTTTACATCATCTCTTTGGATCTATTGTGAACATCATCAAAAAGGAAAGCATAAGCTTATCCTCGAGGAACCAACAGAAGAAGATAATGCTTAACTATTCGGTTGTGCATATTAGGTATTGGAAGATGCCTCCAAAAAAATATCTTTATTTCCGATCATCTAGCAAAATTCATAGTGTAGAGGAATATCAACAACAGCCACAGGTGCCACCGAGTAGGAAAGTTAAATTTGCGGCAAAGCCACATGTCGACCTTACGCAAAGTGCACCACCTCCTTACCCAACTGTTATCATGGAAGAATACATCAGTCCAACTTCTTCGATCGTTGTTACACCCCCACTCACTTCTGCTACAACTTCAACTTTTAGCCCTAGCATTTTACAAAAACTCCCTGCTCCTCTAAGAGCAAAAATTTAGACTGATTTCGACCGGAAAGAATTTATTAACTAGTGACCGTCAATCCTTCTTGAATGGAAACAACTAATTATAAAGAAACCAGTCGTACCCGACCCCGACCCACAACTCGAATTACCTCCATCAGATTTTCATATATCTGAGCAAGTACCACCATCGTCAGCTTCTCATCCAAACATTCTCGGATATACTGAAACCATTATAGAGAAAAACCATGATCCTAACAGTGAGGTTGGGTCTCAACAAACATCCACTTTCACACCCTTACCATTCTACCACTCCACTTTACTCCCATCCTCGACCCCTTCAGTTTAGGAAGTCCCCGATCAATTTGATATCACTAACAAACCACTGGAATCTATGTTTGAAGTTTCACAACCGACTACTGAACTTGGTGCGACAAATAACCAGGAAATACCTTTGTCGCAGGAAAGTACAACCTCGACTGATAGATATGACCTACCTCCCTCTTCATCAAAATAACTCGGCACGGCTGACCTACCAACCTCACCACTAACTGATTCCCCTCTAAAAGGAAAAAGAAGAAACACAGAAAAGAAAAGAAGAGGATATAAAAGGAAAAGCAGAAACAACAACAACATCTTCAACACCTCCAGCAACAACCTTTGATTAATATCCAGTTAGATGAAATGGGTCCTATTGCCACTTTCGACCCCTGAAAAGCAAAGGAAGAAGAAGTGGATCTACTCACATACGCTATTGACTGAGAGTGTGGGAAGAGAAGAAATGAATACAAAGAGCGCATTGAAACACTTTAAGTAGAACGATCTTCATTTTTGGCTAAGTGTGAAAACTTAGTCCAATAAGTAATACCTCTCTCATCGAGGATTGACATCGAAAACCTACTCGATAAAGCATATGAATTATTTGAAAGTGTCATGTTGACTGTACAAGAACAGTTGGCCAAGGAATGACAGGATCAAGCTGAAGAAACATTTATCATCGTGACAAACCAGTACACGGCCTTCACAGAAGCACATAGTTTGTTAGCACAATATGCCCAGGAAACTACTACGACTACATAAGTATTGCGCAACTAGTATACACATTATCACAATGTGTTTGTTGAAATGCAAAAAATTCAAGACATTATTAACACCCTATAATAGAAATGAAATACTTCCAATGAAGCTTTATCACAAACCCCTGATGACCAAATCAGTATGGAGCGCATTGAAGCTAGAAAAGCTAGAGAAGAAAGAAGATCAGTGGATCACACAAGCTCGAGTAAGTTTGTCAAAATTCGACAAGATAAGACCACATCTCCATCGACTTCTCTCCACTGCTAACAACAAAACACTCATACTGGGACAAGACATGATCAATCTTTGATACCAACCAGTTCATGACAAAATGGAGAGCATGTCTAGCCTCACTACTCTTACCATAAACATTCAGAATGCACTTCATGTTTGGGAATATTTTCATCATCACCTATCAGTATCTGCAGAAGCCATTGTCGAAGTATGTTTCCAACAACAACTATCTGCTAGCACCAGTCCGTCCCACCTGTAATGACAAATTTTTCTCATTACTCATTCATTTACAATTTTTTCATTTCACTCCAGTCCAGTTCTCATCTCTCTATTTCTTCAGGATGAAGAAAGGTTTTGTTGGTGTGGGATATGTTGGAGGAGCCTAAGTCAGCCACTCAGCTAGGTCCTTTGTTCGAACACTTTGTAAAACATGTCGAATGATTGTGTTGGTCATTACATGTCAAGTCAGTTGGTTGAACCGATAGGTTGTTATGTAATTGTCTGTAAACCATATAAATAGGCTGGAGAGTCGGATACATGAATAGTTGTAAGATATTGTAAAGCACTTATGTACATGTTCTACTAACTAATAGAAAGACTTATTGACTCTATATCCATTACTTATCTCTGTTCGTATCTATATACTTGATTGTTTATTCTATAACATCTATCGTTGTTAACTATGCAATTCGCTCGACTACAAAAATGTATCACCTGTGTTTTTCCTTCGCATTTCCTCGCTAATAATAACACAAACAACATCATCAAATTTCAAAGTGTTTGAACCAAAGACAGAGTTACTTACATACATGACCAAGCCATTCCATATTTCTCGCAATGAGCACAAGATTAAAAGATCCCTAACCTCATTATCAAAGTTCACTTTTACAAAATTTCGCTGATTTTTAATTGTATTAAATTCATTTAAATGATCAGCAACAGATCCACCTTCTGACATATTCATTTTAAATAAACAATTCATTAGAAATACCTTGTTGGAGGCCGAGGGTTTTTCATACAGCTTACCCAATGCGGTCATCAGACCCTCAGTTTTGGTTTCTTTTGAAATATTGAAATCCAGCGACGGAGCGAGGCACAACAGTATTGTTCCTAGTGTATTTCCGTAAAGAACCTCCCATTATGTATCCTTCATAGTCACCAACTGTTTTGATTTTCCTCCCTACGGTAGGAATAGATCCTTCTGATACAGATAGTCCTACATTTGCGTCTTCCATAACTTGTTGTTTTGGTCGTTAAATTTCCTGACCTTAAAATTTCATTCTTCCGCCATTGCTCCCACTCGAACTAGGAACCCTTCTTTCCTGTGAGTTTATCTACCAAATAGACCTTTGGCTCTGATATCAATTGTTAGAAAAAAGGATCGCGGAGTAATAACAATAAACAAGATGCAAAAATAAATCACATAAACACAATAGAAGAGAGACACCAATATACGTGTGTTGCTTCTACAGCCTAATCCCCAAAATTTTCTTAAAATTGTAGGGCCCCTCCTTCTATTTTTGAGTAGTCTTATAGTTCAACTCATCCTAGAGAAGTTCACCCTCAACACTTAGATATTTTTCCTAATAATCAAGTAAAGAAGGCATTGTTTTTTACTAAGACTAACTCGGTTTTTTTGCGCCGAAACGGTCAGAGAAACTTGACGAGCTGAGCTGACACAATCGGAGAAAAAGTTAGTTTTTTTGGTGAACTCTCTGTTTCAGAGAAACTTGACGAGTTGACTTGACCCGGTCGTAGTGTTTTCGCAAGTCCTGCCAAAACACTTAGAATTTTTGAAGCTGCGTTTGGTCGAAGAAAATGAGTGAGTCACACCGACCATTTTGCATTAAAACCTTAGTCATGGTGAAACACATCAGTGTGAAAAATCCAATTACGCTGAGGAAACCGCAGCGAAAAAATATCGGCGTAAAATGGTAAGTACCGCGACGCGTTTCGCAGCAACTCGGCGAGTGCCAACGAAACGTGAAACTCACCAATGAAGATATTGCAGCGAGCGTCGATGCAAGACCACAAAGGAGGAAAGAAGGGTTGGAAAACTCACAAAGTAACGTCGATGCTTTCAGAGAAACTCACGAAGTAACTTTGAAATGGTCGCAGTAAAATTGTAAGACGTGTCGATCCATTCCAGAGAAAAGTCACCAAATGAACCCGACGTCGACGCAAGATTGCGAACGTCGTCGACGCGTTTCTCTACAACTGGGTGATGCAGAAAATAGGGAATTATGCGCTGAAATGGGATCCCATCATTAATGACCCCACCAACTCCCCCCCTTTCGCATTTATTGCTAGGTGTTTTCGAAAGTTATATATAGGGCAAAAAGTCTTTTGTTTATCATTTGCAAACGTCGTTATAGCAATTTGTTCTCCACTAATCACTGAACGCCAAGCATCCCAATGCCGTTGAGCTCGAATTCGCAGCCACTCTGCAACTGACAGGTAGGCCACCTCCTACCCTCATGTTCCATTTTGAGTTGACATTGTTGTTTTCTACTGGGTATTTTGGTTTCTTATGAGACGTTGACATTTCCTTACCGTCGCTTTATCCACGTCGATGTGACCTGTTAGGAAAAACCTGTGGGGTTTTTGTTGTTGAGTTTAGAATTGTTATTAATGGGGTGTTTTGGACTTCACATATAGGGTTGTTTCTTATTTGGATAGTCTCTCTACCTCATACTTACCGCCCGGTTTCACCCCTCAACGGCCCTCATTGTTTTCAGGTTGATAACCACATAGGGATGTTATGCCGCAAATAGCGAAGTTTCCTGCAATTACCGGATTAGCACAATGACCTCCCTACCGCCATGAAACCAATGCAATAAACCAACTCGGAACACCAAAGTGATCTGTGAAGTGAATGTTTATCTTTTATGTGTAACACACTAGACCAAACGTTCTCCGGACAAATGGAATGTAATGGCCATGCAGGTTCTTCTCGGGTTGCTCATGGTTTTTAATCCTTACGACCACGAAAGGAGGCCGACCTCAGCCAGTTTTGGTTGAACACAGTGAAGCTTTTTAGTTTATCTGAACCCCATGTAGAACTCCCGTGTAGACATTTGTCAGTAACAAGTTTTTCCCGTAGTGGTTATCCTTAGTGATTTGATGGTTTGTTTTGCTAACTCCACAAACTTTGGCAGAATCCATCATGAGTTTATATACACACTTTCAAAGGAGGAATGAGGCTTGAAACATTGTTTGAGAAACCTCGAAGTCATTTACACTAAATCATGGACTCCCCACCACTCATTTGAAAAGCATGGATATTGTGGTTATTGATAAAACCTTTGGAAAGAATATCTTTGAAACGATTTTTGCATACATTTTCAATTGCATATTAATTTCCACACACCTGCATATGGTCGAAGCAAAACGTATACCTGACAGGATGGAAGTAATTTTTTTCTTAACTCAACTTATTATTAATAATATCAATGTGAAATATTCTACATATTTATTATTGAAATTTTCTTACACATTGATTCCAATGTTTCCTCAGGATTTAGAGAAGCAAAGAAGGAGTGCCAAGAGGAAGTCCAAGACAACTGAATCAAAGTCGGACATAGAAGTAGTAGCTGACACTACGATAGAAACCATGTTTGAAGATACTAGAGCAGTAACAGGAATTTTCCCAGAGTACAAGCAGGGAGAACTGTATCAGATGATCCAATATCAGAATATTCTTGATGCAGCTCTTGAATAGATGATTTTGTACCAAAACATTAAGAAACCAAGAATCACCAAAGCGACCACACACCCGGAACTTTTTCCTTGCTCAGAAGTCATTGGATGGATCCTGCCGCATGTGGATGTCACATCAAGAATCATCTCTGAAACAAAAGGGGAAGGATTTTCCTCTTTCCATCCAGGACACATAACAGTAGCATACAAATTTCCACCACCCAAGGCCCTGATGATCGAAGACTAGATCAAGAGTGTGAACATGGACTACTTCGAATATGCTAAAAAAATGGTATTATCAGGGAAGCAACTGAGGAAGAAAGCAAGTGGGGAGTATGATACTCAAAGCTTGAGAACCCCATTCATAATTATAGCTCTGATGCTAAGTAGAATTTTCGGCAGAGAAAATGGAAGCATCTACAAGCTAAATTGGGTACCCCCGATTTATCACATAGCATTCCACGGAACTGTGTTTAACTGGGAAGACATCATCTCAGATAGTCTGGAATCAACAATAGCAGTAGCATGGGGAGGATCAACCCAGAAGAAAGCAGAGTTCTACATGTCCTCATATATCATGCACTGCATACTGGTGAGGCACCCATTTCCTAATTTGGGATGTATCTGGAATCAAACCGATGTTGGAATATTCTCCCCATCATTTTGTATTTTGCATGTTGCATGCACTTGCATGCATCCAGTCATCATCATGATGGTCTCCTTAGCACCTAGAGCTTGTTTCTAGCTATTCTTTACCTACATGCAAAACTGCATGTTGCATGCATTTGCATGCCACTGCATGTATCTAGTCATCATCATAGTGGACCCCCCAGCTCCTAGAGTTTGGTTATAGCTCTCCACAGCCTATATACAGCCCCTGGGGAGCCTCCCAACTACCAAAGACGCCCTTCTCCAGTCATCTGCATGGCTAGTGCACTTTTTCTGACCTACCACAACCAGTTAGGAACCTTCTTACCTACCAGTCATTTATCTCTCAGTTCTTCCTTGATTTGAAGATAGATTGACTCCTCCACTGACTGTTTCCCTCTGATAGACCTCCAGTGAGACTAGTCTGCCCATTTTCACTCCAGTTAATGCCTCATGCACCCTCCACTAAGCCTCCTTCATTCAGTTAGTACCTACTTCACTCAGTTAGACTCAGTTGACTGACTGTTACCTCTGATGACTGATACATTGACTGGAGATGACTCCACTATCATCCAAGCCACACTCTGAGTTAGGAATTTGAATGCCTTACTTAGCCTATTTAAATCCTATATTATGCATCTTATTGTTCTATTGTACTCATTCACTTACATTCTTATTCATTGTATGACACTGAGATATTATTCTATTCTACTGTGTTTATGAGTGATCATTGAGTGTCTCCTTCTCTTCTTCTTTGCAACATATTTGTGAGTTTGATTGTGAGTTGCTACAGCTGCTAGATCATTGCATATTATTACATGGTATCATAGCGGGAAGCAGCTATTCGATTTGTAGCAGTTGCAACATTTCTTTGAGTAGCTATATCTTCTTAAGGTAGTGCTCAATCGAAGTGTAGCATTCTCCATCAACACATCTTATTGTTTTGCAGGTTTATTCACCCATTCGGAATTTATTCAACTATTGACTTTCTCTGTTCAGATGGATCTAAAGCTTACATCTTCCAACTATGTTGAGTGGAAAGCCAAGATGGCTCTCTTCATGAGATCCAAGAGCTTCTCTATAATACTCAATAGAACGATGGTAGAACCAACCAGTGCAGTTGAAAAGTCCAAGTACTTGGATTGGCTTGATGAAGCAATTGGTCTCCTCCTTCTCTCAATTTCTGATGAACTACACTTTCATGTCATTGATCTTACATCTCCGAAAGAGGTGTGGGACAAGCTCAAATCTCTCTTTGGGCCAAAGGATGATATGGTGGCACACAAATTGGAGAATGAGCTCATATGTTTGTGTCCTAGCAGCTTCGATTCTATCAATGCCTTTCTCACCGAGTTCAAAAGCTTGATATCACAGTTGAAAAGGTATGAGATAGTGAAGAAAGATAAGCATCTTATACTTACCATTCTCTCAAAGTTGGGGGAAAATTTCTCAGTTTTTGTTTCTACTTTCCAGTTAGCTGGGTTGTCTAGTCCAAGATGGAAGTTTCCCTCATTTGATGATTTCACAAAATCTCTTACCCAAGAGGAAGAGAAGTTGATTTCGATGGGAATGATCATACTCAAATTGGATTCAGCCCTTACAGTTGCAGGGAGAGCGAATGATATAGGAAAGAAAAATATTTATGTCAAGAAATTTAAGGATACTAGTCCTACAAACAGTTCAGATCAGTCAGATAGAGTTTTTAACCCTAGGAACACCAAGCATTCTTGCAAAAGAAAACCAAATTGCAACTATTGTCTTAAAGGAATTCATCTTGAGAGTGCTTGTATGAAGAAGGCCATATATTTGATGGCTCAAATACTCGAGAAGAACAACCTTCCTGTTCCTTCATGTACAAGGAAGAAAGACCATGATCCTGAATCTTCTAGATCCTAAGGTAAAGAAAGATGTCATTCTCTCATGGCAAGTGCATCATCAGATTCTTATTTTATTATAGATTCAAGAGCCACAAGACACATGTCTTCCTCCAAAGGTCTCTTCTCCAAATTCGAGAGCTCAAAAGGACCTTCCATCGGATTGGGAAATGATTCAGAAATTCCTTCTCAAGGTATAGGAAGAATTAATATTGACTCTGGAAATTTTTCTAATGTGCTTTATGTTCCTCCTCTTGCAGCAAATTTACTCTCTATATATCAAATGACTCATGTTGGAAAGCCCAAGAGAGTAATCTTATCTCCAAATGAATTCGAAGTACAGGACATGGTCTCAGGGGAAATCATTTCAAAACGTATTGCAAATCATGAGTCCAAGCTCTATGAATTCTCACACTTCCTATATCTCTCAAAGGAATCTGCTCTTCGCTCTCACACTCATGAAGATAGCAGGATTAGCAAGATTGCTCATGGCACATGCAAAAGATGCTTGAAAGGAAAAAATAGATCTAAGAAGACTGAGAAAATGAGGACTCTTAAAGAAGTACGAATGCCAGATCCAGATCCACAAGAACCTGAATATCTGACACCTATTAATTCCAAACCCATGGAAAAAGAGGCCATCAGCACTACATTCACTAGTGATCTTCCATCTTTGTCTAGTTCTAGATCTTTTGGAAAATATCTCACCAGAGACAGCTCAAGAGAGATATCAGAGATTTACATGCTTCTCCAAAAGCATGTTCATGATGGTTACATGTCTAATTATGGTTCCACTTCTTCACACTTAGAGGGTGGAAGAAATGAAGATTCAGTCTCATCTGCTTCTTCATATGAGCCCTTGGATTCAAAGGTGGAGAATGGTGATGAGTTTCGAGAGAACAAATCTCCATCATATGGCAGTTCAGATTGTGAGTATGAGACATTAGCTTCACATGTTTCTCTTCATACAAACTTAGAACTTGCATGTGATGTTGAGCCAGTTTTACTTGATCCTTCCCATAAGGTTTCAAATTCAGAGCTTGAAAGTATTGGTGATTTTCAAGAGAGCGAGTCCTCAACATATTCAGAAGAAGATTGTGATGAAGAGAAAATGTTGGATCCAGACCCACAAGAACACGAAGATCTAAGAAATGCTAAAGATGAAGAAATGGAAGTTTCAATTCCTTATGATCTCTCAACAGACTTTCCTCCTCTTACAAGAAGGGAAGCCACTGCTTTCACATCTTTTGGTGTTCCAGCTGATCGATGAAGAACCAACTCATATTTTCATGATGAAGGGACTCATCCTTCTCACATTTTTGGTTCATCTTGGATCGATCAACCCTTCCTATAGAAGGTCACTTGCCTCCTTCAAGGGTAAGTCATGATATGCTAGTTAGCACCTTCAGTCTATTTTGAGGGAGGGATTTCTTCCCGGTTTTCCCTCTTTCCTCACTTAGTTTATTTTAGATTGATTGCATGGGGTGACCTTTGGTCTTAGTTACTAGGGCCCTATTTTTTTGGTTATTTTCTCTAGTATAGATTGTGGGGGGGTGTTGGAATATTCTCCCCATCATTTTGTATTTTGCATTCAGATATGCATGCTACATGCAATTGCATGCATCCAGTCATCATCATGATGGTCTCCTCAGCACCTAGAGCTTGTTTCTAGCTCTTCATTACCTGCATGCAAAACTGCATGCTACATGCATTTGCATGCCACTGCATGCATCCAGTCATCATCATAGTGGACCTCCCAGCTCCTAGAGCTTGGTTCTAGCTCTCCACAGCCTGTCTATAGCCCCCAGGGATACTCCCAGCTACCAAAGGTGCCTTTCTCCAGTCTTCTGCATGGCTAGTGTGCCTTTTCTCACCTACCACAGCCAGTTAGGTGCCTTTCTCACCTACCAGTCAGTTATCTCTCAGTTCTTCCTTGATTTGAGGCTAGATTGACTCCTCCACTAATTGTTTCCCTTCGATAGACCTCCAATGAGACTAGTCTACCCATTCTAACTCCAGTTCACTCCTCACGCACCCTCCATCGAGCCTCCTTCATTCAGCCAATACCTACTTCACTCAGTGAGACTCAGTTGACTGACTGTTACCTCTCATGACTAATACATTGACTGGATGATGACTCCACTATCATCCAAGCCACACTCTGAGTTAGGAATTCGAATGCCCTACTTGCCCTATTCGAATCCTATATTATGCATCTTATTGTTCTATTGTACTCATTCACTTACATTCTTATTCATTGTATAATACTAAGATATTGTTCTATTCTACCGTGTTTATGAGTGATCATTGAGTGTCTCCTTCTCTTCGTCTTTGCAAGATATTTGTGAGTTTGATTGTGAGTTTCTATAGCTTCCAAATCATTGCATATTATTACAATCGAGTCTCCTATCTATGTGGCCTATCATATTACATGGGCCCACATATATGCGAGCCAATACAAACTCCTCTGTGAAGAGTTGATCATCCCTCTTTATTGGCTGATTTTTAATAAGGAACCAAACTGCTTATTTGAAAATGCAATGGCAGTCATAAATGAGTACGGGGATTATTACTTTTCACAAGAAGGCACCTATATCAATATGTATGAAGGTTCAATAGCTCCATCCCTAATGCCAAAATATGCAACTGACTTTGTAGTCCATAAAGAGGCCGTGAGGAAGGTTTTCATTAATGGGATTGGCATTTTTCTACATGATAACAAGAAGGCGTCCTTTCCACCGTTAACCTTTTGTATCGGGGCCTACAAATTTACTAAGGTTAAGGGTTTCGAATCTTTCATAAAAAACTTGGAATCATTTCATTTTGGGGATAAGAGTTTTGCAAGAAATGACAGCCTAAAGAAGGTCGCTGATCATTGTGCATCAATCAGAATACATTATGAATATACAGATTACTTTGACAAGGATGAAGAGGTGTACAGAAGAGCAAGCAATATGATGAAGCTAAAAAAACGTTTTGTTTGGAAAAGCAGCGTCGGCCCCAGTCATGCTGCCACTACTGCAGCAAAAATAGAAAGGAAACAAAAGAAAAGAGAAGAAGTCGTAAAGTTACAAGTGACGGAAGCAGAACAGAAGATAAACGAGGAAGCAGAAAGGATTCAAAGAGAAGAGGCCAAGAATTTTCTAAAAGAGGTCGAGAGGTTGTGAAAGGAGGAAGAAGAAATAAGAGAAAGAGAAGAAAGAGAAGCAGATAAGCAGCAAAGGAGAAAGGAAGAAGAAGATAAGTCCAACAAAGCTGTGGAAATTGGAGGCCCAAGTGTGCAGGACATGGATATAGATTCACTAGGGGTATCGGGAGTCACACTTACTGGAGGACATCTACCATTCATAGAGCTCGGGCTCACCCCTTTCACCCTATCAAAACAACATACAGTGGCCAAATTGGACACGATAATTTTTTATTCAAGTAGGAAAACCATCATGAGGAGGTCCGAGAAGAGATTAAAGATGGGTTCTAAGCTTGGTATAGTCACTATATAGGAGAACGCCATCATGGAGGGTACTCATAAGGACCCTAAGTTCACAGCCTCCGTAAGCATAGCAGCTACACAGGAAAGTGCAGATAATGTCGACAAACTGTTGAACGGCATTGAGCAAAATAAAGAAAAAATTCTCAAATTAAAAGATAACTTGGTGAAGGCACGAGGTGAGGGAATAGAACTGAAAAGGAAATAGGATTCCATAATATCTGAGAAGGAAAGATTATTGAATGAATATCATAATTTGGACTCGGAGAAGGAGGCATTAAATGTACAGTTAATGATTATGGAAGGTGAAAGGATCGACTTCGAAGCTTGTATCAGTGAATTAGAAACAAGAGAGTCGGCAGCGAATCAACAGGCTAAAGAGTTGAAAGCTTAGATGGACGAATTGGTTAAAGAAATGGAGTCGCTGACAAAACAGGTGGAGTTGGAGAACAATAAGAAGCAAGACGTGACTCCTTTCCATGAGCAGGCCTGCAAAATTCAGGAGAAAATATGTCACTCACAAGAATTGCTCACTGAAGGGATCTACAAGATGAAAATAATGATAGCAAGGATGAACAATATTGCTAGAGAATTTCTAAGGATTAGACAAAAATTGGTCAACACTGCAAATAAGATGAAGAGGCAGATGACGTGGAGAGAAGGAAAATTAGAGTTCCCTGGTTACTTGCCCTAAAAGATGGTTGCAGACTCTAATTTAGACATGGCTCTTCTTGAGTTTTGGAGAAAAGATGGAAAAGGGATAAATAATGATGTTTCTCAATCTATTGAGAAATGTGTAGGGTTCTACAACAATATTCGTTAGATCCACGAGAAATGTCAGCTCACTATGCCCCCAACTATGAATTATTTTCCTGCCAAAGATGAACATTTGATGGAGTTGCAAAATGAGTTGAGGGATGATCTAGAATAGATTAGAAGACTGGATGTGCTAACAGAAGAAAATATCCATCAATACATTGGGCAAGCATCCACTAATTTCTATTTTCTGGAGGATAGCTACAAGTCAACAACTAAAGGAGTAAAAAGTGTGGAAACTGAGCCATCATTTCATGAGATAACTTTGAAAGTTTTAGAACCCACACAATGTAACATTATATTTGAAGAGATTGACATGTGGGCCAATTATATCTCTAGTCTCGAAAGGCCAGCTAGAAATTAATATTTTGTAATTTATTGTAATATTCTTTGTGCAAACACTAGAGGACGAATTTTGGAAGTCCAAGAGTTAGGTCAGGTGAAACGAACAACCATATGAGGACAAATATTTTTTAATATAAATATAGGTTGAAGAATACTTGTAATGGACTTTTCAGCTGGTGAATTATATGCTGGAGGCATTTTGTAAAAGAACTATTTCTTTGCTAATGAGAAAAGACTGGTTCACTAGGGAAAATCTTGCACTAGCCGTGTTTTCCTGGAACGTGTGATTGCTGGAACATAATTACTTTTTTTTTTTTTTTTTCTGCTTATATCATGTTGTGAGATCTTTTTGATTCTGTTGAACTATTTCAATAATGATGAATGTTTCTTTATTTCATTAAAATATTTATGTGCAACAGAGTAATAAATTGTTTTAATTAAAATAAGATCTATCTTTGATTATTTCCGCTATAAATGTGAATGTTTATTTTTATAGCTATCTGTTAAATTTACCTGAACATTTCAGCATATTACTCTTACTTTGAATTTTCTCCCTGCAGGGATAGTTTAGATTAAATTAGAATAGGAGTAGATAATTGATAAGGTAGGAGTGGTAAGATAGGAGATAAGAACCTGCGCATCGCTAGTGTGGTTTCTACCCGTCAATTATATGCATTTAGTTAGGAAGCACTTGCATATGAATACCCTTAAAACTAAAATTACATAAATGGTGGGCTGGGCCGCAACTGGTAAAACAAAACTCAAAATTAATCACACTTACGGTAGCCAGACCATTAAACGGATGGATTCCCCATACCAAATGGTGAGTAGTCTAATTGGGATTATCTACCGGGGAGAATCCCTACTGTCGATGCTGATATTTTCTGGGCATCAATAGTTTTGGTGCTAGAAGGAGGGAATCCAGTGCATGGCTAGCAAAGGAAGTCTTTTTTCGACAGGAAATTTTTCTGGGTCCCCATTAAATACAACCATATCAGAAGAAGTGATTCCTGAGACAGAACATCAAGAAGGATTAAACTCTGAAACTAAGAATACTGAACATTTATACGTTGTCCCATACGCTGAAATAGACCACTTTCGGAGGCATCTGATATCATACATGAGAAATATCGGTGGTTTGACTATAATTCCTGCCTTACCTAGAAGGCGAGCTCCCAAGAAACATGTTGCGTACACTATGGATTCTGTGCTTGTGGAATATTTGGAAGAGTTTGTTGATTTATCATTACAAGTAATCCGAGATCCCCTTAATCAGTTACCTGAGTCCCCACCGTCTCACACACCACCTCATACCCCACGTCACTCACCACTGCATTCTCCACCGCGTATCATGGCTAAAAATGTTAATCAACCTGCATGGAGACCTAGAGGGCCACTTAACCTAGTTGCACCTTTACACGATTTACCTAAGCACCCAGAAAGGGTATTACCGAAACTCGATCTTGGAAAAAATATTTATGCGGAATATCACCTGAAAAGTTTTTATTTGGCTCCGAATCTTTTGAATGTTGAACATGAATATATAGTCTGCATACTTTTCCCTTATACTTTTGAGCCTAAAGCATCCTCATTGTATTTTAGTTTGCAAGCAAATTCTATAGCAGACTGGGATGGTTTTGAAAAGGTTTTTATAAGCAAATTTGGCAACCAAAAGATTGTCGCCATGCTTATGAAAGAATTGTTGTCTATGAGGATGGAAAAAAAAGAAAAGGTATAGGATTTCAACTAAAGATTCACCACCTTACTAAACAATTTTAGTGTTGCAACAAAACCTGCTAAAGAATCCTTGGTAGAATATTACACTACAACGCTTTATCCACCTATAGCCATGTTTGTTAAGAGATCATTTAAGGCCACTTTGGTAGAAAACTATGAAGAAGCCAAGAAATTAAAAGTTGAACTGGATAGTATCACAAAACATTCAATGGAACTTGAAGTAAAACCAACAGCAAGTAAGAAGCCTTTGATACTATCCAGACCCAAAGAGGATTCCTTGAATGAATTAGAAAATGTGGTTAAAATGGTACAAAAGTTATCCAACAAGATAGTAGATTTAGAAAAGGAAAAGGAAGCTAGTACATCAACAAAACCATTCAAGCCTTTCTATAAGAAAATGAAAGAAAATGCACAACCCCAACCACCATTGAATAACTCTAATGTTTTGAATTTGAATGAAGTTGACATGGATAATTTCTGCACTTTTCATCAAGAATGTCACTCTGAAAAGAGTTGTCCACAATGGATTAACTCAATGAATTTGGTGATGAACCAATTATTAGATGTGCAGTTGATGGAACATGAAGACCAAGAAGAAGAACAAGACAACGAACAAGAAGATTGGAATGAGGAAACCACAATGGTATTATGGGATTGGGAACTTACTTTGGGACTAAACGAGGAAGAAAAGGTGGAGGAAATTCAAGTATCATCTGTAAATTATGCTACTAGGAGCAAAGGACCAGTTGGGGACCAAAGCATGGTATTTCCCAAGGAAAAAGCAGCAAGGGAAAATATAAAAAAGAAGAATGGTGTAAATCAGTCACAGCCTAAAATCAATTCTAGAGTTCCAAAAGAAACAAATCCATTGACGAATAAGCAAGTAAGGCCTATAGGTAACAAAGACAACAATGGTGAAAAGGGTGTTGTAGATCATAGTATAGGATATGACATTGTGGAAGACATTAAGAAAACCAAAGAAAACATATCCTTGTTTGAATTGTGTAATCTCCCTCAACAAAGAAAGAAATTATTAGAGGATTTTGACCCACAACCCAACAATGCGACAGAGGTAGTTGAGTCCAATACTGAGATTAACGAAGCGAGTATTGTTGGAAAACCAAAATCTTAGAGTCTGCCTTTTCTTTTAACTTTTGAAATCTTTAATCATAATGTGCACAATTGCTTCGTAGATTATGGAGTGTTGTCTAATGTTATGCCACTATCTATTTGTAAAAATATCATTGGGAAACCAACATCATCCCCTTTCTCATATTATACAATTAGATAGATATGTTGTTAAGGTTATAGGGGAAATGAAGAATGTATTGGTCAGAATATCAGCAGACCCGAGGGTGTGTCAATTCATTGATATCATGGTAGTAGACATACCTGAAGATTATGGTTTGATACTGAGTAAGGATTGGTCTACAAAATTAAATTGTTATTTTGCAATAGATTGGCCCCATTTGTGGCTTCCATATCATAATAGGAAAAATTAGATTAAGGTTTTGAGAGAACCTCACATGAAACATAATGTAACTCAGTTGGAAGAGAAGAATGAACCTATGAATTTCTCATCTTTAGTTTTAGGGAATTATTTCTTAGAAATTGAGCCAGGAAATTATCAGATGGAAGATGTTAGTCATGATTCAGATAAATAGCCCAATCTCCTTCAATTCTAGTGGATTGATGGCATTGATTGTAACATAGTAGAATTAGTTGCTAACTTAGGAGATAGTACTGACGTATTTAAGTCAGAAAAATAAATTTCGGATTTTATATTTTGATGGTTCCAAAACAAAAAAGGGATCAGGAGCCGGTTGTGTTCTTGTTGATCCTGAAGGAATTTTTCTAAGATGTCTTGAGAAAGAGGATGTTGATAAGGTGGTCAAAGAATTACATGATGGCCCTACAGGGGGACATTATTATGGGGATATTACTGCTCACAAAATACTAAGAGTCGGATACTATTGGACCACTCTTTTCAAAGATGCTCATGATAATGCCAGAAAATGTGATGTATGTCAGAGGAGTGTTGGTAGATTACCGAAATCAGCAGGGCCATTGCAGCCAGTTATTATCTCTAAACCATTTGAGCAATGGGGCATACACATTATTGGAGAGATCAATCCAAATTATTCTCTACAACATCGATATATCCTCATAGCTACTGATTATTTCACACGGTGGAAAGAAGTTGCTCCTTTGTGTAGTATAAAGTGAACGAAGATGTAGTCATCGGATTCATGCAAGAAAACATCATAACTAGGTTTGGCGTTCCAATTTCCCTAGTTTTTTATAGTGCAACTTACTTCTCATCTATTAATTTAACTACATTTTGTTATGAAAGAGGAATCAAAGTGCATTATTCAACTAATAATTATCCGCAGGGAAATGGACTAGCAGAATCTACAAATAAAAACCTCATCCGAATTTTAAAGAAAACAGTTATTGAGAGTAAGAGAAATTGGCATGTAGCCCTTCCAAATGATTTATGGGAAGATAGAGTCACTTAGAAGAATTATTTAGGAGTTTCTCCTTATACACTAGTCTATGGGAAAGAATCTATACTCCCACCTAACATACTACTCCCATCCTTGCAACTAGCCCATGCTTCTCAAGGATCCAGTAGTAAAATCCTACAGTCACGAATCAATGCCCTACTGAAACTCGAAGAATCACGGCAAAAGGCGAAGGATAGATTCAATCAACACCAAGATATTGTCAAAAGATGGTTTGATAAACAAAAGTTCGGTAAGAGAATTTTTGAGGTAGGAGACTTAGTTCTGAAATGGGATCACCCGCATGAAGAAAAGGACAAACATATGAAATTTCAACAATTATGGCTTGGCCCCTATCAGATTGCCTAAATGCTTGGCCCGTCTACATACAAACTATAAGATTTACAAGGGGAGGAGGAGAATTTCCCTGTCAATGGCCTTTATCTTAAAAAATACTTCACATAGGTTTAGGAACACCTGTTATACATAAATAAACTTTTGCATTTCCTTAGCTTTTCTAGATTGATTAGTTTTAGTTTTTTTTTTCCATTTGATCAACTTCAGTTTGTTTGGATTATTGATTGATTGGATTTATTTTTGTTTTGAAATAAAACCCTAGCTCAACATTTTTAGGTGTGGAAATATAGGAATCTGAACAATCTATAAGTCATCACCTGAAATATCAGAATCTACTTATAGAGAAAGAATTCTATGTATTACATTGTCATGTGGGATTTTAATTGCTGCTCAATTTTAGAAAGGGAAAACCCGCTTAATGTTTATTATTGAGTCATGGTAAACCCTATAAAATAACTAAGACTCATGATTTCTAAATTACTATCTTGGGGCTCCATTCACTCTCACATTAATAACCATCTTAGGTAGCCTACTATAATGGACCCACAGAAAGGAAGCAGGTCTTACAGATGTATGGAAATTAAAATGATCCCATGTTACAAATTCAAAAGCCAAAAGGATTATATAGAAGAGTCAAAATTCTGAACATTCATCTCCATCAAAGAAATCGTCTTGAAAACAAAGAGATACAATCAAGAAGGTTGCTTAAATGATAGGCCCAAAAAGGTTTTTCTCCTTCCGTGAGCATGACAAACAAATTGACTTATCACTCACACAAAAGGACATTATGTATGGAATAACCCACGTCAAATTATGAATATTGAAGAAATCTATCAAAGAAGACTCCGACAACAAAATTCGTCAAGAAAGAAAGCATCTGAAGAAATGCTTACAGCATGGGAATGATGAACAAGCGAATGCATTTGTTTGATTTTGTTACAATCCTGTGGAGTCTTATTTAGTGGCAACTGAAAGATGGAACTAAAATGAAATCCATATTTTGGCCTCAGGAGAGTGGTCAAGAAATCTGGTTCAAGTTACCCTTTTCCCGAAATCAATGACCAATATGATACAAACGAGGCTATCTCTCTGTATAAAATTTGGCCTTTTAGAAATCTTGGAAAATTGATTAAAATGTTGTTCTACATTTAGGATCAATAACGTGTAAGTATTTATGATTTTCAAAGGAGATTGTTCATAGATCTGTGTTCACCCACGAGTCGCCAACTGTTGCTGTTGCAACTTAATCCCCAAAATTTTCTTAAAATTGTAGGGCCCCTCCTTCTATTTTTTAGTAGTCTTAGAGTTCAACTTATCCTATTGAAGTTCGCCCTCAACACTTAGAATTTTTTCCTAATAATAAAGTAAATAAGGCATTTTTTTAGTAAGATTAACTCGGGATTTTTTGCACCGAAACGGTCTGAGCAACTCGACGAGTTGAGCCGACACGGTCATAGAAAAAGTTAGTTTTTTTTTGCAAACTCCTTTTTTCAGAGCAACTCGGCGAGTTGAGCCGATGCGGTCGGAGTGTTTCGCAAGTCCCACCGAAACACTTAGAATTTCTGAAGTTGCGTTTGGTGACAGGAAATGAGTGAGTCAAGCCGACTGTTTCGGCGTTAAAACATCAGTCATGGTGAAACGCATCAGCGCGAAAAAAGCAGTTACGCCGATGAAACCCTCGCGAAAAAAGATCGACGTAAAATGGTAAGTTCCACGATGCAATTCGCAGCAACTCGGCGAGTGCCGCCGAATAATGAAACTTGTCAATGAAGAGATTGCAGCGAGCGCTGATGCAAGGCCACAGAGGCAGAAAGAAGGGTCGAAAAACTCACGAAGTAACACCGATGCTTTCGGTGAAAATCACAAAGTAACTCCGAAATGATCGCAGTAAAATTGTGAGATGAGTCGATCCATTCTGTCAAAAAATCACCAAATGAACCTGATGTCAGCACAAGATTGAGAACGATGCTGACGCTTTTCACTTCAACTAGGTGAATCGTGCCAAAACGATTGGCGGTAAATTTTTTTTGGCAACGATGTGGGAAATAGATAATTCTGCGCCGAAACGGGATCTTATCATTAATGACCTCACAAACTCTCCCCTTTTGCATTTATTGCTAGGGGTTTTTGAAAGTTATATATAGGGCAGAAAATATTTTGTTTAACATTTGCAAACGTTGTTATAGCGATATTTTCTCCACTAATCACCGGATGCCAAGCATCCCAACGTCGTTGAGCTCGAATTTGCACCCACTCTACAACTGATAGGTAGGCCACCTCGTACCCTCATGTTCCATTTTGAGTTGACATTCTTGTTTTCTATTGGGTATTTTGGTTTCTTATGAGACGTTGACCTTTCCTTACCGTCGCTTTATCCACGTCGCTGTGACATGTTAGGGAAAACCTGTGGGGTTTTTGTTGTTGAGTTTAGAATTGTTATTAAGAGGGTGTTTTGGACTTCACATATAGTGTTGTTTCCTATTTGGACAATCTCCCTACCTCATACTTACCACCCAGTTTCACCCCTTGACGACCCTTGTTGTTTTCAGATTAATAACCACATAGGGCTGTTATGCCATGAATAACAAATTTTCCTGCAACTGTCGGCTTAGCACAGTTACCTCCCTACCACCATGAAACCAACGTAATAAACCAACTCAGAAAACCAAAGTGACCCGCGAAGTGAATGTTTCTCTTTCATGTGTAACACACCAGACCAAACGTTCTCCGGACAAATAGAATGTAATGGCTATGTAGGTTCTTCTCGAGCTGCTCATGGTCTTTTATCCTTACGGCCACGGAAGGAGGCCGGACTCAACCACTTTTGGTTGAACACATCGAAGATTTTTATTTTATCCGAACTCCACATAGAACTCTCGTGTAGACATTTGTCAGTAACAAGTTTTGCCCGTAGTGGTTATCCTTAGCGATTTGACAGTTTGTTTTGCTAACCCCACAAAATTTGGCAGAATCCATCATGAGTTTATATGTGAACTTTCAAAGCAAGAATGAGGCTTGAAACATTGTTTGAGTAACCCCAAAGTCATTTACACCGAATCATGGACTCCCCACCACTCATTTGAAAAGCATGGATATTCTGGTTATTGATAAAACCTTTGGAACTAATATCTTTGAAACGATTTTTGCATACATTTTCAGTTGCATATTAATTTCCACACACCTGCATACTGTCAAGGAAAAATGTATACTTGACATCATGGAAGTAATTTTTTTCTTAACTCAACTTATTGTTAATAATATGAATGAGAAATCTTCTACATATTTATTATTGAAAATTGCTTACACATTGATTCCAATGTTTCCTCAGGATTTAGATATGCAAAGAAGGAGTGCCAAGAGGAACTCCAAGACAACTAAATCAGAGTTAGATTTAGAAGTAGTAGCTGACTCTACGATAGAAACCATGTTCGAATATTAGAGTAGTAATGGGAATTGCCCCAGAATACAAGTGGGGAGAACTGTATCAGATGATTTGAGATCATAATATTCCTGATGCAGCTCTCGAAGAGATGATTTTGTACCAAAACATTAAGAAATCGTGCATCATCAAAGTGGCCACATGACCAAAACTTTTTCCTTGCTCAAAAGTCATCAGATGGATCCTTCCGCACATGGATGTCACATCAAGAATCATCTCTAACACAAATGGGGAAGGATTTTCTGATGAATATAGTTGTCATTGATGACAACATTAATGAAAAAGAGTCTTGAGGAATGGAAAAGAAGATAATGATGTGATGGCTTGAAGAACACACTTGGCATGAAGTTTGATGACATGGAAAAGAGATTGATGAGCATTGGACAAGGAGAATACATGGCAAACACATGGCACATATGCCAAGCAAGCATGAGCTTGCGGGCATGTTAATGGGACCCTGGATGGCTTGATTGATGAAGCTGAGGGCATTTCAAGTGAATCTTGTGGGGATGGGAGCCCCAATCTTCTTCCTCAACAAGCCCTAGATCGAGTCTACGTGGAGCAGCCCATATTTAAGGGTCTTTAAGCCCACATATTGGTTCATGATGGAAGTCTCACAAGTCCCTTACAATTGAAGATGTAAGGGTCTCAAACCCTTGATATATGAAGGCTCAAAGAGTATAAGTAAAACCAAAGCAACAAAATCGTTTAAAAAAAAAGAAGGGAATATTGACTCTTAAATAAAAAGAATTCAAAGGTCGGCTCCATAAAGATCAAGCAGCCCAGTGTTGATTTTTTTTTAAATAAATAAAATATGAAGTTTGAAATTCGGCTCAGTAAATAGATATAAAAATGCGTATAAAATATATTAATATACATAGCATGTCGGCTCCAAAAATATAGAAAACGACCTATATAAATACACCTTGAAACTTTCATTCTAGTGAACAAAATTCAGATTAGTGCATAAGCTCTGAATTTCGAATCATCTCTGTGGAAATTTTCGGGTACTGTAGCAGGCAGCTACAGTGGACATCAATTTTAAAATTTTATTTTCATCTTTGTTTTGGGGCAGCAGCTGCAGCAAGACAATGGTCTGATTTTTGGATCCCCTTCTGAGGCAAAATTCGTTGGTGTAGAAGACTGATTTTTTTACTGTGGCAGCAGCAAAGTTGAAGTTATTTTTTATGCTTTATCTTCTCTAAATTCGGGGGTATGGACTAAGGTAGTCCCAGTACTTATGAAGAGCAGTAGTGAATCTTTAAAGTATATGTGAGCTAGGGTTTGGAGCAGCAGTGAATCTTTAAAGTAAATGTAAGCTAGGGTTTGGAGCAGCAGTGAATCTTTAAAGTAAATGTGAGCTAGAGTTTGGAGCAGCAGAAACAACAGGAACATATTGAGACAACTCAAGTGTTCTCTTGTTACTACCAGTGCTGAAACTTTCAGGTATCTCCAGCTGGAGTCAGGTATCTTACAACAGTTATCTTAGGAAGATACAGAACATAATGTGAGAATTCTTCGTAGAAGACAAGTGGATGAAAATGTTTAGATGACATGATCAAGTGATGTTATGTGTGATAAGCAGCATGACATGATGATGTGATAATGGAAGTAGTAGTTCCTTGAAGACATAAGACTTGACATAAGCAGACAGAGATGAGCAGACTTCGTTGATATGACAGTTTGATGAGGACATATTTGGGGACAAAATGTGGACAGAATTTTGATGATGATGACAATATTTTTGGGCAAACAATAGAGGCAGCTTGATGTGGAGAATGTACCTGTTATGACAAGAACAACCACGATGTAGGATCATAATGACTTGTTATCTATGAGCATATAATTAGGCATAAACAAAATTATGAAGATATGGTGAGGCAGTATGTTGGTGATGTTGATGTATAATCAGAATGATGATGAAGACAGAGACATGTGCATGTGGACAGTATGATTGTGTGAATGGAGACATGATGCTAGCAACAATGATGTGTGATTGATCAAATATAATGTAGATGAGTGTATGATGATGAGAGTGTAATAATGATGTGATGAAATAAATGTGTGTATTACAAGCAAGGTCTTGTATCCACTTCTTGGTTGGGACTAAGAAGACCTAGGATGGGTCCTATACGATGAGTTGGTGCTCATTGTATCAATTGGTGTTGAATTGCCTCATGGTTGTAGCCGTTGAATGAAATACAAAAGATTACAAAACTATATATTGTGTCCTTCTTGCAATGTGTTGATGAAAATGAGTTGGTGCTTATTGATTTATATGTTAGAGTAGAAATGCAAATGATATGACATTGAAGTGAATATGAAATGATATAATATTTGTTGAAAAAGTTGAAATTGTCAAATAATTCTAGGCTCACTGATTCACCCCCCCCCTCTTAGTGAGCACTGTGTCTAACAATTGGTATCAGAGCCAACCTTCTGCAGAAGCCTAACAAGCTTGAAGGAGATCACTAGACACACACAATGGGTGAACAAGCAATTCATGCAATAAATGAAGTACCCTTATTCGATGGGAGAAACTATGCAACATGGAGCATAAGAATGAAGTGGTACCTAAAGACAATAGGGCTTGGCATATGGAATTCAGTGATCAATGGCTATACTCCACCAAAGAAAGTGAGAACCATAGCTCAGATGGATGCAAGGAAGAATAACTCAATGGCAATGGAAACAATTCTTGATGGATTGACAGATACATTAAAAGAGAAGATAGGACAGTGCATCTCAGCAAAAGAACTATGTCTCAAATTGGAACATCTCTACTCAGCTGAAAGATAGGAAATAAAAACTAGCCTTGTTGAAGACTTGGTGCAAGACTCACTCAACTTGGAAGGTAAGAGGTATCCTTAACATTCTACTTGTAATAATTCTAAATGTAATACATTTCATTTCCCTAGTATAAATGAAGATGAAGAGTTTAATAAAGTAGAAGGGGAGATTGATTGGGAAGGAGAACTCAACTCTGCTCTAGAAGAATTAGACAAGTCAAGAAGAGAAAATGAGCAGCTCAGGGAGAAACTGCTAAGATATGAAGAAAACAAAGATAATTCAAGTTTTGAAGTACCGAAGGATGCACTAATAAAGATTGAAAGAAAGGTTCTACATGCTCTTGATGAATTAAAAAGATACGGAGAAAAGAATATGCTACAAAAAAAACAACTAGAAGAAGCAAAGAAACTGGAAGAAGAATTGATCAAGAAGACATTAGCAAAGGAAGTTGAAATTAAAGCTCTGAAAGAATCCTCCAAGAAGAGTGTAGAAGAGATTGTTGAACTGAGACAAGAAAATAATGTCTTGAAAGAACAGCTGCAGGATGAACCCCAGAAAATTAAAATAATGACCAACATAAAAGTCATTGAAGAATCAAGAGAGAAGGTTATAAACCTAAAGACACAACTTCAAGAAGCAAAAGAGGTGGTGACATTCTTAACAAGCCAATTACGAGAAAAAAGATGAAATATTCCATGCAAGAGAGATGGAAATAATTCATTTAAAAAGTGAGGTAGAAAGTACAATGACTACAAGTCTGAAGTTCAAGAAGAGTTCAACAATGTTGGAAGACATCATCAATCAGCAAAGAACTCCAACTGACAAGACGGGCATTGGGTATCAGCATCAGCATATGGAAGAAGGAGAGAAATCCAAGGAACAAGAAAGAAGCACTAAGGAAGATCTTAGAAGTCAATACATCAATCCAAGGCACATAGCTATCCACAAGAACAAGACAGGTGATCAACCAAGATGGAATCAATAAAAGGGAGCAAGAAGCTTACCACAAGGAAGAGCAGCACCTAGGTATCAAAGTGTATTTCATGGTTATTGTTTTTACTGTCATAACCTTGGGCATAAAGCTGTTGATTGCATAGCTGTGAAAAGAATTCAAGAAATCCATAGGAGGAGCCTATATAATGTGGAATGTTATTCGTGCCACAAGTTTGGACACTTAGCTCAAGATTGTAGAAGATAGCTCACCAGAACTCCTAGACAAAAATATAAGAAAGTATGGGTGAAGAAAAGTGACCATAGTAGTGATGATGGCTACCATGTGGCAAGCCTTACTTAAGGTCTCCTGAAGACTTTAAGTACACCTTGAGTACTTGGTGTTTTGGAAGATGAACTCAAGGAATGATGATAACCACTTCAAGCAAATCAGGTCGAAGGATCATGGGTAGTATAAATATGCATGTGTTAGGGGGAGTATGTGGATGACTCAAGTTCTTTATCCTCAAAATCAGAAGTTGAACAAATCCAAGCTTGAAGGGAGTAAACAAAGATGAGGTCTTCTATAGCTCACATAGAAGTCTGGGGTTGGCATACATACACAGAGATGATTCCATACATAATGCATGCTATGATGTAATGATGCATACAGTGGTACACACAATGATGAATAATGTATGATGATGCACCTCTACACACTAAGATTGAATATCCTATGATGATGTTGTTGCATACTATGATGCACAATAATGCAAAACCCTATGATGATCATGGTCTAGACCTTGATGGTGATTTTGATGTGGATGAGCAGATTGTCAAGAGTATTGAGCATAGAAGATTGACCAGCTATGATTGATGGTTGAGAAGAGATTGCAGATCTGTAAATTTGGAATATACAGTTTGAAGAATGGAAGAACCCAAAGAAGAGGATTGTACACATAAGACTATTGTTTAATGATCAGCAACATATATAACATCTACAACACATAAGTAATTTCGGGCTACATACTTAGTCAATTGGTGAAGGCGTACGTAAATTCTGAGTCAAGCTTTTGCATAATCTAAGTCAACTATATATGAGCAGATTGTATTCTTAAATCATGATTTCTTCTGGGCATGTTTTACTCTATTCACTGAAATATTAAAAGAATGATAAATATGAATAAATTATGATGATATTGACACACACATAATCCAATGTGTGAGCACATGTACAGTCTGTGCATAGTGGCAATTTTTTTTTTCAGTACTATAGGACAGTATTGCATTGACAGGATGATGAGTAGAAAAGACTAAGTTTCATCCAAACCAGCAGTAGAATTTTGATGAAGATGGCAAAGAGAAGTCTATATCATAGGGGGAGTATGATGATCAATTGCATGCTTACCTTTTGTGAATTTCTATAGCATCAATATCAGCATGAAAGGGAGTGTCTATGAAAATTTGAAGATGGCAAACAATAGAAGATTAAAACTCAGCAAAGAGGGAATATATACAGATTTGCACAAGGACAACCAATGCATGGCAGGAATGGTTCAACTTGGCACATGGTTTTGTAAGCATGAATGAGAGGAGATGAGAATTTATAAAAGTAGTTATGAAATAGTTATGTTCCATGCATACACCAGTCTGTATGATAATTAAAACTTCAGTGATGATTTACCCACTATGATGACTATGATAAAGCATAGCCAAGTGAGCTTGAACTGTGGCAAATATGCAGTAGTACAGTTCATCAATCTGATATGATTTGATGCACATTATACCACCTCAATGATGATGAAAATGCATGCATAATGATGTACAACCAATGAAAGTCAAGATCCAAGTATGTGAAATATATCTACAACATACAATCAGAACTATGGTCATCCAAAGTGACATCCTTACAAAAATGCACATATAGTTATGAAGTGATGATGAAAGTGAAGTGTACGAGTACCTTGGTATTCTGAAGACATGCTCAGTTTGACAGACCTTTTGATAATGACATGATTTGTAGGGGGAGCATGGAAAACTTATACATGCTTACCTTTTATGATGGAGTTGTAATCACCTACAACAAAATTGGATACAAGCTCAGAGGGGAGCATTTTGGCATGCAAAATCAGCATGATGCCAAGCAGAATTCAAAGTCATTTTTTTGGGACATTGTGAAGCCTTTATTGGCTACTTGACCCTTTGTCATTAATGTCAAAGGGGGGGGAGAAAGATTGGTTGCCATCAATGACAAAGGGGGAGATTGATGAATATAGTTGTCATTGATGACAACATTAATGACAAAGAGGCTTGAGGAATGGAAAAGAAGATAATGATGTGATGGCTTGAAGAACACACTTGGCATGAAGTTTGATGACATGGCAAAGAGATTGATGAGCATTGGACAAGGAGAATACATGGAAAACACATGGCACATATGCCAAGAAAGCATGATCTTGCGGGCATGTTAATGGGACCCCGGATGGCTTGATTGAAGAAGGTGAGGGCATTTCAAGTGAAGCTTGTGGGCATGGGAACCCCAATCTTCTTCCTCAACAAGCCCTAGATCGAGTCTATGTGGAGCAGCATATATTTAAGGGTCTTTAATCCCACATATTGGTTCATGATGGAAGTCTCACAAGTCCCTTACAATTGAAGATGTAAGGGTCTCAAACCCTTGATATATGAAGGCTCAAAGAATATAAGTAAAACCAAAGCAGCAAAATCGTTTAAAAAAAAAAAAGGAATATTGACTCTTAAATAAAAAGAATTCAAAGGTCGGCTCCATAAAGATCAGGCAGCCCAGTGTTGATTTTTTTTAAATAAATAAAATATGAAGTTTGAAATTCGGCTCAGTAGATAGATATAAAAAATGTGTATAAAATATATTAATATACATAGCATGCCAGCTCCAAAAATATAGAAAACGACCTATATAAATACACCTTGAAACTTTCATTCTACTGAACAAAATTCGGATTAGTGCATAAGCTCTGAATTTCGGATCGTCTCTATGGAAATTTTTGGGTACTGTAGCAGGCATCTACAATGGATAACAATTTTAAAAGTTTATTTTCATCTTTGTTTTGGGACAGCAGCTGCAGCGAGACAATGGTTTGATTTTCGGACCCCCTTCTAAGGCAAAATTCGCTAGTGTAGAAGACTAATTTTTTGACTGTGGCAGCAACAAAGTTGAAGTTATTTTTTTTGCTTTATCTTCTCTAAATTCGGGGGTATGGACTAAGGTAGCCCCAGTACTTATGAAGAGCAGCAGTGAATCTTTAAAGTATATGTGAGCTAGGGTTTGGAGAAGCAGTGAATCTTTAAAGTAAATGTAAGCTAGGGTTTGGAGCAGCAGTGAATCTTTAAAGTAAATGTGAGCTAGGGTTTGGAGCAGCAGATACAACATGAACATATTGAGACAACTCAAGTGTTCTCTTGTTACTACCAGTGCTGAAACTTTCAGGTATCTCCAGCTGGAGTCAGGTATCTTACAACAGTTATCTTAGGAAGATACAGAACATAATGTGAGAATTCTTCGTAGAAGACAAGTGGATGAAAATGTTTAGATGACATGATCAAGTGATGTTATGTGTGATAAGCAGCATGACATGATGATGTGATAATGGCAGTAGTAGTTCCTTGAAGACATAAGACTTGACATAAGCAGACAGAGATGAGCAGACTTCGTTGATATGACAGTTTGATGAGGACATATTTGGGGACAAAATGTGGACAGAATTTTGATGATGATGACAATATTTTTGGGCAAACAATAGAGGCAGCTTGATGTGGAGAATGTACTTGTTATGACAAGAACAACCACAATGTATGATCAGAATGACTTCTTATCTATGAGCATAGAGTTAGGCATGAACATAATTATGAAGATATGGTGAAACAGTATGCTGGTGATGTTGATGTGTAATCAGAATGATGATGAAGACAGAGACATGTGCATGTGGACAGTATGATTGTGTGAATGGAGACATGATGCTGGCAACAATGATGTGTGATTGATGAAATATAATGTAGATGAGTGTATGATGATGAGAGTGTAATAATGATGTGATGAAATAAATGTGTGTATTACAAGCAGGGTCTTGTATCCACTTCTTGGTTGGGACTAAGAAGACCTAGGCTGGGTCCTAGATGATGAGTTGGTGTTCATTGTATCAGTTGGTGCTAAATTGCCTCATGGTTGTAGCCGTTGAATGAAATACAAAAGATTACAAAACTATATCTTGTGTCCTTCTTGCAATGTGTTGATGAAAATGAGTTGGTGTTTATTGATTTATATGTTAGAGTAGAAATGCAAATGATATGACATTCAAGTGAATATGAAATGATATAAGATTTGTTGAAAAAGTTGAAATTTTCAAATAAGTCTAGGCTCACTGATTCACCCCCCCCCCCCTCTCAGTGAGCACTGTGTCTAACATTTTCCTCTTTCCATCCAGGACACATAACAACAACATACAAATTGCCACCACCCAAGGTCCTGGTGATCGAAGACTGGATAAGGAGTGTGAACATGGACCACTTCGAATATGCTAAAAAAATGGTAGTCTCAGGGAAGAAACTAAGGCATAAATCAAGTGGGGAGTATGATAGTCAAAGCTTGAGAACTCCATTCATAATTATAGCTCTGATGCTAAGTAGAATTTTCGGCAGAGAAAATGGAAGCATCTACAAGCTAAATTGGGTACCCCTGATTTATCACATAGCATTCCATGGCACTGTGTTTAACTGGGAAGACATCATCTCAGATAGTCTGACATCAACACTAGCAACAGCATAGGGACGATTAACCTAGAAGAAAGTAGAGTTCTACATGTCCTCATATTTCATGGATTGCATACTGGTCAGGAACCCATTTCCTAATTTGGGATGTATCTAGAATCAGGTCGAGTCTCCTATCTATGTGGCCTATCACATTACATGGGCCCACATATATGTGAACCAATACAAACTCCTCTGTGAAGAGTTGATCATCCCTCTTTATTGGCTGATTTTTAAAAAGGAACCAAATTGTCTATCTAAAAATGCAATGGAATTCATAAATGAGTACAGGGATTATCACTTTTCACAAGAATGCACCTATATCAGGATGTATGGAGGTTCCAGAGCTCCATCCCTAATTCCCAAATATGTAGTTGACTTTGTAGTCCATAAAGAGGCCGTGAGGCATGTTTTCATTAATGGGATTGGCAATTTTCTGCATGATAACAAGAAGGCCTCCTTCCCATCGTTACCCTTTTGTATCGGGGCCTAAAAATTTAATAAGGTTAAGGGTTCCGAAGCTTTCATAAAATACTTGGAAGCATTTCAATTTGGGGAGAAGAGTTTCGCAAGAAATGACAGTCTCAAGAAGGTCGTCGATCATTGTGCATCAATCATAATACATTATGAATATACAGATTACTTCGACAAGGATGAAGAGGTGTACAAAAGAGAAAGAAACATGATGGAGTTGAACACACATTTTGTTCGTAAAAGCAACGCCGACCCTAGTCATGCCGCCACTACTGCAACAAAAACAGAAAGGAAACAAAAGCAAAGAGAAGAAGTTGTAAGGTTACAAGTGGCGGAAGCATAATAGAAGCTAAAGGAGGAAGCAAAAATGATCAAAAGAGAAGAAACCGAGAAGTTGCTAAAAGAGGCCGAGAGGTTGCGAAAGGAGGAATAAGAAAGAAGAGAAAGAGAAGAAATAGAAGCAACTCAGCAACAAAGGATAAAGGGAGAAGAAGATAAGTCCAAGGAAGCTATGGAAATTGGAGGCCCAAGTGTACAGGACATGGATATAGATTCACCAGGGGTATCGGGAGTCACACTTACTAGAGGACATCTACCATTCATAGATCTTGGGCTCACCCCTTTCACCCCATCAAAAAAACATACAGTGGCCAAATTGGACACAATAATTTTTTATTCAAGTAGGAAAACCATCATGAGGAGGTCCTAGAAGAGATTAAAGATGGGTTCTAAGCCTGATATAGTCACTATCCAGGAGAACGCTATCATGGAGGGTACTCATAAGGACCCTAAGTTCACAGCCTCCGTAAGAATAGCAGTTTCACAGGAAAGTGCAGATAATGTCGGCAAACTATTGAACGACATTGAACGAAATAAAGAAAAAATGCTCAAATTAAAAGATAACTTAGTGAAGGTGTGAGGCGAGGCAATAGAACTGAAAAGGAAACACTATGCCATAATATCCGAGAAGGAAACATTACTGAATGAATATCATAATTTGGACTCGGAGAAGGAAGCATTAACTGTAAAATTAATGATTATGGAAGGTGAAAGGAGCGACTTTGAAGCTCGTATCAGTGAATTAGAAACAAGAGAGTCGGCAGTGAATCAACAGGTTGAAGAGTTGAAAGTTCATATGGAAGAACTGGTTAAAGAAAAGGAGTCTCTGACAGAATAGGTGGAGTTGGCGAACAATAAGAAGTAAGATATGACTCCTTTCCTTGAGCAGGCTTGAAAAATTCAGGAGAAAATATGTCACTCGCAAGAATTGCTCACTGAATAGATCTATAAGATAAAAATAATGATAGCAAGGATGATCGAGATTGTTGTAGAATCATTGAGGAGAAGAAAAAAATTGGTCAACACTGCCAATAAGATCAAGAAGCAAATGACATGGAGAGAAGGAAAATCAGAGTTCCCTGATTACTTGCCCCAAAAGACAGTTGCAGACTCTGATTTAGACATGGCTCTTCTTGAGTTTTGCAGAAAATCTAGAAAAAAGATAAATAATGAAGTCCCTAAATCTATCGTGAAATGTGTAGGGTTCTACAACAAGATTCGTCAGATCCACGACAAATGTAATCTCGCTATGCCCCCAACTATGGATGAGTTGTGTGCCAAAGATCAACGTTTGATGGAGTTGCAAAATGCGTTGAAGGATGACCCGGACTACATTAGAAGACTGGATGTGTTGACAAAAGAAGATCTCCATCAATACATTGGGCAAGAAACCATTAATGCCTATTTTCTGGAGGATAGATACAAGGTAGCGACTAAAGGAGTAAAAAGTGTGGAAACTGAGCTATCATTTCATGAGATAACTTTGAAATTTTTATAACCCACACAATGTAACATTATTTTGAAGAGACTGACATGTGGGCCAATTATATCTCTAGTCTGGAAAGGCTAGCTGGAAATTAATATTTTGTAATTTATTGTAATATTCTTTGTGCAAACACTAGAGGACGAATTTTGGAAGTCCAAGAGTTAGGTCAAGTGAAACGAACAACCATATGAGGAAAAATATTTTGTAATATAAATATAGGGTGAAGAATACTTGTAATGGAATTTTCGCCTAGTGAATTATATGTTGGAGGCATTTTGTAAAAGAACTATTTATTTTCTTATGAGAAAAAACTGGTTCGCTGGGGAAAATCTTGCACTGGTGTTATCCTGGAACGTGTGATTGCTGGAACAGAATTACTCTTCTTTTTTCTTTCTTTTTTTTATTATTTTTCTGCTTATATCATGCTGTGAGATCTTTATGATTCTGTCAAACTATTTCAATGATGATGAATGTTTCTTTATTTCATGCAAATATTTATGTGCATCAGAGTAATAAATTGTTTCAATTAAAATTAGAGCTATATTTGATTATTTCCGCTGTAAATGCGAATGTTTATTTTTATAGCTATCTGTTAAATTTACCTGAACATTTTAGCATATTACTCTTACTTTAAATTTGCTCCCTGCAGGGATAGGTTAGATTAACTTTAGAATATGAGTAGATAATTGATAAGGTAGGAGCGATAAGACGGGAGGTAAGAACTTGCGCATTGCTAGTGTGGTTTCTACCTGTCAATTATATGCATTTAGTTAGGAAGCACTTGCATCTGCATACCCTTAAAACTAAAATTACATAAACGGTGGGCCAGACTGCAACTAGTAAAACAAAACGCAAAATTAATCACACTTATGGTAGCCAGACCATTAACCGGATGGATTCCCCATACCAAACGGTGAGTAGTCTAATTGGGATTATTTACCGAGGAGAATCTCTACTGTCGATGCTAAGATTTTCTTTGCATCAACTATTTGGTTCACCCAATATGGGCTACGTCCATGGATAAATTGCCAGTCCTTTTATTATACCACCCAGCAAAATGAAGGGATATAACGTGCAGCACATCCACTACAACTTCATCTTCACTCTCTCTCAGCCTCTCTTACACAATCATAGATATCTTTACAATGCTACAATACATTACACAATTGTATTACAATGTCTTACTTTCAAAGGGGAATTACCATGGGAAAATACTACGGGCTACCGAATACCATGGGCTCACAAATTTTTGGCCAACAAACAACCCAAAAAAATTATTTTGGTGGCTTCGCCCTCGAACCCCCTTTCTCAGAGGACCCCCGACCCCTGGATCCCCGTGGGGGGGAGATGCCCCCCCACATCCCCCCACTAGGATGAGTGTAAAATCCACCTACACATCATATAAAACTCAGGTAGAAACACGGCTAAAACAACAACATCTATAAATCAGGAAGATCAGGCTCCACAACCAACATAGAGGTGGAGATAGAGGGGGGTATTAGGAGATTGGAGGTGAGTAAGAGTTAGGGGGAGAGAGAGAGAGAGAGAGGTTTGGGGAGAGGTTTTGTTTGTTGATGTATTTGTAGCGTTGGAAGATATTCACTTGTATATTGTATTTGTACTTCATTGTATCCCCAACGGAGATGTATTATTCCTCCAATTGGAAGTGTCGTCAGTTGTACGTGCAAGTGTCGCAAGTTATATTGTAAGTGTCATAACTTATACTTGATGGGTTATTAGACCAACTTGATGGGGTCGGCTCTGTATGAGTCATGTGAGTTAAAGGGTTATTAGACCACCCTAGTGGGGGTCGGCCTAGTCAACATTATGTTAAGTGGTTAAGTTGGGGCCGACCTAGTTAGAGTTAAAAGACAAGCGAAGTAGTGTATAAATAGAGAGTGTCTCTCTCTCATTTTACACATTCTCTCATTCACTCACTTCGCATTAGTGAGAGAGAGGAGGAGTGTGCACAAGTGAAGGAGGAGTATGTTGTTGAAGATATCTATCTCTTGGGTTTGATCATTATGATCCTTGTATTGGTGCTTATTCTATCTCTGAGGAAGTTGCGGGGTTTTTCACCTTCTTGGTTTTCCCTGGTGAAATCTTTTGTGTCTCTTTTCTCTTGTCTCTTATGCTTGATATGCTGTACATGTTATTCTTTCAGTTAACATCCTAGATCTATTGAATTAAATGATGAAAAACTAACAGTGTTTGGGTTAGAGAGAGAGAGAGGTAAAGGGAGATACATTAGGGAGTGGTAAGGGGTTAGAGGTAGATACAGAGGGGGTTGTTAAGGGGTTAGAGGTAAAGATAGAGTGGGGTGTTAGGATATTAGGGGTAAGTGAGATTTAGGGGGATAGAGAGATATAAGGGGTTAGTAAGAGTTAGGGGGAGAGAGAGAGATATATTAGGGAGTGGTAAGGGGTAGAGAGAGAGAGGGGGGTTAGGGATGGGAAGGGTGATTAGGGAGAAAGGGGGGTATAGGTGAGGAGCATAAGTGTTTGGGTTAGGGAGAGAGAGAGGTAATGGGAGAGACTTTAGGGGGTGGTAAGGGGTTAGAGGTAGAGACAGAGGGGGATTGTTAAGGGGCTAGAGGTAGAGACAGAGAGGGGTTTTAGGAGATTGGGGTTAAGTAAGAGTTAGGGGGAGAGAGAGATATAGGGGGTTAGTAAGAGTTAGAGAGAGAGAGAGATTAGGGGGTGGTAAGGGGTAGAGAGAGAGAGAGGTTTTGGGATGAGAAGGGTGATTAGCGAGAAAGGGGGGTATAGGTGAGGAGCATGAGTCACTAGTACAAAATGAGAAATTAGTGACTACGTAACTAAAAAATTTAGTCACCATAGTTTTTTCAAGTGATTTACTGCCAAAATTGAGCAATTTTGAGTGATGCAACTAAAAACGACTAATTTAGTCACGGGCTAAAAAATACGACTAGATAATAAGTGACACAATTAAAAATGACTAACATAAATGACTAATTTAGTCAACGAATACAAATATGACTAGATATAAGAATATGAATTAGTCGTTTATTTTAATAATTTTTAATTGTGTCACTACAACAATGGAAAATTGCAATTTTGGCAATGAATTGTTATAATTTACTAAATTTTAACACTGTAGATGGATTCAGATACTCTAAATTTTAACACTACAGATGGATTTAGGGGGGCTCTGAATCCATCTGCAATGTTAAAATTTAGAAAATTGTAAAAATTCATTATCAAAATTGCAATTTTCCATTATTGAGTGACATAGGGGGTCATTGCCGAGTGACATAGGAGGTCTCTAAATCCATATACAGTTTTACAATTTACTAAATTTTATATGGATTCATAAACCCCCTTGGATTCAGAATCCATCTGCAGTGTTAAAATTTAGTAAATTATAAAAATTCATTGTCAAAATTGCAATTTTCCATTGCTGGATTCCATCAAATAACTCACAAGAAAGGGAATAATGAGAGATTGTGGTTTAATAAATTAAGGGATTACTAATTAATGGGAGGTTAATATAACATGTTAGTGGAGTAGAGGACCATTAGTTAGAATGTATAAAAATATCACCCACATATCACCCCTAACCTCCACAAGCTCTCCTCGGTGGCCAATCATTGAAACTCCTCCACCTATCACCTCCCATTACATTATGCATGTGTTGGGACAAGCATATCTTATCCTACATGTAGGCTATTTCAATTGGTGGCAACATGGTGGTCGGAGTCTATTTCAATTAGTGGCAACATGGTGGTCGGATCCAACACCACCCGCCTAAATCCCAACGTGCCAAAACTCCTCCCCACCCCCCATCTAAGGGAATATATATATTTGATGGTTAATTGCACCAAGAGGAGTGAGGTGCTCTACAACCCAGTATGGGGGAATTATGTGGGATCATAAAATAAAAAATTATGAGAAGTAATTTTAAAAATCCATGTTGGCCTATAAAATAAAAAATTAAAACTTAAACATGGATCTATGAAGCAAGAGAGAGATCAAATTTTTTAAGTTTAAAATTAAAAAAAAACAGACCTCAAGAAATTGGATCCCTCTCGGTGCTTGATAGATTCGTATTTAAGATGGATCACTATGCTGGTAGTAATATAATATTAGACCATTAGAGTGTGGTCCATCGGCAAGTAGTGAGGTGAGGTAAGTGGGATTGTATTAACATAGAGGCTCGAGTTATCTCTTAAAAAAATATAATACAACCATATACTTATATCTATCTATCTGTATATAATACTTACATATAATACCACTAAATTATTATATACAATTGTTTCTATTATATTATATTATAATATTTAACATAGTTTTTTTTAGTAGAAAAAAAAACATACTTTTGGTATTCATTTCTGAATCAAAAAGTACAATATCAAAGCTAAAACAGTCTAAGCATGAGTTTTTTTTAAACTGCCACCATATCTAACATTCCAGTCTATAATCCATGACTGATATACAAAACCAATCAGTTCCATAACAAAAAACAAACTTCCTAGCCCACTCATAGACAATAGATAGATACCACGAATCCCATCCATCTCAAGATTACATCTAAAAAAATACAAATGACCCCTATCAACTTCTTCATTTTCCAAGAATTCTTCCTAGCAAAGAATCTCTTCATCACCATATAACGCTAGCTTTGAAAGGTCAACTACCATATGATTTTGTTTTATATATATATAACAAAAATAAAAAATAAAACACAAGTAGATCCAAATAGTCTCTCATTTACAAAAAAATTGTAATAAAAAATAATTTTGCAAGAATTAAATGCCCAAAACCAAAGCCATGGATGATGAAATGAATCATCTTGATGGTTGACATTCTAAACCAACTCTATTAAAAAAAATGTTGGTTGTATAGAAAAAATGAGCTGGTTGTATAGAAAAAATGAGAGATGAAAAGTAAAGGAAACAAAGTATAGAAAACATGAGAGATGAAAAGTAAAGGAAACTTTGGAAGAGAAAAGGCAATTGTAGAGGTATGGAAAGACCTAGAAGAAACTTGCTTGAAGATTAGAGGCCGAAAGAAGTATTGAACGTTTCCATGAAGAGTGAAGGTTGTCTTTAAGCTATAGAAATTTGAAAGGCATTGCTAGTGAGTCAAAATACATGATTTTTCTATGTGAGAGAGTGTAACTTACCCTTTGTAACAATTCCTCAAAATAATAAAATCCCCATTGAATGTTGGTTTTCTAATTTAGGGTTCTAGGGAATGTTTTGTGTTCCCTGTATGTTTATTATTTGTTGTGGGTTTATGGTATAGAGCCATCTCCATTTTGTTCATTTTGATGTTGTTAATAAGAATACACAACATTTATATCCGTTTCTATAGTGATCTTCATTCAAAAACAAAAATGAATTTTTATTTAATCGAATATTTTTATTAAAAAAATATAAAAACTACAAATAATGTGTAAAAAAATCGTATTCTTATTTTGAATACCCAACCATTATTTATTGCTTAGTTCAAGTTCCTCACACTCTAACATATTCACACATCCATTATATGTTAGTTATGATACATTCCCTGTGCTTTGAATGATCCCCGATCTCTACATCCATCAAATGTGTAATGCTTTGCATGACACTATGATATCTAGGGAAGTGGAGTGTGCCAAAGCCATTCTATATGGTATAAAAATGTGTGCATACTTTGTGTTAGTCACTATCATTGAGACATCTTATCAACACAATCCTATATGCATTGGTTTGTTCATATTTGCAATAACTTTTGCACACATGGCTATTAAAATTTTACTTAGTTAATCATGCCCAAACATGATCTTGAGAGTTATGTTATTCATGAGCATGGAATGTGATGGTAATTAAAATAAGAGTTTGTGTAAATGTATCTACAATTAAATAATAGTAATATGAATTTGTGATTGTTAATTGGTTTTATTTTGGTTGATTGAATAGTTGGAACGCTAAGTGATAGGATGCTATGTGATTTATCCTTTTGCGAGCAATGGAAGGAGTGTACATTTGATTGTATTGTGAAATGGTAGAATTTACATTTGATTGCTTAGGAACTAGATTATTTATAACTTCCCCTTCTATCGACACTATTATATTATATTTTATATATAGATAATTGTATGCCACTATTGTATGTTTCTCCACGTTGTAAAAGATAGTTTAACTTTGTTCGAACCATATTGGTTACTTTAGTTTATGTATGTGCTACTTGCTACTAGTGCTCAAAAGAAGCTATTTATGGAGGAATTTTGATTTGGTCCTCCAGAGAGGTCCATTGGATTGCAATTTTCTAGGTATCTTGAGTGAAAAACATGGTATGCTATCTTAAATATTTTCCAAAGGAAAACACATTAAAACTACATATAACAAGAGATATATGGCCAAGTAGATCGTGTTTTGTAGATTAACGCATTCAAAATTGTTGTTGCAACTCGTCTTCTAATTCTAGTTTTAGTTAAATGTTTTTTTAACTACAAGTTGTTCGTGGTGATGGTAAAGGCAAACGAAACCACCAGTTCTTGGTTGTGAGGATATTCCCTATCCAAGATGTTGTTGCACTGGTCGTTCTCCAATAATGACAAATGAGTTCTTAGGTCACTTCATGACAATGACATATGAGTTCTTAGGTCACTTCATGAATGGTGGTTGGGTTTTGCATTAGTATTAAAAAGTATTATGTGTTGCATTATTTTACAGAAGAAGCTCAAGGATTTTCTACTGCATTGCATTTCCATCTCCGGATATTGCCTTGGTGGCATTAAATTACTATAAGATTGCAACTTCATTCAAATCCTGCTAATTGTTGTTCTAAATTATGCTCCTGAAGCTTCAGCACTGAGTCGCCTAGATTCCAATGCATGCAACCATGTAATATACCCACCAATACGACAAATAGAGCCGAAGAGTTGTATAAGGACCGACACTGCTACATTGCGAATGCCATTAGAGTACAAGAAATCAGTGTTTAGGCTTAAGGAACAATTGTTTTCATTGCCATGGAATGGAATCAAAGTACTTTCAAACCCTAGTCCATGAGGTGTTTAAATTGACAGAAATGGGTTTGAGTAGAGAGATGGTAAAGAAGCTTATAAAGAAATCAAAATAATCACTCATTTCTAGTTGCGAGGCTAAACATATTTTAGTTAAGTAATGACCAAATAACAAGGTAATCAAATCCATTATTTCATAATGTTGGATTTCACTATGGAAAGGTTCATTGTTCATTGAATTTTTTCTTTAGTATAGCTTTTATCTTTTTTTTGTCTAGTTCAAGGAAGACCCAACCTAATATTCAAAAGTGGGATGTATTTCGTAGAACCCAAGGGTTATTTGTGAATGGTTGGATATTAGAATTTAACTTTGAAGAGGATCTTCTCAAAGTGATTTTAATATGAGTTTTCCATCTACCTATTATTGATATTTTGGGAAATTTTTCCATATGTACTTTTGCAGTGATTAGAAATAAGCGTTGCAATTTTATAGATATAGCAATGTCAAAATAAATTGAGCATGCATGTGCATAAATTTTCATCCAAATAGACCTACGACCTTCATGAGGAAATACAATTTCCTTTTAAGTCAAATAAGTGCCATGAATATGACCATTTCACTAAAAATATAAAAAGAGTTGTCACCTCCACTGAATCGAGCAAATGAAGATAAATCCACGCAAATAGTGAATAGACACAAGATAAGTCTAGTTTTGGCTATCCCCAACCACGAGCTGAAATTGCAAGTATTAGTTGTGGTGTAACTATCCCTTGAAGTCTCCTTTAGCAATCAGAACTCTTTTTTGGGAAAGAAGTAGTTACCCACATGCTTCCTCTACATGGAATCTCAATGGAAAGAAGTGTAGATTGCATATAATCTTGGAATGTAAATGGACACAACTACGTTCAATAGTCTTGATATTTGCAATGGAAGTGAAGCACAAACACATGTAACTAAATACCTACACATGGAACATGAAGCATGAAAATGTAAGTGGTGTTGGAACTCAAATAATCTCTAGTGTATCCCCGGATGGGGTGACAACGTAGTAAAGAGGATTTAATGCTACTTTAACGAGGGTTTGGGTGACAAGCATGCCAAATGGCATACTGGAGTCGGCGGGCAACGACAATAATAGTGAAAATTAACTCAATTCCTCCTCCCCATGGATCGCCAGGACAAGCTGGCACATGCACCAGCTCACTGAGTTAATGGCGGGTCATGATTACAGTATTACACCCTATGGGGGCATAAACCGGCTCGCGGGCTCATCCAAACTCATTATGTTTGGTCTACAAATTGGTTCCTCCTATTGTGAAATCTCAAGCATAGCAGATCTAGGGAACAAGAACAACAGTTACTAGAGATGCATGCAACAAAATGTATGGAAACATTGTGCGGAAGGTTTGCAGCAGTAGAATAATATCATATACTCAGAAGATAGATTACAATGTGCAACAATGGCTACAATAAGCCAAGCAATTCGAATTCCAATGGTGGTCATTCGAATTGATGCATGAGAGTGGCTTACTAGGCAATTGACAACACTCAGCACATCAATTAACCACTTAACTAATCAATAATTGACTCTAACAGACTCTAAAACTGACTAACTGAGTCTAACTCAATGCAGAACTTAACTGAATGCCCAAAAATAGGGGGAGGGCGCCATATGTCTGCAGTTTAACTGAGTGTTAGGTGAGAATAAGACCAAACAAGGTCAAACAGTATAGTAAGGTGCCCTAGGTTCACCAGTTGGCTGAATAATGCACTAGAGGCGTGCAAATAACCCCCTAAAAGGTGGAGGAGGCTCAGTAGGTGGCCCGGTTGGATCCTGGAATGTAGGAGGAGGCTTAGTTGATGCCCAGTTGGCTCCTAGAATGTAGGATAAGGCTCCGATGACTAAAACTGTGATCTGTTGATGATGTAGGCACATAATGGAGTCAATAATACTTAGGATAAGTGGATAATTAAGCTAGAAGTCTCAATTAAATGATGTGTGGTTGGAAAATGATCCAAAACCCCCCCTTAAGCTAATCTCATGGAGGTATAAAAAATAATAAAAGGTCCCTAGAAACAATGGCCATAGGTCATCCAGTACAGAAATAATCCAAACAATGCTAGAAAAAAAATCTAAGTGAGGAAAGAGGGAAAAACCCAATGGGAAAGAAACCCCCCCCTCAAACTGAACACTGAAGGATCTAATCTATCCTCACCATAGTAGAACTCACCCCAGCAGTGAATGAAGGTAAGATAAATTCTTCTCAGTGAAGCTCTTGGTGAAGATGTCCGCAATTTGCTCTTCTGGATGGCAATATTGCAGTACAATGGTTTTGTCATGCACAAGCTCTCGGATGTAGTGCATGTGGATCTCAATATGCTTGGTCCTCTATCTCTGAACCGGATCTGTCGAGATATTGATAGCACTTTGATTGTCACAAAAGATGACATTAGAAGTGGTGCTACCAATATCAAACTCTGTTAGAATACCCTGCAACCAAACTGCCTGAATGCAAGCATTGACTGCTCCTTGATACTCTGCCTCTGTTGAAGATAAGGCAATGGCTACCTACTTTTTGCTTGACCAACAAATAGGCCATGTGCCAATAATGAAAACAATTTTGGAAGTGTACTTCTGATCAATGCTATCACCCGCCCAATCTGAATCAACAAATCCAACCAAATCTAGATTGGAATCCACAGCATAGTGAATGCCAAAATGTCTAGTACCCTGCACATAGTGCAAGATTCTTTTGGATGCCTTTAAATGAAGTTCATGGGGCTGATGCATATACCTTGACACAGCATTCACGGCATAAGAAATATCAAGCCTAGAGTGTGTCAATTATAGAAGACTACCAATCAACTGTCGATAAAGTGTAGAATCCACCAATGGTGTAGAATCACCATCCTCAAGACCGATTCTTGAGAGGAATGGAAATGGTTCCGATTTACAATCTACCATACTAAATTTTTTTAGTAGGTATGAAGCATATTTTGACTGAGATATGGTGATCCCATCAAAATTTTGAGTGATCTCTAAGCCAAGAAACTACTTTAGCAGGCCTAAATCACTCATGTTGAATGCTAGATGTAGTGTGGTTTTTATAGTGTCGATCGAAGCAAGAGTGCTTCCTATCATCAAAAGGTCATCAACATAAAGAAAAATGATCATCAAATTACCTTCATGATGTTGTAGGTACAAATTTGTATCTGATTTGCATCTTGCAAAATTTTGTGGCAGAAGGAAGGAATCCATCTTTGCATACCAAGCTCTTGGGGCCTGTTTTAAACCATACAATGATTTCTTCAGTCTACACACTAATGTTGAATCTGATATGTGACCTTCATGATGCTTCATGTAAATCTCTTCATGAAGATATCAATGAATAAAGGCACTCTTCACATCCATATGATGCACTTCCCAGTGCTTAGATGCGGAAATTGCCAAAACTAGGCAGATAGAATCCATTTTTGCAACTGGTGCAAAGGTATCTATGTAGTCCACGCTGTTAGCACTCAAAATGACCCTTAAGGTTGTGGAAAAATGACACTTCGGGGTAACCAAAAAACCAAGCTTTAGGAAAGAGAGCTAGTGTTCGAGTACACAGGGTACTACCAAAGGACCAAACACCAAGAACAACCACTTCACACAAACAGATCACAGATCAACACACCGATGTTTTGACGTGGTTTAAACCCTCTTGAGGGAAACACTCCATGGCCCCGGCCAAATAGCTTCTACGGGACAATTTATTATGCAAAAAAAGAAAGTTACAAATGAGCTTCTCATAATCGATCAACTAAACAATGACCCTCCATGCTCTTTAAATAGAGATCATGGACCAATCGGGTGTTAAGCCACGGATCAAGGTTAGGTTTGATCTAATAGAAGTTGAGCCGTCAGATTACTCTATGTCGGGAGCATATCGTGACCGTCGGATTAAGTATTTACAAATGCATACTAATGCATACTAAAGAAACACACTATCCCTAATGGATATATTACACAAGTTGATCTTAACTAACTCCTAAGTGTCTAAATATCCTAACATCCCCCCTTAAGAACAACTTGGGATAGGATTGAAGGATTTACAAAAGTGACACTATTAGGAGAAGGAAGGAGGCATTAGAGCCTATCCCCCCTTAATGACAAGTTTCTGAACTCCTAACATAAATCGAAGTTTAGAAAACTTCGCTTTTGTAAGAGACTTGGTGAAGATGTCTGCAACTTGATCATCTATAGGGCAAAAGAGCACTTCAAGAACATGATCATGAACAAGATTTTCGATGAAGTGCATATGTAGCTCAATGTGTTTGCTGCGTTGATGTAGAACTGGATCTTTGGCAAGCTTGATGGCACTTTGATTGTCGTAGCAAAGTGGAGTAGGCTGCTGCTGCTCGAATCCAAACTCTGAAAGGATCTGTCGAAGCCATAAAGCTTCCTGACTGGCATTAACTGCTGCTCGATATTCTACCTCTGCTAAAGAAAGAGCAAGAGCTTGTTGTTTCTTACAAGCCCAAGTAATAGGTCCAGATCCCAAACTGAAAACATGACCTGCAATAGACTTTCGATCATCAGGATCATCGGCCCAATTTGAATCAGTGAAACCAACCAACAAAGTTTTCCCCCCTGTACTGTAATGAATCCCAAACTAAACTATACCTCGAATATATCGAAGTATTCTTTTAGCTGCTTTCCAGTGACTTTCATGAGGTGTCTGCATATAACGGGCAACACGACCAACGGCAAAGGAAAGGTCAGGACAGGAATGAGTCAAGTATAAGAGACTACCAACAAGCTGACGATATAAGGTGGCATCGACTTCAGGTGAAGTACAAGTGGCAGAAAGTTTGACTCCAGACTGGAAGGGAGAAGGGGCTGGTGTACAATCTTCCATGTGAAAGCGACGAAGAAGGTCACAAGCATACTTAGACTGAATGTCTTAAGTCTGACATTTCAAAATTTTGTTTAAGACTGGATTTCACATGGGTTATAAGCTTATGGTCACTACCAGTAAGATTAAGGTCATCAACATATAGAACAAGTATGATGAGATGGTTTCCTACTTTATTGGTATAGACATTGGGGTCAGAATGGCATCTAGAAAAACCAGTGTCAAGGAGAAAGTTATCCATTTTGGGATACCAAGCTCTAGGAGCTTGCTTAAGGCCATATAAGGATTTCTTAAGGCGGCAGACAAGGCTAGAGTTATCTTTAACATATCCAGGAGGTTGTTCCATGTAAATTTCCTCCTGTAAATCACCATGTAAGAAGGCAGACTTGACATCCATTTGATGGACTTCCCAGTTATGTAAGGCTGCAAGGGAAAGAACAAGGTGGATGGAGTTCATTTTTGCGACGGGAGCAAAGGTTTCATTATAGTCAATCCCTTCAACTTGGGAAAAACCTTTGGCAACTAACCTTTCCTTAAGTCTTTCAACACTTCCATTTGATGCATACTTAGTTCTATAGACCCATTTATATCTGACAAGTTTTCTTCCTTTTGGAAGAGGTGCAAGATCCCAAGTATCATTCGTCATTAATGAACGATATTCTTCATCCATGGCTGCATTCCAATCTGGATTCCCTGAAGCTTCTGCAAAAGTTTCTGGATCATGATTCTCGAAAACTTGAGCCAAAAGAGAAGAGGCTCGTTGAAACTGAGAATGTGTTCGACGTTGATCTCTAGGATCACCGGCAAGATCACCAACTGCTTCACATGTTGAACGAACCCATCGAGGAAGCACTTGTGCTGGTGCAACTGGAGGAACATGAGCATGCGGAGGTGGATTTTCATCCTCACTGTCATTATCAAAAACTGGAGTTGGAAACCTGTCAAGGAAGTTGGAAGAAGAAGAAGAAGGCACAAACGTCGAATCAGGCTCGCAGGCCAAAGATGGAACAATCACCGAGTTAGGCTCGCAGGCCAAGAGATTTTCATCAAATTTAACATCTCTTCTAATGATTATATCATGAGAATGTGGTTGAAGAAGTGTATAACCTTTTACATCTTCAGAATATCCAACAAATATGCACTTTTCACTTTTAGGCTGCAATGCTTTCCGTTTTTCATCCGGAATGTGAGCCCATGCTTCACTACCAAACACACGAAAGTGACTTACATCAGGTTTAGTTTTACTCCATGCTTCTTCCGGTGTTATACCTTGTAATGCTTTTGTGGGGGTGCGATTAACTATGTAATTTGCACAATTTATGGCTTCAACCCAAAATTGAAAACTTAGTCCCTTAGATTGGATCATACAATTAGCCATTTCTTTTAAAGTGCGGTTCTTCCGCTCAACTACACCATTTTGTTGTGGTGTATATGGAACAGTTTGTTGTTGTTAGATGACTTGTTCAGTGCAGAAAGTAGTGAACTTTTTGTTAACATATTCTCCTCCATTATTAGATCTTAACTTAATAATTTGATGACCAGATTGTTTTTCAACAAGGGCCTTGTAGGCCAAGAACATGTTAAATACTTCGCTATTAAGTTTTGGGAAATAAACCCAAGTGCATCTGGTGTAATCATCAATGAAATTTAAAAAATATTTGAAACCAGAAAAGGAAGCAAATGGAAGCGGACCACACAAGTCACTATGCACAAGCTCCAAGGGAACCGAGGCGTGCCAAGAGGCACGTTTGTCAAAACTATCCCGATGATGTTTTCCAAGTACACAACCGGAACAAACACCATCTCTGCAAGATACCATCGAAAGATCTGTCACCATATTTTCTTTACATAGTTGTTGCAATGAGCGATAATTTAAGTGACCAAATCGCTCATGCCATGCTCAAGTTATCACTATGAGCAACAAAAAATGAAGGGAAAGGTGATGACCCAAAGTTGTTAAACTTGTACAATCTGGTAATATCATCAACAATTCCGGTAGCTAGGACCTGTTGAGGATCTTTAAAATCCTTGATTACAACTTGGTGAGGTGTAAATGTTACAATTTTACCTTCACCAGAATGAGTGATCTGATAGACTGATAACAAATTTCAAGAAATTCTTGGAACACATAGTACATCACTAAAATGACCATTATCTACTAGAACAGTTGCAGCTCCTACAACACTTAGAGATCTATCATTACCAACAAATATTTGTTTGGTGTTACATTCATGCATAATAGAAAAGATGGCTTGATCCTTAGCCATATGATAAGATGCTCCATAATCAATGAGCCATTCATTGGAAGTAGAAGAAGAAGATGCATTATAAGAATAACCAGAAGCACAAAGTGCATGTCCATGAGAGGCAGATTCTGAAGGCGAATCTAGGTTGATGTGGTGCTTCTTCATTACTGCTTCCAAGGCTGTCATCTTCTTGAAACACTTAGATTCATCATGATTATCTTTCCCGCAATAGTTGAAATGACGCTCAGTCTTCTTTCTTTTTGGCTTGGATCCTTTGTCATTTTTTAAAGAAGGAGCTGACTGAGAGGGTTTGAGACCCTTGTTTGACTTATTATTGCGAAAATTTTGTTTCTTGGGAGGCTTGGACTTTTCTTTCTGTTGGGACAATAAGGCTTTCCCAGATGTATTTTCATTGTTGATTATTCCAAGATGAATGAGTTTATCTTGTTCTCTAATCAAGGAATCACAAAAGGATTCAAGGTTAGGCTCTTGATAGTTAGTTGCATTCAAGAATTCTTTCATGGAGTACAATGTAGATACAAAAACAGAATATGCAGGTCCAAGTTTGGAAAGAATATGATAAATGCATTGTTTTTCTTCCCTCTTAATCTTACATTCTGCACATAAGAGTTTAAGAGTTTTGTACTTAGATAAATAATCTTGAATGCATGAAAAGTCACTTATATTTAAAGAAATCAACTCAAATTTGAGTTGGTGACCTCGAATTTCATTGTGTTTACCAAACACAGATTCCAACTTGTCCCAAGCAGCATCAGGTTCATCAATTCCAGATATGTGTTATTGCAAATCAGTAGAGATTGACATTCCAATCAATCTATGAGCTTCATCACATCTATTTGCCCATTTTATTTTCTTATCATCATCAGTGGGTTTTGTTTCTTTCCCTGGGGTAATTCTGAAAAGTCCCCTACTTCGTAGAACATCCTCCATACGATATTTCCATGAGAAATAATTGGAACTATTAAGTAGAATATCACAAGGGGTGGCCATATTTGTACATTAATGGTTGTAAAAGCAGAAACCAATAGTTTGGATGTGAAGAGCTCGAAAAAATAGGCGGTTTAAAAAAAACGGCACTGAAAACTGACTCTGTATGATGAAGTTATGCTTGAACAAAGAAACTGTTGAAGATGTCCCAAATAGTGACGTGGCAGCTAGAGAATGTCCAGGGAAAAAAAAAAGAACCCCCCTCTTTCCAAGATGAACCTTTTGACAATCACTTTACAAGAAAGTTGCTTTAAGTGAATCACTTTTGTAAAATAAGTGATTTCACTTTTACAATGATATTACTTTTAAATAGTGCAACAATAAAAAAAACTTAAGTGACTCACTTGTATTTTTATTTTTTATTATTTAAGTGAAATACATTTTTGCAATAAAGTAACTTGAAAATAGAAATTACATGCACTTTTTCTTTTAAAAGTAACTTCCTAAGACTTGAACTCAAGACCTATTAAGGAATAAAGCAACTTTGAACCAAGTGAACTAGCTTAAAAGGTATGTAAAATATGGGAATGAGGAAGGGGGATTTTTTTTTTTTAAACTCTTCTTGCTCGGTTTGCATGCTTGCCATTTTTCCTACAAAACACACCACAAATCGAAACAAAATTTTTTTTTTCACACTTGTGGAGTTAAATCTCGTTAGCTTGCCCGGAAAGTCTACATTTTCTCTCTGCTTCTGATTTGCCGAGATCGCGCAAGGTGCACGGCAAAGAGCATACGCAGCCGATAAAAACCCTTTCCCTTTCTGTTTCTGATTTGCCGAGATCGCTCAAGGTGCACGGCAAAGAGAATACGCAGACGGGAAAACAACAATCCGAACCCAAATAAAATCTAACAGTAAAAAATGATAAAATATGAGATTTTTTTCTTTTAAAAGCAGAAAATAAAAAAATGCGTCACTGTAACATTATACCTTCAGATCTGATGAAATACACGTTTCTAGAGCAACCGGGAACCGTTTTCGATCAAACGAAAACTATTTCCCAATGGAAACAATGCTACGGACACAATGGAAGACCTCCCACATCCTAGAAATGCACAAAAATACCAGAACTAGAAACCCTTTCGAGTTTCGGCAACCGCAGTTCAAGATCTAGATCATAACCGGAAGCGACACTTCATAAAAGCTCTGATACCATGTTCGGGTACACAGGATACTACCAAAGGACCGAACACCAAGAGCAACCACTTCACACAAACAGATCACAGATCAACACACCGATGTTTTGACGTGGTTTAAACCCTCTTGAGGGAAACACTCCACGACCCCGGCCAAATAGCTTCTACGGGATAATTTATTATGCAAAGAAAGAAAGTTACAAATGAGCTTATCATAATCGATCAACTAAACAATGACCCTCCATGCTATTTAAATATAGATCATGGACCAATCGGGTGTTAAGCCACGGATCAAGGTTAGGTTTGATCTAAGAGAAGTTGATCCGTCGGATCACTCTATGTTGAGAACATATTGTGACCGTCGGATTAAGTATTTACAAATGCATACTAATGCATACTAAAGAAACACACTATCCCTAACGGATATATTACACAAGTTGATCTTAACTAACTCCTAAGTGTCTAAATATCCTAACAACTAGCTTCTACCTTTCCAGAGAGGGATCTCTCAATGTTTGTTTATCAAGGCCAGATATATGAATAAAACTAAAATCAGATTGTTGTTTGGTTGAAAGAAGGTGAACATTCATTGGGAAATGGAGTCAAAACACTTAAGATGGTAAAGTTGCAATGCTTTTCATAGTAAATTCTCAACAGAGGCAGGGTAGCTACTCATTTACAGTCAAAAGACAATTTGTCTGGTGACAGGGAAGAAAATAAGAACAATCCATTAACACAGAGCATTCTAAGAATATTTATGCATTAACTTTAGTAGAAAAAGGTTTGTGGATTCTTGGAATCAAAGAAACAGAGCATATTCATATGAATTCTTTCTCAATATACACTTATCCAAACATGAAAAGAAAACAATATGGCATAGATAACAAGGAAAAACATTCACATGAAGGAAATGAGATACAGACTGTAAAACAAACAACACAAGAATCTCTGCTTCAAGTCACTTGCTCGGCTCTGCCAACTTTATTAAAGAAGCATCTCAAATTTACATAACACAAAGTCTCATGAGTTCCAACCAGCAACCCTCTACTCTTCATTACATATGGATATATATAAGAGGTGATAACCTCAGTTCTCCATCTCGAGATATTCTAACCTAACTTTCAAAATAGAAAGTACGAAAATTATACAGACAAGTTGATCCTCTCTGAGAATTAGTTACAACAAAAACAACAAATGCTGACAAGTAGGCTTAACATCATTTACAAGTTCCCTCGAGCATTCACTAGCTAGTAACAAACTCTAGTAAATAAATAAAATTCTTGGTAACTAATTCTTCATGCTAAAATCTCCACGCCCTTCAGAATCTTCATGCATGCAACGTCAGTTTGGCCTTTTCATACTTTTCCATGAGCTTCCACTGGTTAGCATCTGGAAATTCCGATGTGGCCACTTCCTTCAACAATACTCGCATCTCAGTATGATCCCTGTATGAGTAGCTTTGAAGATGTGCACCTGCCTCTTCGAAGATCAAGCCCAATTAAAAGTCCTTTGTCAATTTATCCACCACTGTCTTTCCAGACGGCACTTGCTTCATGTCTTCAAAGTCAGTATAATACAACTTGCATCCTACCAGCCTATTTTGATATTCTTCTTGGGTTAGCATGGTGCCATCTTCTTCCCAAAAGAGAGGGAGCCCCTTCTTAAACAAGGGGTCAAACATATCCCTGAAGCATTTCAACTATTGTGCCATGGCATCAATTCTAGCCTGAATGGTATTTACCTGTTGATGTTTATGTATCACTCTCTTGGTTCAAATGATGGTGGACAATCTATCTTGTATGCTAGTTGCTTTCACCTCATCTTCACTTAAGCCATTTAAGAATTCTATGGAATTTTCAGCATGTTCCGTAGGATTTTTATTCAATTTTTCATTTGTTGTTGTTACACTTTGTTTGGATAGCTTGATTACAGATTCCTTGTCTAGGACAAAGTCAAGGTAGGGCCTTAATTTGACTTCCTTGGCAATGATGTCATCCCAAATAACCTACTTGGCCTCCTGCAAAGAAGTTTTCCCTGTAGCATGTACTTAACCTGCATCTCCTGGTACTTGGTTTCCCAAGCCTCCTTTTCCCACTCTTCCTTTGACATCAGGGTTTTCAGATTTTCATTTTTCTTTTGTAACCTTTCCACTTCTAAAAATCTTAGACTTTCCTATGCCAAATCCCCCACAAGGGATAAGTCACCAGATTCTATGGAGGAGGGTGTGACCATGTTTTCCAATTCCTGACCTTTCTCCTATAATTTCCTTTCAAGGTCTTCGACTTTGGCTTTCAAACCTTTCTCACTTTCCACCATGAGAGCCATATTCACCTGCCACTGCTTTTCCTTCTCTTCAAACTTCAAGAATATAGCTTTGCAGTCTGTCAGCTCATTTTTTAGCTCCTCTCTCTTCTCCTCCAGCTCTGTCAATTCCGAAGCTTCTACCAACTGGGTGGAGGGGATCTTTAGCTTCTTTCTTAGTGTGTGAATGGTGTTATCCTTCTCATTTAGCAGATTTTGAATATTGGCCCTTTTGTCTGCTTGGCCTTCAGTGGCCACTAATTCATTCTGCAGCTTCTTAATTTGTGCCTTGTAAGCCTTGTTCTCCACTCTTTCTTGCCTGAGCTGATATCCAAGCTTGTTCTTATTGGCTTGCAGTTTGGACAGTTCCAGTGCAGCCTTCAATAGTTTGGCATAGATAACCTCCCCAGTCTCTTTGTGCAAGTGGATCATATTAGGAACTGGAATTTCTTCCAAGTTCATTTTCAGTTCAGTGGCTTTGTTTTTGGTAGCTACAGCCATGTTTAAGGTGTTTTGGGCATGACTTTTGCTAGCTACCAAAGACACATTTTTATTGTAAATATGCCTCACCTCTGCGTACAGCTTAGACTCTTCTGAGGATGCTTCTGTACTCTATTTATACTCATCTAGCAACTCTGCTCTTCTTTTGTCTTGTGTGGAAGGCTCGGTAGATGTTTTGTTGAATACATATTCCTTAATCTCGAAGGCAGGAACCTTAGCCTTCACTTGTTTCTTCTTGCCTTGACCAGTTGTTACTGGTACCAACTGTTGCTCAGGTTCTTCTACTTTCTTCCTTTTTGAATCCCTTTCTGTGTCCTGATCCTCCACATCCATGGGATCAGTGACTTCCAATTTGTTGGATTCTCCAGAACCACTGGAAAGGGGTATAACTTCTCCAACTGTTGGGACCAGGCTGGAGGATATAGGTAGTGGGGAAATGGGGAAGTGGATTTTGGTACCAGGGAGGTGGAATCATCATGTACATCCACATCCATTTTCCCTATGTTGGGATATTCTAGCCAGTTGGTAGTCTTTCCCATACCTGCCATCTCAAAATGCACAAAACCTTTCCTGTTACTCTCTTTTCTTTTGTTTCAGATGATCTGATGCGGGTCATAATTGATGGTTGCCTTTGTTCTGAATCCCATCTCTCTTACCATACATTCAATGGATGGAATGGAAACCTTGATCTTGACAATGAATGGGCCCACAACCCATGGGAATGCAATATTTGAGGCTTTCTTATGGTCCAAAAAGTGTTCAGTTTCCACCTTTAGCTTATGCCCAATGAATTCCAGTGTAAATACTCTAGGATTTAGAAAGGATGGCGGCACATAGGGTGAATGAGAAAACCCATAAAATCTGATTGTCGTGTTGTGCTCTAAGAGAAACCAGTCCCCTATATTCTTCTCAGGAGAAGGTTGTAACATCTCTTTCATTTCTGTTAACACCTTGGGCAGTTTCCTCTTAAAGATAACATTGTAGACATCAGACATGATGTTGTTCATGAACTTAGTGTAGTCAGTGATCATTTCCCGAGTGAGGATCATCTCAAGCATCTGTAAGTTCTCTCCATTAAAGGACAGGAACATTCTCAGCAGATATGACTGGAATCTGAAGCTTCTAGTTTTGGGGAACTCCACTAGATGAGAATGGATATTCTCAGCTAGGGACTCATCAAATTTAATACATGCACACTAGATGGACTGACTAGGATCCTCGGGCTCAAGTGGACCTGTTCTAATGACAAACAATAGGATCATTAAAGGCTCGGTGACATACATGTCTATATCTAGTCCTGGGAACTGGCTTAACATTGTTATAACACATTTGGATTCTTCAGTAAAGAGGCGGATTTCAACTGGGAAGGCATGGCTCTGCAAAGGGACATTAGGTTGTAGGTAGGTCCTGTAGAAACTTTGTTTCAATTCGACGTCTGAAATAATTAATTAGGGCTTCTTCCCTGTATTCTTTGGATTTTCGGAAAAAATCATCCGGGATTGACAGGGCTTTCCTAACAATGAGGGGATTGATTGGGCACAGGATCTTTGAACTGGATGCGTCCATAATTACCCTCTCAGAGGAGGAGTAATTGGTGGCACACCAGTCGACGAACTCGGGACAACTAAGGGTTTGGTCAACTGTAAATAAAAGGAAGAATGACTGGTAAACCTTATGCACATCAATATTGATTTCCCTAATCAGCTTCAATCTATCCTTTATTGTCTCAATGGATCCATTTCTCAAAAATGTATCATAAACCTCAGCGTATTTATCTTCTAACAGTGTTTCTACATTCTAAATTTCAAAACCTGGGGGCTCTACCTCTCCTAGCTCAACCATTTAAATAGATTTGTATGGGACAAAATCCCTACCTGGTTACTGACAGCTAGTCTGAGCTCCTGGCTGAGTTGTTTGCTTCTGCACAGTCGTCGTCAATCATTTTCCAATGCGTCGGACAAATAGTATCCAGATCCCCGTGCATTCCATTTTTATATTATTTCTTTTCCCTTATCTTCCTTGCATCTTTCGTAGTGGAGAAGCTCGTTCAACCATTCATCTGCATGATTTGTTCTGTGTCGTAGATCTCTTTCACCTTTTAACTCCGTCGTGCTTTGCAGCTTTTGATCCTTCCACCTGCTGCCTTTCTTGCACTTTAGATCCACGAAACCACAGTCCACCGTCGATCTAGATCTCGCCCACATCCTGACTGTCCAAAGGTGAGGTGTTTATCGAGGTTCACAAATTTGGACCGTTCCGATACTCCCCGCACGTTTCCACTCATCATAGTTGAATGGAGAGAGAGGAGTAATTGCTTTCAGATCCATCGAAGAAGTTGTAATCTTTGAGAGAAACCTGCAGTCACAAACAAACAAGAACCATTAGGTCGACAACCTGCACTTTTCAAGTTGCATCACACCCGGCATAGCCTATCAAGCAAGCTTGAAGAGTCAAGAATCAATACCCAGGAATTATGTGGAAACTTTCATCTTTTTGTGTAGAGTTGGAAATAGCTGCAAGTGTAGAATATGCATGCAGTGTCGAATCACTAGTGCAGAATCACCAGTGGAGAATCACTAGTGCAAAATTGCTAGTACAGAGTCACCAATGCAGAAAATGCATGCAGTGCATAAAATTTGGCTTGTCCCTGCCATGAGCTCTAATACCATGTGAAATCTCAAGAACAATAGATCTATGGAACAAGCACAACAGTTACTAGAGATGCATGCAACAAAATGTATAGAAACACTGTCCAGAAGGTTTGCAACAGTAGAATAATCTCATATACTAAGAAGATAGATTACAATGTGTAACAATGGCTACAATAAGCCAAGCAATTCGAATTCCAAAGGTGGTCATTCGGATTGATGCATGAGAGTGGCTTACTAGGAAGTTAACACCACTCGACACATCAGGTAACCACTTAAGTAATCAATAATTGACTCTAACAGACTCTGAAACTGACTGACTGAGTCTAACTCAATGCAGAACTCAACTGAATGCCCAAAAATAGGGGAGGGTGCCATATGTCTGCAGTTTAACTGAGTGTTAGGTGAGAATCACACCAAACAAGGTCAAACAGTGTAGTAAGGTGCCCTAAGTTCACCAATTGGCTGAATAATGCGTTAGAGGCATGCAAATCACCCCCTGAAAGGTGGAGGAGGCTCAGTAGGTGGCCCAGTTGGATCCCGGAATGTAGGAGGAGGCTTAGTTGATGCCCAATTGGCTCCTAGAATGTAGGAGAAGGATCCGATGACTGAAACTGCGATCTGTTGATGATGTAGGCACATGATGGATTCAATAATACTTAGGATAAGTGGATAATTAAGCTAGAAGGCTCAATTAAATTATGTGTGGTTGGAAAATATTCCAACACCTATGCGCTCCATGTGAAGACCACCATCATGTCTCACGTTGGTCACAGACGCAGGCGCTGAGTATAACAACCAATGACAATTGCGAACAGATGGTTCATGAATGACATCGGACTCCTGACAGGAGAGGGCATGGGTGTCACAACCGCTCCCAAGAAGGAAACATGGTTGGAACTGATCGCCATCTAGCCACCATGATGGATACACTTTTGGTTATTCGGAATGACATGTAGGACGTCGAAGAGGACACTTAAGATCAAATCCTAGAGCTTCGTCAGAGAGTCCAAATTCTCATCAACTGGAACGTAGACATTGTTGAACTCTACCATCTCCCATAATCATTGCTGGCTACTATTGGTCCCAATGTAAGCATCCACATTAGGTCGGGCTTGGAAGTAGGAAACGACATGCAACAAGAAGGAACGGAGGCCCATGGGTTCTCGACTGTTAAGGAAGAACCCCCGGCAAAGGCCAACGCAGGAAAGGAACATATGGACGATGGTGTTGTGGCTAGCAAAAGCAGCACCAAGAACGAGGCAACCAACCACGTCAAGATGAAAGGCGCGCTCTCCAAACACGCATCGTAACTAATCCACCAAGCTTTCTCTTTTTGACACCTATTATGTGTTGAAATATTGTAACTTTGAAGAATATTCTATTGTATTTTATTGTTGTAATTTATTTGAAGATGTTTTATTCCTCCGTCGGGATGTCATTATTGTATTTGATTATGTAAAGTCATTGAGCTAAATCCTCCCTTGTAAGTTGGGGCAATAGATCCCCTTTGATTCAATTGTGATGGGGTGTTTAAGTCCCCTAGAGGAGTCTACCCAGTCAACATTAAGTTGAGTGGTTAAGTTGTTGGGGCCGACCTAGTTAGGGAAAAAGTCAAGTGGAAGATAAAGTATAAATATGAGTGGTGTGCTCCTCATTTTGACACACACACACACACTTGTGTAATTCACAATGGAGATAGAGAGAGAGATATCTGCAAGGAGAAGGAGCACTTGTTTGGGGTTTTGTATTTGTACTTTTGATCATCTATATTGAGGATGTTTTGTTGGGTTTTCTTCCCCTAAAGGGTTTACCAGGATAAATTTGTGTCTCTTGTGTTTATATTATGCTTTCTATTCTTTCAGTGATCCTGTATATGCTATTGTTGTGAAACTGAATTGAACATTGATGTTATCTATCTTAGCATATTGAATCTTAACATTATGGTTATGTTTGAAGGTTACAGTTTTCGTTTTTGGGGAGGCTCTCCCAAAATGCTAAGTCTTTATCAATCTATTTTCATTAGCTTTTTTCTAGGCCTAGTATGGTTTTTTGTTCATCTACATTACTATCTTAAGGCATGTAAACAATGTTTTGTCATACATTAGTTTTTTGGACTCAAGGTTTTTTTCTCTTCACGAGTGGCCCAAAGAACTATGGGTGGGCGCACAAAGTTTCTCCCAAATCTATTGCAATGGAGATGCGCTGGCGGGAATATAATGATAGCGTGCATGCACCTAGGGCAACTCGCACGCGCTGATAGGTTCGGTACCGAACCGAGGCACGTGCACATTGCTGGCATGTGCGCGTGTTTGGTGCGTGCGCGCTTAGTGGCGCACACACGTTCCTGTTAAAAAAAAACAGGGCAGAATGTTCCCATTCTACCCAACAGACCCGAGCGTGACTTCCTCTCCGTGTGCACGTGACTACAACGACCAAAAGAGGCGATTTCCACTCCAAAACCCACCAAATCCATCCACCAACTCATCAAAAAGTCAATTGGATAGGTAAATTCCATTTTTTTGTCATTTTATTGATTGTTTTTTGTTTATTAAATTGGTAATTATTCCCAAATTATTAAAACAATGGCGAAATTTCCAATTGCAGATTGTAAACCCACATAATGAGTGAAAAAAATGTTAACCCGGAGTCCGGTGGAACACAAGAAAACCCAAACCTTGGACCCAATGCTAAATAAAACCGTCAACAAAATCCAAATGCCGAAGAAAATCAAAACCCCCAACAAAATTTTGAACAAGATGACCTTAACCATTATGTAAATGAAATAAGAGTGCACACTCGAGAACTAAGAAACTCAGGGGAACCATCTTGAGTGTCTCTTTCCACGTCAATTGAGAGCTCAATTGACTCCCTCATCCATGCACATCGCCAATTGACTAACATGACTGAATTTAGAGCTAGGATGTGAGAGTATTACTCCACGGGCATTTCCAAGGAAGAAATAAAAGAATTGAATATTACAAAGGCCCAATTATACAGTATGTTCACTGAGCCAAGAACACAACAACCAACAAACACTAGAAAGCTATGTGTCTGCATGGATTGGTGTCATTACCAACCATGGAGGGACAATTGGATGCATAGGTGGTTCATGGTGTATGATAAACCTCCCTGCAATAATAGGGAGGTTCCATAGTACTTCCTTCGGCAACTGTGGGCTGAGTTTGCCTCAGTTTACATGTCAACTATTTTGACATAACCGAGTTCCAGGGTGTTGGGCATGGCTCTGCCCAAGATCGACCTGCTTCCAGGAGGAACCCACTGAGAGGGCCACTAGCTCCTAGGTGCGAGCCCAATCCCTCTCCCCAACCACCTTAGTTACCTCACAGAGTTGATCAGATTGAGGAGGCAATGAGGAATGTTGCACATGGACTCCTCACACACACCACCTTTGTAGAAGCAACTACAGTGGAGAGGTCGGTTGACCTTGATAGAGATTCAAGTGCAGGGCCTTCACGATAGGTTCAGGATATACCTGTCACTGGTGGTAGCCATGTTGGGCATTCCAGTTTGACGGGGACAATGCTACATCTTTGTCCCCATTGCAGGCACACTTGCCCTGGCCCAATCAAGGGTTGTTATATGGAGAAGGTTAGCAATTTTTTTAATGTGTTTTCAATCACCACTTGATAATTTGTAAAGTATTTTTGTTTGACTTAAACTATTATTTCAATGTACAGTTATTTAGAGTTGAGACACCAACATGGGAGAACGTAGGATCTCCCAACCTGGATGCAGCAATGGCAGCTGCAACTGAAATTGCGGCACCTCACACGGAGGTATTTTCAGTACCTCACACAATATTTTTATTACTTATGGCATTTATATTATTCAAGTATTTATATTTATGGAATACACGTTGATACTTCGTACAATGTTTTTGAATATCTTGATTTCCTAAATAATGACTTTTTTAATATGTTCATAACATGCATGCATTTTGGTGTCCACGGCTTTTCCCTGACTACGGTGATAAACCATCCCCGATAGGGATTGACAGATCACCATATACACAGGTATAATGTGTAGTTAAAAGCATGCTTTTAATTTGAATTGTTACGACTTACTATGCTTTAATTTATTGTTTGTTTACTAAATTGTGATATTACAAATGTATATGTAGGTTCCACCAACAGCTGCAGGTCCCCATTTTAGTCTTATGTTTCCACCCTCTCCCATGAGTCGCCCCCCTTGCTTCCATCTAGACCCATCCCTCTGTCCACCCCCTCCCTTCCATCCATCCTCCCCTCTCCGACCATACTCCCCCCTCCATCCATCCTCCCCCACTCGTCCACACCCCCCCATCTATACATCCTCCCCAATTTATCAACGCCCCCCTGCCTATCCATCCTCCCCCATTCATCCACGCTCCCCCTTCCTTCCATCTTCCCCTCTTCGTCCACAACCTCCCTTCTGTCCATCCTCCTCCCTCTATCTAGGACTTCCCTCCCATTCACCATCCCTCAACATCCCCCCTATCCCTTTTTGTTCGATACCCTCTATCGTACAACCGGTAGGGGTTCATCGTCCATGTTGTCCTCCTCCACCCCATACCACCATGTCTTCTCCCACTTCCCGCCACTATTGTGGCATCTACTCTTCCAGTATCCTCATCTGTATCTCCAGTGGTTGCACCTGTAGTGGTTGCAACTACATCTGCGCCCCCCCCCCCATGACTGCATCAGAGCTAGTTTTCCAGCCATCTGCTCCACCTACTAGCCCAGAAGCCCAGCCATGTCCATCATCAGAGGTGTTCACGGTGAGAATCAAGCTAATTTATGAAAATATTTTGATGCATTAACAAAAATTAATTTAAGCAATTATTATTTTTCAATGAAATGATTGTTGTAAATGTTGTAGGTTGGAATCGCTAAGAGGCTCCGCAGATCCAGGACACCTGTCTCACGTTTCCCACTCGCATCAGAGGTGATTTATTTAAGATTCTGCTGTGAATATTTATTTAATATTATTATTTATAAATTAATAGATTATTAGGTTACTAGTGAAAGGGCATAACCCTTCACTATGTTGATCAAGCCCTAAAAAAGGCAATCTTATTGTAATTTATCAACATCATCTAATATATTATTTCTATTTATCATCCAATATGAAAGTCAGATTCGACTCTTAACTCCTTAACCGGACAAATAAATATTCACAGCAGATTCGAATTCTACATTTGTTTTTATAAATGTGGTAAATGTTACAAATGCTTGAAAATGGCAATATCTTATATCATGTGTTCCAGAGCCCAGAGAGGCGGTCTACTCCTAGAGGGAAGAAGACCCGAGATACCAGTAGCTTGAAGAGGAAGAAGATTGACTTTGGATATGCACCTAGGAGTGACGGGGGTGGTCACAATGCTTGACACACCATGTTATGTACATTAGCCACGATGTGGCAATTTTGTGCACCAATTTCCATGTACTTTGTATCTATGGCAGGAGTTGCCATGTATTTTGGATCTATGGCATGAGTTGTTGCATTTTGTATAGGGCACAAGTTGCCATTGCATGTACATTGGGAACCTTGTTCCACTATTTGCAAGAAATTGTATATGTTTGGATGAGTTTTGTAGCCTTGTTGTACATGGATTTTCAGTTATGTGATTTATATATCTCGTTGTCTAATGTTGTTGTCTCATGTTGTGTGTATCATGATGTGATGTTGTCTAAATTTGGTTTTTACTTCTATCCGTCCATGGCATGCGGTCTTAAGTTTTGGTACCAATGATGTCCATGCATTAGTTGATAATGTGAATCAACCTGAAGCTTACCTAGGTCTTAGAAGAGAAGTTGGATATCATAGTTCAGCTTGGTTTATCATTCCACATGTAAAAGTTTGTAATGGTATCTATGTTAAGAAAACATTAAAAACATAGGCTAACTCAAACAAAATCATGTGTGAGAATTAATCTAAAAACAAACGGAATAAATGGATGGACAAATCACACCTCATGGCACATAAGATATATATTGGAAACTTGAGTACTAGGAAAAGAATACTTAAAAATAGAAAATTTCCATTGTTGTCAAAAGGTGAAAATGAGATCCAACATGATTTTTAATAGCTCTACATAATGAGATCCAAAATGTCCATACTCTACATAATGAAATGTCGTTACTAGTATTTATATTGACCATTTTGTCTACTTAAGATCATGCAACAAATTAATAACCAAGTTATGGAATCATTTCTTAATCAATTGTCACCATACAAATAGGACAACCTTGAGCACAATGTATAGCTAGCAAATTAATTCTCTCAGGGATATAGCCACCTTTGATTTGATGACCATCACATCCACTACCATTTACAATTAGGAATTCCTTAATTTATCATTATGTGATAGTGATCTAATATTATGTAGACACATTGACTTAAACACATATAGTTGACATTACAATAAATGACTACTATGAGGTGCATTTTTTAGGCTATATCCACCACAACACACCAACTTGTTACCCCAATACCCCAAATGCTTTCGAATTCTGTCTGGAAGGGATTGAGGGGTATTAGGACATCCTAATTCATCTATTGGACACTCAGACACTTGTTAAAGACATTTAGGACTTGTATTACATCAATGGATTCACAAATACACCCTCATCAAGTTGCATGCATCCATTAGTGCGCCATCAACACTAGAACATGTAAGCATTACTACATCTTGGACTAAGCTTTACTAATGTTATGATAATATTAGGTTTTCCATCCATTGAGAAGGTTGCCATAGGTGTGCATATCCACCATATAAAAATCTTCACAGTACAACCAATTTCAAACCCTTAGGTTTCTAAATTAGGTATCTGTTGCTAGGTACAACGGTTTTCTAGTTGTATGCACCCTTGCTATATAGATGATAAACTATGCATATATGTGTATAGTGATTTGGATTCAAATGTATGCATGTGAATATATATGTACAATATGCACATGAATATATATGTACAATGAAAATGATTTAATTTTTATATGTATTATAATTTAGGGCTAGATCTTAGGCTACATAATAGGGTTTCATTGTGATTAGAATACAAACTAGGGTTTACGCTACCAACTAGGGGTTTTAGACTAGGCTCTCGAGTTTCTAGGCTAGGATCCAAGCTCTAGGGTCACCATCTTACTACTTAATTCCACTATCATGACATCATTCTCACCAATACCATGCCCACTACTACAATCACCATCAAGCCTCTAAATCCCACTTTGTACATTTCCATACTTCCAAGTTAAAATTTATAGGTCTTGTTGCTAAAATCTTTTCACTTATTTATTCACATAGACAAGTCCACTTCCGTGAAAGATTTGTTGTAGCTTGGTATGTGCAAGTTCACATGCAATAATAGTTGAGAAATCCAAAACATCCTATACCTTGGAATGTGTTTTTTAATGAATAGCCTCTATAAATGGCATACTATATTTATCTGGTCTTTAAAGCCAAGCCATTTGGAATAAAATGTCACAATTTCAATTACACCATTAATGCAACGTGTTAAAATTGAAAGTTTTGTTTTGTTGCATTACATGTGGCCAAACATTAACTTCCACGAATTATTCTTTAATTAAAAAAATTTATTAAATGATATTTTTTAAGTCTAACTTCATTGTTGAAGGGTTATTTTGTCACTAAAACTTCATGGCAAGGAACCAAACATAACTTTGTTATGGTCACACATGAATTCACCTTGAAAAGTCGATTCAAGTCTAAAATTTAGAGGAATCTGTCTGGTGTGAACTTTAGAATCAATCCTATTGCCGGCTTGGTCCCTTTTGATAAACTTCTCAGTTGTGTACACAGTGTGCTCAAGTGGCGAATAATGGCCCCCAAGGTATCATAACTTGAATTTTAACCACATATGGTTCAGATCAACAATCTGCATATCATCCTAGAGGTAAAGAATAAAGTTGGCTCTCCTTTGGATCCAATCATTCCTTGGGCAGAATTTATCCAAAAGGATATATGTCCATCCTGACCACGTAGTGTTGCGTAGATTAGATGGATCTGCGCAAATAACAATCTCTCTTTCTTCTCTACAAAATTGAAGAATAAGGTTGTATGTTGTCCAGGTAAGATCACCATGTCCAATGTCAACATACCAAATATCTCTTCCTTCTTCTTCATTACAATCTAGCCAAACTTCTCGACAACCAATTAGTTTATCTTGTGCCTTTTCTAAGCCAAGAAAGGCGTCTTTCTCCCATTTCTCCAAAATTTGGAGTTTAAGTGGGGATTCTTGGATTTGTCTAATAAGCGTCAAAGAGAGGAAATTTTCAGCTTCTATTCTTCTTGCATATTCCAAAGATAGCTTGCGTTCTTCAGGTATCACCGATTCATCCCAGGGTTTCAAGAACAACCCTGCCTGAGAATGGCTAAGAGGGGAAGGAAATGGTCTTGCAGGCTCTTTGCCTTTATCCTGCTGCTGGGAGCTGGAGGCTCTTGTATGGAACATATTTAGCTGGGGCACAACTGGGGTATGTGGTCCTTCTCTAGTTAACATGTCAGCAACACAATTACGATAACCAGGTTTATATACAATATCAAAATCAAAATTTTGTAACCACAAAAGCCATTTTAAAATCCTAGAACTATTTTCGGCCATCAAATTTTCATTTTTAAATATCCCAGGCATTATTTTCAAATCATTCCTAATCAAAAACTTTACAGGTTTTAAAAATAAATGAAACTGATTGACTGTCTTTTTAACAGCGAGAATTTCTTTATGACTAGAAGGATAATTAAGTTCTGTAGATTTGAACGATCCTGAAGCATAGCCACAAATTTCTTCTTTTCCATCCTGTAATTCAATAAGAATCTCACCCCATGAATTAGCCGAAGCATCTGTTTCGATGATCAGGTGACTAGTTCCTTGAGGGAGAGACAAAGCAGGGAGCTGAGGTACTTTAGTCTTTATCTTTTGGACTACTGTAGTCATTTCTTGAGACCATTTCAGAGTATTCTTTTTCAATCTTTTCTGAAGGATATGGATATCCTCAGCTTTTCCTTTATAGAATGGTCTAATATAATTTAGACTTCCCAGAAATCTCTGAAGTTGGACTTTTTCTAGAATCTGATCTGGGAACTGGGAGAAGACTTTCAAGACATGGTCTTGAAGAATTACCCGTCCTTTATTAATCTTGAAACCGAGAAACTCAATTTCAATTTTTCCAATCTCCATATTCCTATTTGAGAGAACAAGACCATGTTTATAGAACAGATGATAAAATTCCTGCAAATGCTTTAAATGTTCCTACAAATTCTTGGAGCATATCAGTATATCATCAATGAAGACTAATGCCCATCCCTTTTCTTTGAAAATATCTTCCATCCTCTTTTGAAATTCTAAGGGAGCATTGTTTATCGCAAAGGGTAAGACTTTCCACTAATATTGACCATGAGGAACAATAAAGACAGTTTTAAATCTATCTTTAGCATCAATTCCAATATGATAAAATCCAAATTTCAGATTGAACTTACTGAATATAGAACATCCAGCAATTCTCTGCAGAAGGCTAGCTTTATCAGGTAAAGGATACCTGACTTTTTGGAGTACCGCATTGAGAGATTTATAGTTTACAACCAATCTGGGTTTTCCTCTTTTTATCTCTGAATGTTTATTGACAACAAAGGCTCTACAGGCCCAAGGACTCTTAGAGGGCTCAATCAATCCTTTTGAAAGCAGCTTTTTTATTTCATTGGCACAGAATTCCCATTCAGAGGGAGACATTCGTCTAGTAGAGGCTTTCATGGATTTGTGTTTTACCAAAGGATTAAAGGGAAGGGAAACAAAATATTTCTCTCTGGTCCAGAAAGCATTAGGGCTTTCTAAAGTACAATCCTTTTCTAATTTAGCAGAGATCTCAGCCAAGGCTTTTTCCTTATGCATTTCTGCATAAGCAATGCATCTTTCCATTTTGAACAGCTCTGCAATGTTTGGCTTAAGGTTTGTTTTCTTAGCAGGGTTCTTGCATTTCGATTGAGCTTCAAAGAATAGGGGACAGGAGATCGAATTTCCATTTATGGTGCAAGTAAACAACATTTTCTTTGTATCCATAGTGATAGGGCTGACTCTATTCAGAAACTATGAACCTAGAATACAGTCATCTTTTATGCTATCTAATCTCTTCAAAGATAAAGCGTTTAGATAGCTACCTACTTGAATGGGGAAATCTGCTACTCTACCCGAAAGCTGTACAGGTGTTCCTTCTATAGAAACTCCATGATCTGAATCATTTTCCAAGTAAAATGAGGGGATTGCACCACCTTTTGCTAGATTCATCTGACATCCTGAATCAATCATGCAATCCATCTTATAAGATTTGAACTCTGGAGGACAAAACAAAACTTGAATATACATTTTAGGACCTGTGAAAAGTCCTAAGGATGGTTCTGGAAACATTGTGAGACTATTATGGGAATCCTTTTTAGTGGAATCCTCATTATGCTCTAGGATCTTTAAAGCTTCTTCATACTGCCTGCTCATTTCATCATCAGAAGCCTGATCTTTTTCCCAGATTGTTCCCTCAAGTAGTCCTTTTAAGTCTTTGATTTCCCTTATAAGCTTTCAAAGGGAAATCTGCTTTCCCTTGATTTGTAATCTAAGCATATTTTCTTTGTATTTTTTAAACTGTTGTCTATCCTTATGTTATGTCAGATAGTGTTTGTATAAATCTCCAGGATTGTAGATTGCAGGGTTATTCTCTTCTAATTGATTTTTTCTTTCTTTTAGTAATGACAATAATCTTTGTTTTTCTTCTCTTAATTCTCCTCTGAGAAGATATTCGAAAACATGAATTTATGAGAGTTGTCGATCAATTGAAGCTATTTGTTGTTGAGGAGACGGTTTAGCTGAAGCCGAAAACATAAAATAAGAAAAATCAAAATCTAGAGGCCCTTAACACCCCCTTAAATTTGCTTCCAAAGCACAATCGAATTCGGAGGAGGAAGAATCCGAACTGGAGGGAGCAAATTTATTTAACTGGATGGAAGAATCTGAATCAAAAGAATTCTCCTCAGGGAGAAATATAATTTCACCCAAAGGATATTAGTCGGATGTACAGGAGCAGAGATCCCACTAGGATGGATCTAGTTGGGCGAAAAATGCTGCAAGCTTAGGCTTGGATTTATTTTGTGGACATTTACTTGCCCAATGCCCTTTCTTACCGCAAATGAAACAATTTTCTTTGTTTGCTCGTTCAGACCTTTTATAGACAAAAGCTTTCTGATAAAAAGGGCGGCGAGATTTCTTATGATAAGGCTTATGATCCTTGTGCTTATAAGATTTGGCAGGATGAAATCTAGGGGCGCTTCTATGGAATCCTTTCTTTTTTGGTTTACAATGGTAGGATTCTTTGCTGAAATGCCCTCGATTGTAAGCACCACATCCCCAATCTGGCATATTTTCCACATCCTTACAAAAACTAGGGGAATACATGGATTGGTGCCTTTTAAAATCTCGACTGACTCTTTTTTCACTGGCAATGTTCTTGCCAGGTTTCCATGATAAAAATATGGAGTTGGGCTAATGAAAGTCCTTGAAGAGTTATTTTCTTATCTTTCAGAAATTGTTCCACGGCATCTCGAACATGACCAGGGAAACTCCGAAGATAGTGCTTCAAATACACTGGTTCACCTGATTTACTAGACGATATAAGGAGATTTTGCATATAGCAAAAGTATTTATCACTTTGACTTAAGTCACATATTCTGGCGGACATAAATAAAGAAGCTAAATATTCGTAGTCTTCTTTATCATCAGGACCATAGAATTCTTTTCCCAGGGCTTGTAGTATCTGCTGGTCTGCATCATCTGCATTCAGAATTTCATCTTTTGCTTTTTGAGGTAGCGATTGCCACCATTCATGGGCTAGGCCAGACAATCCAGCAATCAACTGTAAACTTAACTGTTGTCCAGAGATATTAGTATCTTGGGTCTTTTTATACAAAACCCACTGACCAAGAAGCTGTATGGTGGACTTAATTTCTGCCCTTGACTAACATCGAATATTCAGAACTGGTTGTTCAGGCATTTGTGACATAAGATTGTTCATTCCATTTATTCCAAAATGGAATTTGTGAGAAGGTGCAGAGGAGGCATCTTGCATATGGATATCAAAAGTAGGTGGAGGAGGACCTGGAAAAGAGGAAGACCCAATTTCGTGATTGATTACGGAAGTGGTTTGGGTATTCTCTTGTCCAGTGGGAAAAGCCATCATCGCCAAATATTTCTCAGATAAAGCAGGAGGCATGCTATGAAATTGGGTGACTAGGCTATGAATTTCTTGGAATTCTTCCTCATCTTCACCAAAAGAAAACTCGGGTCTATCGTCCTCATCTTGGATACTCAGCAACCTGAAAGAGTAACTTTTTGAGTCTTGTCTCTGGTGTCCTTTCATTGCAAGCGACATTGCTGCCTGGTTGACTAGAGCAACTTTCTTTTTCAAATCTTGGGTTTTAGTTAACAATTTTCCCAAGACATCCAGTTGTTTCTCAGTTTTAATATGAGCTGTTGAAATAGAAGACTTGATTTCTTCTGTATCATGCAACAGATGATCCAGAAGTTCAAGCTTAGTTTGGAGCAACGAAATCTTTTCGTGCTCTTCTTTCATTATCTGCTTTAGCTATATAATATCCATGGCTATATCATCCAAGTTCTATGCTATGAGATGATGTTGCAAATTTCCAAAATTGCGATTTTCATTTTGTTAGAGACAGTCTCTGTTGTTGCAGAGGATTTATATGGCATAAATTCTTTCTTTGTCATGCCATCTAAGGATAACTGTCTAAAGGGAACATTTGGAAGATTCCTTCCAGGGATGAAATACCTATCGCCCTTAGTAGAGATTAATTCCATTCCTGGGCCACTCCAGGGTAGAGAAGATAACATGAAAAGAGAAGGAGGTTCTCTAGACCGATGATGTTGTAATTTCTGGAGTATCTTTTTGCAGGTCGAACAATCTGATTGTTGGAATTTATGTTCAGTATCATAAACTCCAGTAAAGGAAGGCTGAACTAAGGAGGCACCGGGTTCAAACCTTCGTGACTGAGTGAAATTGTTTGCAGATGAGGTCCTGAGAAGAGGAGGAGAAAAACGAGGAGTAGGATGTCCTTTAGGGATTCAGAACAAGTTAGAGGACCTATCAAAAGTAATAGGGGTATTCACAAAAGATTCTATTTTTTGTACTTCATTTTCTTGGTTCCTTAGCTCTTTATATTTAACTTCCCATTGTCTAGGGTAATTTATGCCTGTCCAGTCAAAAGTAACTGGCGTTGAGTGTTTGGACTTATTGGTTTCCACCACGCTTTGTAGGTGCGAGCTCTGATGGACCTTAGACTGAAGGGGGGGAAGGGTATCATTTCCAAAGCGGACAAGAACACATGCTTTAAGTTGGATGATTTTCGAGCCAAAATCCATTTTAAAACCACGGGGTAAAATATATGCTTTAATGAGGTCATATATATATGGATCATCTAGACTAACAGAATATTTAGGAAAGATAGTGCCAAAACAAGGGCCATTATGCAAAGGAGTGGTAAAACAGCCAATAATAGCATCGAAGAAATCTATATGCCGAGTATCAATGGAAACACATAAAGAGGAAACAGGTAAATAAGATTGAACTAAAGGACCAAGGCCTAGCTTGATAGCACCAAGATGGGCATACTTATATCCTTGGGTTTTTTCCTAGTCTATCTGAGATTTATCTAACAAGTTAATATGCACAGGCTCATCTTTATCAGTAAAAGAAACATCTACGGAACTGACTTTGATTTGAGTGTGAGTACGGTATTGCCACCATCATAACCTGTAAACATCAGTAAGTAATATGGCAGGTAATTGCAAATTTACAGAGGGATTGAGATCTTGAATGTTTATGATGGATGAAGAGTTTGATGTGTCATTCTGGAAAGAAGATCATCTAGCTGCTAAGGATACCTCAGTATCATTCTCTGTTTGACAGTCAAGGGTTTGGAGCGAAACTGCATCCATTGAAGGGTCCATGGAACACTTACCTTTATGTTTTGGAACGAGTGAGATGGAATTTTAGAAATTCTTTAAATGTTCCTGCAAATTCTTGAAGCATATCAGTATATCATCAATGAAGACTAATGCCCATTCCTTTTCTCTGAAAATATCTTCCATTCTCTTTTGAAAATTTGAGGGAGCATTGTTTATCCCAAAGGGTAAGACTTTCCACTGATATTGACCATGAGGAACAACAAAGGCAGTTTAAATCTATCTTTAGCATCAATTCCAATCTGGTAAAATCCATATTTCAGATCGAACTTACTGAATATAGAACATCCAACAATTCTCTGCAGAAGGCTAGCTTTATCAAGTAAATGATACCTGACTTTTTGGAGTACTTCATTGAGAGGTTTATAGTTTACAACCAATCTGGGTTTTCCTCTTTTTATCTCTGAATGTTTATTGAAAACAAAGACTCTACAGGCCCAAGGACTCTTATAGGGCTCAATCAATCTTTTTCAAAGCAGCTCTTTTATTTCATTGGCACAAAATTCCCTTTCAGAGGGAGACATTAGTCTAGCAGAGGCTTTCATGGCTTTGTGTTTTACCAGAGGATCAAAGGGAAGGGAGACAAAATATTTCTCTTTGGTCCAGAAAGCATTAGGGCTTTCTGAAGTACAATCCTTTTCTAATTTAGCAGAGATCTCAGCCAAGGCTTTTTCCTTATGCATTTCTGCATAAGCAATGCATCTTTCCATTTTGAACAATTCTGCAATGGTTGGCTTAAGGTCTATTTTCTTAGCAGGGTTCTTGCATTTTGATTGAGCTTCAAAGGATAGGGAACGGGAGATCGAATTTCCATTTATGGTGCAAGTAAACAACATTTTGTTTGTATCCACAGCGATAGGGCTGACTCTATTCAGAAACTCTAAACCTAGAATATAGTCATCTTTTATGTTATCTAATCTATTCAAAGATAAAGCGTTTAGACAGCTACCTACTTGAATGGGGAAATCTACTACTCTGCCTGAAAGCTATACAGGGGTTCCTTCTATAGAAACTCCATGATCTGAATCCTTTTCCCAGTAAAATGAAGGGATTGCACCACCTTTTGCTAGATTCATTTGACATCCTGAATCAATCATGCAATCCATCTTCTAAGATTTGAACTCTGGAGGACAAAACAAAACTTGAATATACATTTTAGGACCTGTGAAAAGTCCTGAGGATGGTTCTGGAAACATTGTGAGACTATTATGGGAATCCTTTTTAGGTGAATCCTCATTATGATCTGGACTCTTTAAAGCTTCTTCATAGTTCCTTCTCATTTCATCATCAGAAGACTGATCTTTTTCCCGAATTGTTCCCTCAAGTAGTCCTTTTAAGTCTTTGATTTCCCTTACAAGCTTTCGAAGGGAACTCTGCTTTTCCTTGATTTGTAATCTGAGCAGATTTTCTTTGTCTTGTCTAAACTGTTGTCTATGGCTTATGTTCTGCCAGATAGTGTTTGTATAAATCCGCAGGATTGTAGAATGCAGGGTTATCCTCTTCTGATTGATTTTTTCTTTCTTTTAGTAATGGCAATAATCTTTGCTTTTCTTCTCTTAATTCTCCTCTAAGAATATTTTCAAAAACAGGAATTTATGAGAGTTGTCGATCACCTAAAGCTATTTTTTGTTGAGGAGACGGTTTAGCTGAAGTCGAAAACATAAAACAAGAAAAATCAAAATCTAGAGGTCCTTCACACCCCCCTAAATTTGCTTCCGAAGAACAATTGGAGTCGGAGGAGGAAGAATCTGAACTAGAGGGAGCAAATTTATTTAATTGGATGGAAGAATCTAAATCAGAAGAATTCTCCTTAGGGAGAAATATAATTTCACCCGAAGGATATTGGTCATATGTATAGGAGCAGAGATCCCACCAGGCTGGATCTAGTTGGGAGAAAAATGCTGCAAGCTTAGGCTTGGATTTATTTTGTGGACATTTACTTGCCCAATTCCCTTTCTTACCGCAAATGAAACAGTTTTCTTTATATGCTCGTTTAGACCTTTTACGGACAAAAGATTTCGGATAAAAAGGGCAGCGAGATTTCTTATGATAAGGCTTATGATCCTTATGCTTATAAGCTTTGGCAAGATGAAATCTAGGGGCGCTTGTATGGAATCCTTTATTTTTTGGTTTACAATGGCATGATTCTTTGCCGAAATGCCCTCGATTGTAAGCACCACATCCCCAATCTGGAATCTTTGCCACATCTTTACAAAAACTAGGGTAATACATGGATTGGTGCCTTTTAAAATCTCGACTGACTCTTTTTTCAAGCAATGTTCTTGCCAAGTTTCCATGATAAAATCATGGAGCTGGGCTAATGAAAGTCCTCGAAGAGTTATTTTCTTATCTTTCAGAAATTGTTCCACGGCATCAGAACATGACCAGGGAAATTCCAGAGATAGTGCTTCAAATACGCTGGTTCACCTGATTTACCAGACGATATAAGGAGATTTTGCATATAGCAGAAGTATATCTCACTTTGACTAAAGTCACATATTCTGGAGGACATAAATAAAGAAGCTAAATGTTCTTAGTCTTCTTTATCATCAGGACCATAGAATTCTTTTCCCAAGGCTTGTAGTATCTGTTGGTCTGCATCATTTGCATTCAGAATTTCATCTTTTGCTTCTTGAGGTAGCCATCGCCACCATTCATGGGCTAGGCCAAACAATCCAGCAATTAACTGTAAACTTAACTGTTGTCCAGAGATATTAGTATCTTGGATCTTTTTATACAAAATCCACTGACCAAGAAGCTGTATGGCAGACTTAACTTCTGCCTTTGACTTACATTGAGTATTCAGAATTGGTTGTTCAGGCATTTGTGACATGATATTATTCATTCCATTTATTCCAAAATGGAATTTGTGAGAAGGTGCAGAGGAGGCATCTTGTATATGGGTATCAAAAGTAAGTGGAGGAGGACCTGGAAAAGAGGAAGACTCAATTTCCTGAATGATTCCGGAAGTGGTTTGGGTATTCTCTTGTCTAGTGGGAAAAGCCATCATAGCCAAATATTTCTCAGATAAAGCAGGAGACATGCTATAAAATTGGGTGACTAGGCTATGAATTTCTTGGAATTCTTCCTCATCTTCACAAAAAGAAAACTCTGGTCTATCGTCCTCATCTTGGATACTCAGCAACCCGAAAGAATAACTTTTCGAGTGTTATCTCTGGTGTCCTTTCATTGCAAGGGACATTGCTTCCTGGCTTACTGGAGCAACTTTCTTTTTCAAATCTTGGGTTTTAGTTAACAATTTTCCCAAGACATCCATTCATTTCTCAGTTTTAATATGAGCTATTGAAATAACAGACTTGATTTCTTCTGTATCATGCAACAGATGATCCAGAAGTTCAATCTTAGTTTGGAGCAATGAAATCTTTCCATGCTCTTCTTTCATTATCTGCTTTAGCTGTATAATATCCATGGCTATATCATCCAAGTTCCATGCTGTGAGATGATGTTCCAAATTTCCAAAATTTGCGAGTTTCATTTCGTCAGAGACAGTCTTTGTTGTTGCGGAGGATTTATATGGCATAAATTCTTTCTTTTTCATGCCATCTGAGGAGAACTGTTTAAAGGGAACATCTGGAAGATTCCTTCCAGGGATGAAAGACCTATTTCCCTTAGTAGAGATTAATTCCATTCCTGGGCCACTTCGGGGTAGAGAAGAGAACATGAAAAGAGAAGGAGGTTCTCTAAAGCGATGATGTTGTAATTTCTGGAGTATCGTTTTGCAGGCCGGACAATCTGAATGTTGGCCTTTATGTTCAGTATCATAAACTCCAGTAAAGGAAGGTTGAACTGAGGAGGCACCGGGTTCAAACCCTGGTGACTGAGTGAAATTATTTGCAGATGAGGTCCTGAGAAGAGGAGGAGTAAAACGAGGAGTAGGACGTCCTTCAGGGATTCGGAACGATTGAGAGGACCTTTCAAAAGTAATAGGGGTATTCACAAAAGATTCTATTTTTTTAACTTCATTTTCTTGGTTCCTTAGCTCTTTATATTTGACTTCCAATTGTCTAGGGTAATTTATGCCTATCCAGTCAAAAGTAACTGGCGTTGAGTGTTTGGACTTATCGGTTTCCACCAGGCTTTGCAGGTGCAAGCTCTGATGGAACTTAGACCGAAGGGGGGTAAGGGTATGATTGCCAAAGCGAACAAGAACACATGCTTTAAACTGGATGATTTTCGAGCCAGAATCCATTTTAAAACCACGGGGTAAAATATATGCTTTAATGAGGTCATATATATATGGATCATCTAGACTAATAGAATATTTAGGAAAGATAGAGCCAAAACAAGGGCCATTATGCAAAGGAGCGGTAAAACCGCCAATAATAGCATCGGAGAAATCTATATGTCGGGTATCGATGGCAACACATAAAGAGGAAACAGGTAAATAAGGTCGAACTAAAGGACCAAGGCCTAGCTTGATAGCACCAAGATGGGCATACTTATATCCTTGGGTTTTTTCCCAGTCTATCTGAGATCTATCTAACAAGTTAATATGCACAGGCTCATCTTTATTAGTAAAATAAACATCTACAGAACTGACTTTGATTTGAGTGTGAGTACGGTATTGCCACCATGATAACTTGTAAACGTCAGTGGGTAATATGGCGAGTAATTGCCAATTTACAGAGGGATTGAGATCTTGAATGTTTATGATGGATGAAGAGTTTGATGTGTCATTCTGGAAAGAAGATCGTCTAGTTGCTAAGGATACCTCAGTATCATTCTCTGTTTGACAGTCAAGGGTTTGGAGGGAAACTGCATCCATTGAAGGGTCCATGGAACACTTACCTTTCTTGGGTAGTAAATGGATAAATTGCTCACGTGAGTTTCCTACAGACTCTCAAAGAGTTACAAGAGGGATTATTGTGCCTAGTCCAACGGTTGTGGCCTCAAATAAACTCGGAACACCCTTTTATCCAATACAGAACCATCACTTATATAAATGGAAGCAGATTTAAGACTGGAATGATGAATAAACAACTTGTAAAATTAGAAAAGACAAATCATCCATAAATGAAAACGAAACTTGCAACAAAATCCAGTGGCTCTAATACCAGGTGTGCCAAGATCGATTTTACAAACATCTTCGTAATCTTCTATGGAAATCGTCCCTTTTCTTTGCATTAATCTTTCACACTCAATACAAAAATATTTACAGACTATCAGCTCGTCTTTGGACTGCGAAGATCATCACTAATGACACACAGAAAACCAGACAGCTTTTGATCCCAACTGGTCATACAAAGCGCAGAGGGAGAGCATACGCTACTGATCTCTTACAGACTCTTTACACTTGAGATATTTGTTTTTCATATGCTAGTTTGAACTAGACGCGGGCATAGACGATACACAGACCTCGACTCTAAAACTTGCAGATCTCTTTGCTTGCACACTTCTAAATGTCCCAAAAGAGACCCGAAGGGATTTATTTATACAAATTTGAACCGGTCACCTGGTGACCTCTGAATGACAACACTGACTCAAAAGCAAAGATTTGGGGTGGTGAGTGGGGACCACCACTACCGTTATCTCATCCCTTGAATGGTCTAGCAGACATGTGGGGACCCGAATAAAATACTTCTGACAGACTTAGACAGACTGACAAACGGACAAATGTCCAACAAGATTAAATAATGTGGAACCTATAAAGGCGTCCCACCATGCCTTTCAATCATAGGGGTCCCACCCTTGAAGACAAATACAAATTTCTCGACCATCTCCGAGATCGACGCCACCACATGGGAAATTAAATGGATCCCCGCCAGAATCCTCAGGTTCATCGGGTAAGGCATATGGATATAGATTATAATCAAATCATTGCTCAACATCTGAACCAAACATAAATTTGTTATGTTCACACATGAATTCACCTTGAAAATTCGATTCAACTCTAAAATTCAGAGGAATCCGTCCGGTGTGAACTTTATAATCAATCCTATTGCTGACTTGGTCCCTTTTGATAAACTTCCGAGTTGTGTACACAGTGTGCTCAATTGGCGAATAACGGCCCCCAAGGTGTCATAACTTGAATTTGAACCACATATGGTTCAGATCAGCAACCTGCATATCAGCCTGGAGGTGAAGAATAAAGTTGGCTCTCCTTTGGATCCAATCTTTCCTTGGGAATAATTTATCCAAAAGGATTTATGTCCATCCTGACCACGTAGTGTTGCACAGTTTAGATGGATCTGCCTAGATATTAATCTCTCTTTCTTCTCTGCAAAATTGAATAATAAGGTTGTGTGTTGTCCAGGTAAGATCACCATGTCCAATGTCAACATACCAAACATCTCTTCCTTCTTCTTCATTACAATCCAGCCATACTTCTCGACAACCAATTATTTTATCGTGTGCCTTTTCCAAGCCAAGAAAGGCGTCTTTCTCCCATTTCTCCAAAATTTGGAGTTTAAGTGGGGATTCTTGGATTTGTCTGATAAGCATCAAAGAGAGGAACTTTTTAGCTTCTATTATGCTTGCATATTTCAAAGATAGCTTGCGTTCTTCAGGTGTCACCGATTCATCCCAGGGTTTCAAGAACAACCCTACCTGAGAATGGCTGAGAGGGGAAGGAAATGGTCTTGCAGGCCCTTTTCCTTTATCCTACTGCTGAGAGCTGGAGGCTCCTGTATGGAACATATTTAGCTGGGGAAAAACTGGAGTATGTGGTTCTTCTCTGGTTAACATGTCAGCAACACAATTAAGATAACTAGGTTTATATACAATATCAAAATCAAAATTTTGTAACCACAAAAACCATTTTAAAATCCTAGAACTATTTTCAGCCATCATATTTTCATTTTTAAATATCCAAGGCATTATTTTCAAATCAATCCTAATAAAAAACTTTACAAGTTTTAAAAATAAACGAAACTGATTGACTATCCTTTTAACAACCATAATTTCTTTATGACTAAAAGGATAATTAAGTTCTGCAAATTTGAATGATCCTGAAGCATAGACTCAAATTTCTTATTTTCTATCCTGTAATTCAATAAGAATCCCACCCCATGAATTAGACGAAGCATCTGTTTCGATGATCAGGTGACCAGTTCCTTGAGGGAGAGACAAAGTAGGGAGTTGTTGTACTTTAGTCTTTATCTTCTGGACTGCTACAGTCATTTCTTGAGACCATTTCAGAGTATTCTTTTTCAATCTTTTCTGAAGGATATGGATATCCTCAGCTTGTCCTTTATAGAATGGTCTGATATAATTTAGACTTCCTAGAAATCTTTGAAGCTGTACTTTTTCTAGAATCTGATCTGGGAACTAGGAAAAGACTTTCAAGACATGGTCTTGAAGAATTACCTGTCATTTATTAATCTTGAAACCGAGAAGCTCAATTTCAATTTTTCCAATCTCCATTTTGCTCTTTGAGAGAACAAGACCATGTTTATAGACTAGATGATAAAATTCCTGCAAATGCTTTAAATGTTCCTGCAAATTCTTGGAGCATATCAGTATATCATCAATGAAGACTAATGTCCATCCCTTTTCTCTGAAAATATATTCCATCCTCTTTTGAAATTCTGAGGGAGCATTGTTTATTCCAAAGGGTAAGACTTTCCACTGATATTGACCATGAGGAACAACAAAGGCAGTTTTAAATCTATCTGTAGCATCAATTCCAATCTGATAAAATCCATATTTGAGATCGAACTTACTGAATATAGAACATCCAGCAATTCTCTGCAGAAGGCTAGCTTTATCAGGTAAAGGATACCTGACTTTTTGGAGTACTGCATTGAGAGGCTTATAGTTTACAACCAATCTAGGTTTTCTTCCCTTGGGAAGAATTTATCAAGCAAGATAAATTGACAATTTACATAACAAACAGGTGGACCAATGAAAATATGTGCATTATGTTTTACAGAAAAAATAACATACCAATCTTAAAATAATGACTTTTTGGGTGGTTATACCACTTTTCCATAAATAAAAGTTATATATTCCGGAAGGTAATCCGTTTTTCTACATTTCATCTTTTTACACCTAATTCTAAAAACTTTTGTAGGTACCTCTAATAATTCATTTTAATGATAAGATTTATGTTTTTCCAGCATGCCATTGCAACTAACGTGTCATAAGTGGGTATCATTACCTTGCACCCGCCCCTATGTTATCAGGTTGTTTTCTCCTATGGAGAGGCTTGCATGCTACTTAGCTCTTGTAACTTTTTGTGCTATAATGTAAATACTAAATTACAAAAAAAAATCTCTAGTGTAATCTCCACACAAATGTTATAGGTCAAATTTTAACACTTTGATCTACCATGGGAAATATGTAGAATGATCAAGATCTATAGTCATAATATTGATATAGAAGATTTCTTTGGAATGTCCCACATATTTTGTGATGAAAAGACTAACATTCCATTTGTTTGTTATATTATGGTTCATAATGCCCACTACACATTAGTGCAATAACTAAGTATAAACTTTTAAAAATTTAAATAGGAAATGGAGCTCTAATCCCACCTCTCCCATGCAAAGGGAGCATTCTATGTGAGTTTAAGAATTGCATGTTGAAAATAGAAAAATTAATTAAATTTTATTAAATTACATGAGTCTAAGAATTTTAGATTTTGAAAACAAAACAATAGCATAGCCATTATAGGCTCAAATGAAGTGTGGAGCATTTGTTTTAGTTTAGGAAAAACTAACCTTGTATTAATGAGCATACATCTTAAGTTCCAAGCATCATATTGGCAAATGAGCATACATCTTAATGCTTAGTGGTTTTACCCCCATATACTCGAAGGAAAATGAAGTGTAATGATTTGATCGATAAGAGATCTTGATGTTAATTAATATTATAAAACAAAATAATAAAAAAATTAGCACAACCATATTAAACATGGTTGGTGTACATAGATAAATATAATTAACTAATAATAAAAATGTCCCATGAGTTTTGTATAATAATATTTACAAGCAAACAATTTCAACCAAAGGGACACTAATTTGTTCTAACAAAATTGGAAGACTATTATTTTCAATTCGTTTGAAAATAATATCCATGTAAAGGAATACAAGTTCTTCCTCGGAAGGGACTGTTTCTCAAAGCTAAATTTGTGTCTTCTCCAAATTCATGTAAGGTAGTCAGTTTTTTTTCAAGATGACAAAACCTATAATAACTTAGTTATCTTTAACTGGAAGCGAGAATAGCCATTGTTGGATTCTATATGTAAATGTGAGTTGACTCATCACCTTTGCATGTAGGTCTTGTGTCGTTAACTTGTTTCCTTACATCCAAAGAAGACCAACTCTTAGCCAATCAAAAGCTCTTCCTATTAGAATGTGATCATTATGATACGTTAATTTCACGACCACAACGTTGCATGCAAGTCTTTGAACGTATAGCAATGATGAAAGAAATAGTCATAGTTACTATTCAAAGACAACTGAAAAGTTTACTATGCCATTGAAATCCAGCTTATTAGGCAAATATTTATGCTTCTCATCAATCTGATAAAAAATGGTGGCAATAAAATCAAAGGGTGTTTGAATTCCATTACCACAAAGTTGTTTACAAGTCAATGAACTTATAACAATAATGAAAGAAATATCATTAGTTCTTATTGATAAACAATTCAAGAACTTACCATGAAATTGGCATCCATCTTGCTAGGTAAATATTTAAGTTTCTTAAAAACATCAACTCGGGATAAGAAATTATTGATCTAGATGTTAATCATTCACAACAAACTTCACTTTACAAGTGTCTGCTCTAAAAAGTTGCTAATCATTTCATTTGAAAAAGACTTGAAGTACAACCAATTTTGCATACTATATGTTTTTGAAAACCTATATCAAAAGCTTTAATATATTATTTTCCCATAGGATAAATTTGGTGAAAATTTCAGCTTTGGAAAATTTTAAAGTTACCTTGTGCGTGAGCAACACTCTTTCATAAGGTGGTGCTCATTCAAAATAAAGATAGACGAACCTATCTCTATGGAGTAGATGCCAATAATTTCCTTCATTAAATCCTAAAGCTTGAGAGGCAACATCCCAAACTTCTGATCTATCAATCGTGTTGATTAAAAATCAAAACACCGTCATTATCAATGTGGTCGCTCTAAGGGTCACTGCTGGATTCCTAAGTTCAGATTTGCTTGAATCATTGTGATCTCGAGGAGTCCTAATTCGTATTTAATTAAAAATCAAACAATGAAATTGCCCATGCCTTTCAATTTTAGTTATCAAACCACCTTTACCATCGCTGGCAACATTTTTAGCTATCGTTGATTTTAAGGAATACTCCAAGGACTAGTGGACTAGTGATGGGTGGCCAAGAACATCAAACTTAAGAACATCGATAACAAGAAAGTCTAACTCAAATTACCCCAATTGTTCCAAATCTCCTTCAACTCATAGTGCCCTTGATATTTACCGGACTTAGCAGCTATGAAGCCTTTTCAAGGCTGCCTCTTGTTCTCCTGTTCACTCAATACAAAATTTCAACCCTACCGACGTTCAGTTTATTCTTCTCCTTCTTCATGTCATTAGGGTTTGTGAGCTCCCTCATGTGGTCGAATTTTAATATTGTGTGGCTCTATAGACGCTTATTCATCCCTCTTGATTGATAGTGATGGATCCCCATACAAACTCTCTCAAACCCGGAGAGCCCAAGGTGCAGGCATTTCCACCTTTGGAGCAAGAGATGGCCAAGTTGTTTGATAGCAGCCTGATCCGCAGGTGAATTCGAAGCTTTAGCAGAAGCAGAAGTGAAGCCTGTACTCTTCACCCACAACCTCATTAACGGCTATGGCGAATCACTGTCTTATTCGTCTGGAAGGGATTGATGTGAATCTTCTTAGCAAAGTCACAGAGAGGCACCGTCGACATTAAAAATGAAGGAGAATTGTAGTACCTACAGTAAACCCCAGTGATATCCATTTTTACCATTAACATTATGGAAACTAGAAAGGAGGCTTCAATGAGGCTTATACATAAAGTTAAATAATTTCTTAAATATATTTATATAGGTAAAGATTTGAAAATTAAGAAAATGTTATGAATAAAATAAAGGTAGAATTACAACTAGAATAGCTAATGTTAAGATTGTAGTTTAATTTTTTAGAATTCAACTACATGTTCATTAATTATTAATATAAAAGTGTAACGAGAATAACAATCAAGTCTCATACAATTAATTTCACCATCACAACACAAGGACCACATTCACGAATCTGTATATATTGACCAATTTGTGACTGTTGTTCCACTTATTCTTTTGATAATGGTTGAAATCACACACATTATCTAATCCAGATTAAATACTTCTTACATTGAAGCCATGGGCTTAAATACTTTTTATTAAATTATATTTTCATATTGTTATAGTATATGTTATGTTTCAAATTTAAGATGTGTTTCAAATTGCTTACAATGAAAAATGAATATTAGTTTAATGGAAACATGCATTTTTAAATTTTCTAAAATTTAAAATTTGCATGTTTTTGTATTTATGAGGTATCTACTTCCTTAATTTTATTATTAATTTACTTTGTACATCAATATTTTTAGAACTTGTCTATAGTTTATTTAATGTTGAGATAATTTATTTATTTAGTTGTATTTATTTAATAAAATATTTTAATAGATGTGTAAGTTTTATTGGTGGAAAGTGTTTGAAAAGACAATTTTTATCATTGGCAAGAATTAAGAAAAATAAATTGAAAATGAAAATAGAACACTACTTTGAACTTGTAAATGTTAACATGTAAATATTTTGTTTTTAGTGGATAGTCCGACAGTTGCATACAGATCTGTTGACACCCATAAAGGTTTACAAGGTTTATAGGTTGACAGGTTTACAACTTTGCATTTAAACCTTTTTACAACTGTCCACCTCTAGAATACCAAGTGCGGTAAAATCTAGGAACACCAAGTGTAAAATCTAGGTAGTGGAGAGTAGTATGCCGTTTCTCTTCTCATCAGAGTTTGGTTTTAATATTAACCTGATTTGGCTCTGGTTTTCGATCTCTAAACCAATGGCTGCCCTGAACTTGAAGTTGAAGGTTTCTGTTATTACTATTTCATTTTAAGAAAAATATTGATATCTTTATTAGCATATGTGGATTTAGATATCTAAACCAAATGGCTGCCCTGAACTTGAAGGTTTCTGCTATTTTTTTATTTGATGAATTCTCCACATCCTTTCTCCGGATCTCTAGGTTTGAAGGTTTCTGCTAATTTTTTATTTGATGAATTTTCCACATCCTTTCTCCGGATCTCTAGGTTTTAAGGTTTGTTGTAACTATTGTTGGTTTTGTGGGCACATGAGTTCGAAGTCAGTGGGTTGCAGGCTTAAATGACTTTGGATTCTCCCTTCGTTTTTACTTCTCTTTATTGGATTAACTGTTAGATGTAGTCCTAGCCCATGATGATAACAATGCCATGCACCAATCCAAGGGTTTATGTGCTGAAAATGCCGACCACAATTATGCAGCAATCTGAGGGTTTCTATGCTGAAAATGTCCACAACAATTATCTATCTGAGACCTCGTCACTGCTAACACAGTTGTGGATCAAATGTGATGCCATTTCTTTTGGTTAGCTTCAAGTTGTCAAATATTTGCAATGAGGGCTGCAGTTTCATAGGTTACATTTAATGATTGAAACCTGTAGGCTTAATGCAAGTATAATTCGACCATTTATTTATTAGATAGGCTCTCTATTATCGAGTTATTTTATAGTTTACAGCTATGAAAGTGGATTGCAATTTTTTATTCCTAAACCATCTTTACCATTGGATATTTCGTTAAATAGCAACGCATGGCTGCTTGCAACATTCCCATCAGTGCTTCAAATTTGGCCATTACATAGCTGTCCATGGTGTCTTTTTCCTTGCCAAAATTTGACTTGTTTTTTTTTGTTTTCTGTTCTTTTAAGTTGTTGTTGATCTGCCGCAATGCATGTGGAAGCCCAAATAGCCAGAATCTTTTCGAGATCAAAAAATAGGACATTTCCAGGTTTTTCTTTGATCAGGATTTCTCATTTGTTTGGAAGTGAAACGAATGAATTTTGGACACCTCAGTTGCAGTCGTCCTTCTATAAACTCATCAGTATTTGTGTCTTAGCTAGACTCAAACTTTTACAAAGATTCCATCTACCATGTTTCAATAAGCAAGTCCTCTTTCTGGTCTTTAACTTTTCCAATTTATTAGATAGTAATATCATTTTTCAATTTTCACCTGTAATTTCCTTTGCTGGAAGAAACAGTTCAAAATATTTAGAGCTCTAAGTTTTAGTTCTGAAATCATTAATGCTATGTAGCCGTTAATAAACATAAGAATTTTGTAATATCAACATGCATATTTCCTTCTGGTTCACTGGTTATTTGCAATGTAATCTGAAATTTTATTGCCTTTAATTGTATGGCTAAAAATTTTTCAGGCACCAATACTCTTAGAAGATCCAAACACTGGAGTCAAGATGTTTGAAAGTGCTGAAATAGTTGAGTTCCTGCGAGCAACATATGTTGTTCCTCTGGACCGATAAACCTGAAGATGCTACATTCAGGGTTGAGTGCACTATAGGATATTGCTGAGTTTTTGGGCCGACATGCTTATAAAGATCGAATTGCGTTTAACCGCAGTTCCATTTGCAATTACCAGTATAGTGAACGGGTTTCATCCAGGCAACATGTTGTGAAGAAAGTGTGATATTTAGGTAGTTTGAAATTGATTTTACACAACCTTCTATATCACAGCTAAGTAGTGAATAGAAAATAGATGTATTTCTCAAAAATCTCCTGAAAGTTGGCTCATAATTTGCAGAAGTAGATTAAACACTTCTATTTTAAATAAAATGTAACATTGTATCATAGTTAATTTCCTGTAAATTAAGACTGCTAAATATTATACCTGCAATAATTTACACTACTAAATCTTATACCTGCACATATTGCAAGTCAGCATGGCAACCAATTTTTTTGTTCGTGCACTGCACTTCATCAAGAAGTTAATGGTTTAGTGTTTTTTTGCTTTATACATGTCCACACATCAACTAGGGCTATCTATTCTTGCATAGGTCAACTGTAGTTATTTAGTAGGTTAATGAGTTAATGTTACAACTTTTCAAAGAGAACAAACATAATGATAATACATTTGTACAACAATTTCTGGGCCTATGCAGCTGATGCCTGCTGAAGATGAAAATGGCTGCATTCAAATGCAGCGCCATTCTGCAGATTCGGTCAATTTAGTTGGGAACTTATTGGATTCTACTAGTTGGCCTCATTACGACTACAAATTCATATCTTATAATTCCTGTCAACCTTGGTGGATGGACAACCACCAGCCTGTTCGTGTGGTTAAAGAGGATGAAGCAGACATTCAATTTGGGAGCAACACTGGATTTGTTAGAGCCCGAGATCTGGGTTGCAAACGAGCTGGTTTGCCCTTGATTACTCCTGTAAATTAGGCATGTGCTTGAGCAAGTATTTCTTTGGTTCTTTCATATTCTTGTAGTTCAATGGATGTCAACGGGATCTAGATATAACAGTTGGCGTTCGTTCCAAAGTTCAAATTCTTTAATTCATTCTTCTGTAAGGGCAAATCATCTAGATTTGTTTTTTTCTTTAATTGCTTCTTGAATATATGTAACTCAATTGCTCCTTGAATATATTTAACTTGTCTGGCCATGGAATTATTCTGTTATAAGCTATTTGATTGTATTACAATTTTTCCTTCCATTTTAACAATTTTTTTATTTGACTTTATGCATGGATGAAGCTTAAGGGTCACTATCAATAAATGTTTAGATACCCATGAATTGAGAGATGAATGGGGAGATCTCCTTTCAGAATTTAGAATGAAATTGTGTACTGATTCCCGTATTCAATCTAGTAAGCAAGTGTTGTTAGAAATGGAGAGACAATATCTGGGCAGCTCTGAAAAACCCACATTGCACCCACTGCGCTTGTGTGTTTAGTGCCGTGAATTGGTCCAACGCCCATTCATCATGTGTAGCTTTGACTTTTAGCATGTGGACATGGATATATCAGTACCTGTTTGAAAGTATACCACACTTGAGGGAAGTATTTGACGTAAGGCAAAGTGTGTATAACTAATTAAATTGTTAAATGTTTATATAATTTAGTTTTTTAAATGTTTAAATTATTTAGTTAGTTGGTGCTTTGAAAGTTGGATATTATTTTATTAGGGAGTAGGACAAGTCGATTTTGGCTGAACCAATGGCTCATCCTTGTACTATTTGATTTATTTATAAATAACAATAGTACGCTTTTGGATCCAGCCAAAATGGACTTGTCCAAAAAAAACCTCACATTGTCAAAAATATCATACATGCTGATACAAATAGACAATCAAAAAAGACTCTTTCAGTCCAGAAAGTAGACATAACCATGTGATTCAACCATGGAATCCAAGTATTCTTCCCATATCAGCAATCCTTCTTCTGTATCCAATGCCAATTTTAATAGTTTATCCGCCAAGGAATTTTTCTCCCTATAGACATGTTGCAGTGTGATGGCCGGACAAAGATCAAAATCATGACGAATTCGGTGGAACCAATGGAGAAGAGAGGTCACCTGTAAATTACAATCACCCATAGCCCATTTAATAGCAACACAAGAATCTCCAAAAATTTTCACATCCACCAATCCAAAAATATTAGCCACCCTAATGATCATCCATAAAGCCAGGATTTTAGCCTTCATATTGGTACCTTTGCCACATTTCATTCGGAAAGTGTAGCAATGATCATGGTTGAGATAAATGACGCCACTGGCAGCACATTGATCCAATGCAGCAGCCCCATCAAAAAATAAAATAGGTTTGTCCACCTGTAAATTCAACAATCCAACCTTTCTATGTTTGTTGTTGGGAGCGGGGAGCAAAGCGGAGAGCGGGAGCGAAAAGCGAAATTTTCAAAAGCTTCTGTTTTGAGAGCGTTTTCGGGAGCGTTTTTTATATAATATTTATTTTAATATATTTTGATGCATATAAATTAAAAAAAACATGTATTATGCCAAATTAGCTATAGAAAACATCAAAACATAAAATCTAGATATTGATATAACCATTTAATACACATTGATATAACATTAATGATTAATCATCTCGTCTTCTAGATTCTAGGAGCTATAACTTATAACATTTTCATTAAATGAGCATCATCAAATCATCAATCATCAACAACATCAACCTTCAAATTTCAACATATAATATTTGCCATCAAACTAGGCCATAATGTTTACAAAATAGGCCAAGCCGCCAACTGCCAAAATAAACATGAAAATGAAATACAAAGTACAAAGTACAAAGTACAAACTACTATGAATCTACTAAGCTTTCCGCTTGCCACAAGTAACTTCCAATTTCTTTTCCCGTGTTCTAGGTGGAATAGGTGCTAGTGGAAGTGATCGTGGAACATGAGTAGAAGATGAATGGCCCCCGTGGGCTGAAATTGGACGTTGTGAAGCTAAAGGCAAAACTCCTGCATCCAGAAAGCTGCTTCTGCTTGGGGGTGGCATCTCTGTATGGGTAGTCTGAATTGGATCATCATGATCACCCAATAGTTCAGCCTCCAAGCGCTCTAATGCTATGGTTCCATCCTCCACATTAGCCTCCTCTGGATTGTTGTCCCAAGTCAAAAATGTTCTATCATTCTTGGCCGCCTCACAATAATGGGACAACAACCTCAAGTTGTAGTGCACATAAACCAAGCTTTCTGCGTGATCTACATTCAGACTGTTTCTCTTTACATTGTGGATGAAGTTGTAGGTGCTCCAACACCTCTCTGCAGAAGAGCTATTAACAACCTGTGATAGCACCCTCAACGCCAATTTATGCAAATATGTGGCTCCATAGCCATGCATGTTCCACCAATGGATAGGATCCAATCTATCTCGATATTTGGTTGCAAACAGCGAACCAAAGCGTCCATGCTCACTTAAGTATATGCTCAATTCACTCTGTACTTGAGCACACTCTTCCTCATCAGGGACCAACTTTTCTAATGCAAGCATATACCCACCAGCAACCTCTGGATATGTGTGGGGTTTTTTCCTAACTCCACCCCCAAGTGCAGGTTGGGCCAACCAAATTGGAGAATAGTATTTTGGGGTGAGGACATATGCAAGGGCATGGAGTGGAACATTTAGATTATCCCACCTTTTGACCACAAGTTTATGAATATGGTCATACAAGACTGCATCTCTTTGTTCAAAAATGTCTTTGATTTGACCAAGCATGCTATCCATCTGCTCATATACCTCCCCAATCACCGGCTGATCTGTATCTGCAAAACGAATCATGTTATAAACTGGCTTGGTGAACTGCAGAACATACCTAACCTGTGACCAAAAATGACCTTCAAGAACGGTGTCCTCCACCTCCTGAAAGTCACTTCTATCCGATGCACTTGCAACTCTGTCTTTCAATTCTTGCCATGGATCACTTGATACCATACTAGCCAATGCCTCTCTTACCTTCAAAAGCCTCCTAAAGGTGAGGTAGTAGCTAGCAAATCTAGTCTTTGCAATCTTCAATAAATCCAACTTAGAGTGATTGTGAAAAATGTGGTGGGCCATGCTATGATTGGTAATAAATTTGATCATTTTCTTACCTCTCTTGTACAAGGCACCAATCCATCAGTAATTATTGTCCTTCATCTTAACAATATCACGCATCAAAAGGTTCAATGTGTGAACCAAACACCCTGACCAAAATATGTTGGGATACTTATCCATAATGCTTGCTCCTGCTGCCTTACAATTAGCAACATTATCAGTGATGACTTGAATGACATTGTATGGCCCAATCTCCTGAATGATTTTAAGTAAAGGTTGTGCAATATTAATAGCGGTCTTGTAGCGATCTGAGTAGTCATGGGCTGAAAAGAAGACCGCACCGCTAGCAGAAATGCCAAGAATATTTATCAACGGCTTGCCTTTAACATTTTTCCACCCATCAGATACAATGGATACCCCATAGTTGGACCAATCAATTGTGAACTTTCTAAGAGCACTATTGATTTTGGCTTTTTCCTTGTCAAGTCCCACGGTTCTAGCTTTGTCATACCCAGGGCTTCTGTATCCTTGAGGGCCACCATTGATGGCTTGTACCATTTCATGCCAATAGGGTGAGCGAAGAACATTGAATGGCACACCACATGCATAGAGAAACCTATAAACTTTTGAATCCACATCATCTCTACAACCTTGGTCAAGGAAATCGGATAATGTTCTTCGTATAGGTGAGACTCCATGGGGAGATGAGACTCCCGATCAAGCCGATGATGATCCAGCAGCAACTCCACTACCAAACATTCTTTGTGGGGATTCAGAATCAACCATCGATCTCTTGGACTTGTTTTGAGTGGCCTCTTCTTCCATCTTGTATTTGCTTCTCTCTTTAGCTCCCACTTTATCACAAGTTTTGACTCCATGAGACTTACCTACATCGCATGGCATAACCCCACACAAATGCTTTCTCACCCGGGTATATGAACCTGTGTATGTTTTCCCACAATGGGGGCATCCAAACTTTGTGGTTCCACCCCCTCTCCCTCCCCCTTGCCTTGTCACATACTTCCACAAAGGTGTTGTGTCTTTTTGTTTTTGCCCCACATCACCCTCACCCTCATCCTCATCATCATCATCCTCTTCCCCTTCCTCCTCTTCTCCTTGGTATGCATCATTCTCTACCTCTTCCCCCTCATCACTACCACCACCACATCTACTTCCCAACACCATCATAATGAGAAGAAGTGGAATGAAAAACCAAAACCACATACCCATCATGTTTCTTGATTCAAGTTGAGAGTCACTTGTTCCCTGCAATAGAATGATGGAGAAGAAGATATTGGAAAGAGTAGGAGAAGTGAACATTGCAAGTTTTCCATTTTTTAACATAGTGAAAAAAAAATTGCAAAAACAAACAAAGAAAAATTTATAGAGCCTACCTTTTAGCTCTTCAATGGTGGTTGAATGTCTCTATGAAAGCTTCAATCTCCCTTGCAAGCTCTCTCCCCTTCAATCTCCCCTTCAATCTCTCACTCAATGCTCAAAGCTCTCAAACTCTTCCCAATCAAACAAATGAGCAATGGAATGAGTCCAAATGGACTCATTCACCTTTTAATGGCCCAAAGTGACCTATCCCAACAAAAAAAACCCTAAAAAAAATTAAAAAATCGGCCCGTCCGCGGAATCGGTCTGGGAATCGATTTAGGAATCGATTTTTTACTTCAGGTTCGATTGGGAATCGATTCGGGATCGACCCGGGATCGACCTGGGAGCGACGATTCCCCAACGAATTACAAGATGGCAGGGATCGTTTTTTTTCTCTTCAATTCGCGAATTGAAAAATCGATTCCTGACGGAATCGATCCCGAATCATGCTTTCAAAATCGATCCCTCATCGATTCCGTCCGGAGCGCGATTCAGGATCGATTCGAGTTGGGGGGGGGTCGATTCCCAGCTGCTTTGGTTGTAACCCTACTTCCTTTGATAAATAGAAAATAACTTCAAACTTGCAGTGCATGCCGACGTGATATTTGGAGAAAGATCTTCAAATAAGGAAATATTTCTACTATGCCAAACAACCCAAAATATAAATGCTGGGAGGATATCAAATGATTTATGGGATTTAATCCAGCAATACATACTTGAGATGATATCAGTATAATTTTCCCCAAACCTGATCAATCTTTAAATTATGGCACACCCTCCCCCATAAGTTCAAGGCCAACTCACACTCCAGAAAGAGATGTCTACTACTCTCAGCATTTGCTTTGCAAAGACTACACCTGTTAGGACCAATCCATCCTTTCTTGATGAGGCTATCCCATGTTTTTAATCTATTCATGAAAACAAACCACATAAAACATTTAAACTTTAAAGGAATCTTCCATTGCCACAGATTTTTGTACCGTCAGTGACTTGGAAAAATGCATTTACGTCGGATGATGGCTTTATAAGCTGTCTTGGCAAACATAACCCCAGCACTCTCATTCCCCAACCAGATAATTTTATCTCTGTCCAAAGTAGCTCTGCAACCAGCATTATTTAAGGACCAAATGTATATGTCCCATTGAATTGCAATATCTCCAGCCATACCAAAATCTTGAGAATTATAACAATATCCATAATCGTTATTTTTGTCAATACTGTTCAGTGTATAACACCCGAACCTTCTAATGTGTTGCAAAACATCAAAGGACAGGTTGTACGAGTCCTCCAAACCTACTATGGGATCCACCCCTATGGAGATTTCATTGCCATCACCAATCTGCCAACTAAGGCCCGATGCTAACCACATATAGACCTTCAAAAAACCATTCCATATGGGCGAAACTCCTCTGGTCATCTTATCATAATATCGTAACCAGTTGCTAATTTTCATATTAACATATTTCAAGTGTAAAAACTCAGACCAAAGAGTATTGCTGAATAATCCTCTCCAAAAGGATTTTAGTCTCAAAGTTGCGCTGAAGGATGGTAGATCTTTAATACCCCATCCGCCAGAGCTCTCAGGAATGGCGAGATATTCCCATCCTGTCTTCACTATGGGGGCCTTCGATACACCACCAGACCAAAGAAAATTGAGGAACAATTTTCTCAGAGCATTTAAGATAGCACAGGGGACCGGGAGCAATGAGAACCAATACACGGCATGACTATAACTCTTCTATTTTTTCTATCACCAATACCTTTTTGCCTCTGAATTCCCTCTCTTACAAAAGTCAACAAAAATACCAAGCTCCTCGCCAATGTTGAATGTGAAAAGGCTTATTGTTCTACCACATTATTTTTAATCACTGCCTTAAACATTTTTAAGGCATCAGAAGCATCTGACCTTTTAAGAAAGAAGCCCCACAACTTCTGTGAAAAATCATAAAAAAGAAGCAAAAAGCACTCAAAGCTTGACAATGATGGTGTGATCATTGGACCACAAATATCTGCATGCAAGAGCTCCAATACTCTACTTGCTTTCCAAGCTCTACCCTTTGTTAACAGTCAACTTCAGAGTGAGCTAGCATTGGTTTTTGCATAGTCTGCCATTTCCTGTAAATTTGTCACATCCTTTGACTTCTTCTTTGCCACATCCTCAAACTTGTGCAACCCATGCTCTTCCATACTTGATGCTAAAATCTCTCTACACCTTTTTTTCATCATGCATTTTCTTGTTGTGAACAAAACATTGACATGTGGAGTTGCTCTCCAATCTAACTAACAGAAAGCAACATTTCTACATAGCTTGATAGTTGTAGTTGTACATTCCATGCCCTTCAACGACACAACTCTTGCTTTTGCCAGCATAAATGCTTCTACTTTAGATTTAGCTTCCACAAAAGACACTAACCAATCCCTCCTATTTTTCATATGTTGTCAGATATCCATGTCAAAATACATGCCCCTCGCACCCAGAAACATTTACATGCCTTCACTGGCCATGCTTCTGAGAATATGAACTCTGCAGCTTTTCCATCATGTAACTTGTTAGTAGATTAACTTCAAAAAGGTAAATTTGAATCATAAAACTAGAAATTACTGCCTACAGTGTTTGTCCGTCTCTTTTGGCTTGCAATAACCAACACTGGCTTGCCTTTTGGAGATTTCTTTCACCTCAGTTTTGATTTCATTCTCACAGTATTTTCTTCCTCCCAACAGAAATGAATATATACTTCCAGTACTATGGCTGCCCTGTCAAATTTTCTTTGTCAGTCCAGTGAAATAATTCATTTTGATGTCGTCTTGTATTTTGGTTTCCCAACCTTATGGCTGCTTCCAAGCTGGTATGTGCTTCCTAGATTTGCTTTACGAGTATCACATGATACATCCATTTCTACGTCTCCTTATTGGAATTAAAAATGTGACACCATAAGACAAAATCAGAATTAAACGTCTTACCTCTTCTCCCCTCTGACCATCTAGCTTCTTCTCACTGTGATGCTCTGCTGCCATACACCTCTTGCTACACTTAGCACTCCTTCCAGACTTCTCTGCTGCTTGAATTTGCTCTCCTTCTTCTGTATTGCTCCTGGAAACCATCATGTAGCTTCTAGCTTCAGATGTGTTTTCCAGCAGGAACCAATTTTGTGTATTCTTCCACACCTCTCCCTCTAGGGTGATCTTCCACCTGGAACTATGTCAGCAACCTCCTGACTGTTTATATATGCCGCAGACATTAATTGTGCATTGTGGACTTGTCTGCCATGCAGGAGTTTATCTGTGAACTTTGCTACCACTTGGAATTATGTTATGCCAATATAGAAATTTATACCATCAAATTTTATATCCCTCTGCAGAAAATAAAAATCTGCTATGTCTGTCCCAAATCAAAGTCCATTGCCTGTAGTAAATTGTTTGTATTCTGACTGTGGCTCGAAATCTATGTAATGCCTTGATTTCTATCCACAATTTCAGCCGTCAGGCCTGAGCCTTTATTTGTGTACAAATTCAAGTATGTTCTCACATGTTCTCATTTGCAAGTCTGTTCACACCTGTTCTCAGTTTTGTTAGCAATTGCAGGATTGTGGATCTATATTTTTTGCAGGATTGTGGATCTATATTTTTTGCACTGTTACTGGTTGTTACTTAAATGTCTGTGCATTGTTCCAGGGTGTTACCTTGATTTCTATGCAAGAAATTCTTGTTTTTGGCTTGTGTCAGGCATGCTCTAAACGCTTAGGATTGTGTCTGTCCTGGGCAGGGGGCACTTAGATTGCCCCATTTTTGGCTATGGCAAATTGTCTAGTGAGGCAGAGTTCCATCCTTTTCGTACATTCTTTTGAAAATATGATGATCTGAGTTATCTTAAAATGGGCCAAAAACCTCAGGGGCAAAGTTCTCAATAACAAGGTGGAACTACATCACAGTTCCTGCCGGGTTTAGAAATAATTTTAGCCAGAAATAATGGGTGATATGAGTCCCCTTATTCCACATCCCTGTCTTGCTCCATTTCATTACAGTTTCGTATGGTCTTGCACAATTCCATACAGTTGGTGTAGGGGTTTGAGCTACTTGTACATGCTTGTTATTTGTTAAAGGTCTATTCCTTGTTGTTACAGGTCTGTTCGCATTGTTATAATCTGGTCTCTCAAGCCTGTAATTTTAATATATTTTGATTTTGGAAATGGTTCACCATGGAATTTTGGAAGAGAAATGTAATATGTTCTAAAGTTTCTTCTTTTATTATTAATGGTCAGTTATATATGTAAAAAACTATGTGAAGTTAGCATGTAAATTAAGAAACAATATTACAATTATATGTTTTGGGTGCTATACAAATTAAAACCAAAATTGTAAAGTAAATTACCAAATCACATTACTTTGAAAAACAAAAACTAAAAATGAAATGGATCAGTTTATATGACTTTATAGTTGGTCAACTAATGCTGCAAAATGAAATACTTGATCTCCAAGTCAAGATATCTTTAAAAAGATTCTTAAAAGTAAGGGATATAATGGATAAAAAATTTCATCTAAATAAAATTATTATTAAATTTTAGGAAGCATGATTAATGATACATGACCATGACAAAAAAACAAGGGCTATTTAATAATCTAAGAAATGTATGATCACGTATGTTTAAATACGATTCTTTAAAGTATCTTAGAAAACTATACTTGCCAACTAAAAATTCAACAAAATACTACCATTTCATTTTATAAAGGCAGGTTACTACTTAAGATAAGATGTTTCAATAGGGTTTGTTAACACAACCTTCGACAAAATGCTATTAGAAACACCTCTTTTACAAGTCTTTTGAAACACCTCCAGTATAATATCTACATGCCAGTGAATTCCTTTGTAAGTTGCTTTAAGTACTTGATATTATAGATAGGGTTTTACAAATATAAGTTACAATAGGAAACCAAGAACAAAACTTACATTACATGCTTCGGAAACTTGTTCATGGCATTAAATGATTGAAATGTTTTCTAAAATTAGTTTTTATCTTGAAAACTAATTTAATAAAATATTTAGTATGTCAATTTGTTTACTTTATTATATGTTATTTTTTTTAAAGATACAAATATAGAGAGAAAATTAATCACTTCATTGAACTTATATCAATAATTTGTTTTCAAAGTTCAAATACAAAGAGAAAAAATTTAATCATTAGATTGGTTGCTGATATCTTATAGATTAAGAAATATATTTAAAATTGTTTAGAGTAATTAAAGAAAGTTTTAAGGATCCATACTTGTAGATGTGTATCTATCTTCCTCCACCTCATATTTATCATGACAAGCATGCTCATATCCTTTTTCCTCTATTTATATGAAGATGCCTTCATCATGGATTCTTCAACGTGGAACTATTTCCATATGCTTTGTATTAGAATGGTCGTTGCTACATGAGCCATTGTTATTTTTGTCAATTACATGATTGCTTCCAAGCACTAGGAATTCTTGAAGTTGTACACCATTCCACAATCACTGGGAGTTTTTGAAGTTGTTCACCATGGAATTTAAGAAAGAGAAAATAATTGTGATGAGATTTGTGATTTTTATGGCATATTAACTTAAAATAATGTAGAATAAGTATGTGAAGCTGGCAAGCAAATTAAGAAATAGGGTTGTAGTTTATTTGTTTTAGGTGGTGTTCAAATTAAAGCCAAAATTATTTGTTAAGTGGGAAGCTATGGAGAATTGAAATCGGAATAAAATTGTCAAGCAGTACATTATCCTTGATGAAATAATAAATTATTGCACGAAGTTTGTTTATGTAGCTGGTTTGAAACTTATTTGTCAATGTTTTTTTAAATTATTAACACCTATTTATTATTTAAAAATATTGTTTTCTTAATTTCAAATCATTATAGGAAGGGACTAAGCTGCACGCAGCTCTTGTTTCATATAAATAAGTATAAACTCAAATCCTACAAGCAATAACTCAAATGTTGAACACATAAACGTGACATAAACCTACAAACATTAAAGTTACACACATTACTTAATCAACATTAAAAAAATAGTGCATTGAGGCCATGAACCCATACTTGCTATTAAACTATATTTTCAAGTTGTTATAACATATGTTATGTTTCAAATTTAAGATATGTTTCAAGTTAGTTACGATAAAGAATGGATATTATTTTAAAATTTTAAATGGATATATATATGTGTGTTTGTGTGTGTGTGATGTCTACTTTATTTTAGTTATATAGTCTTTTATTTTACATTTTTTTCAAGTACTAAATCATATTCAAATATTGCTATAATATATAGTAAAGAATCAATGGATAAAAGAATAAATAATCTATTCATGTACCTAAATGGCAATAGAAACGGAATTCAAAATCTGGCCCATGAGAGTCTTGGCAAAGAAAGCTATAGACACATAAAATGAAACTGTAATATCTTCAAAACATAAACACTATATGTTCAATTTTCCCATTTTCTATTTATGTTCAAATATAGATATCATGTCTCAATCATCAAAGACCCTATACTATTTAACAAATTTCATGTTATGCATTAAACTAGGCTCCAACATTAGTTAAAGCATAAAGGAAATCAACTATCCTATGTATTACACCTTTTTTACATTGAAACAATATTTTTTGCAATTGTTTCTTAGAAACAATATTGTTTTTTAGTAAAATTGTTGAAACAATATTTGCAGCAATTGCTTCCTAGTAACAATATTGGTTTTCAATAGACCTCTGAAGGAGGAAGGACTGACGACGACCATGGGTGCATCTGTGGGGGGAGGCTTTTCACCCCCCGACACCCCTCTTGATGGGTTTTAGGTTGGAGGGATCCCAATCCCGATCGATGGGATGGGTGGTATGGGAAAAGGCTCACAAGATTCGGGGTCTGCAGACCCCATTGTGGGTAGGAAGTTTGGACAGTGCATACCCAAAGCAACTTCAATCCCATCAATGAAGATCAGATCCAGTAAGTTAAGGGAACAAATCCAGTATATGCAGGATCACGTGCTCATAGGTAAGTTTGTAGGAGTGCTGCCCTCGGAAAAATCCCAAATCTGGTGGATTAATTCCACATGGAAACCAAAAGGGCATCATGACCTCCAACTGGGGTCCAAGCGCTTCTTTACGATCTCTTTCCTCAGCTTGGAAGACAAAAACAAAGTTTTAGATGGGGGCCCCTATTTTTTCTACTTTGCGAGCCTCTTCTTGAGACCTTAGAAAGAAAAAAATTTCCCTGAAAAGGAGGATATGCGGGTTGCTCGTGTCTAGGTCAAGCTTTATTCACTCCCAAGTGAATATTGGGATGTTGAAATCTTGGAAGACATTGGGAACAACCTTGGATCCTTTGTTAAAATTTCAGAGAAAACTAAAGCTCAACAGTACACGGCTTATGCTTGGATCTGTGTGTACATGGATCTCTCTAAAGGGCTACCAGAAGCAATCAAGATGTCATGGGAGGATGAGGACTGGGTTCAACCCTTGGACTATGAGCAAGTCCCGTTTAGATGCTGTCGATGCCATGAACATGGACACTTATTCATAGATTTCCCCAGGAATAACCCTAAACCCTCTCCTAGGGTTGAAGAGGAAAGCAAAGATCAAGGGTTTTCTAGGGTTTCAAATCGCAAGAGGGGTGGGAGAAAACAGGAAATTATGGATGGATCCAAGAATATTTTGACTTCTAATCAATTTGATGCACTCAGAGAACAATCAGAGGACATTGATTCTATCCCTACCCAAGAGCAGAAAGACACAAGCAATAAAGAGAAGGAGACTAAACGCCCCCAAGCGTCTCATTCCAAGGCGGTGGAAACCCCAATTGAAGATCTTGGAGGGGATACTGGTGAAGACATGAAAGATATGGACATTGGTGATCTGGATCTGGAGGGAATTGAACAAGCCTATGAGGATGTTGAGAAAGGGTATGTTCCACAAGCGCAAGTAGTCCTCCTGAAAGAGGCTATCATAAGAGCTCGGGAGTCTAATCGCCTTGGAATTAGTCCAGGTTCTATTAAGGACTATTTGAGGAAACATGAAGAGAACATCAAGAAGCCAGGACAGAAATCCAAGTGGCAACGAATTGTTGCAGTAGGAATGAAGCTGGTGGAATCAGGTCAGTACCCTACGATAAGGGATGCTTTAGGTTTACAGCTTTAGTTTTTTGTAATGAAGACTGTTTCCTGGAATATTAGGGGTCTCAACGGCTTGCATAAAATTAAAGTCCTTCAGAAGAAGATTAGGATGACAACTCCAGCCATTGTGTTTCTTCAAGAAACAAAATGCTCGGCAATTCAACTGCAAGAGCGTTGTAAAAAAATATGGAAAAATAGCGAGGTTATGGGAATTGATGCCAGAGGTATGACAGGAGGGTTGGGTATTCTATGGGACCCCTGTAAAGTTAATTTGTCAGGATTCCATGGGAATCACTGGTACCTCTTTGCTGAATTTGGGGTTATTGGATTCCAAGTTTCTGGTATGTTAACCAAAGTTTATGGCTCCCATACACCCCTGGAGAAAACTGCCTTTGTTGAATCTCTGAGACATATTGGGGACAGAGTGGGGAATCAACATTGGATTCTGGGAGGTGACTTCAACCTTATCACTTCCTTAGAGGAAAAGAAGGGAGGAAGACGTCGTCTCGAGGATGAATGTTCCCATTTTAGGGATTCTATTGAATTTTAATAAAAGGAAAGGGGACCGCCATATTGGTTCTCGTCTGGATCAGTTCCTAGTTTCTAATTCAGTTATGGAATCAGGAATTGAAGTCACAACCTCCATTTTCCAGCGTCTGGGTCGGATCATTGGCCAGTAGAACTTTGGTGGAGTGGGTTGGGCTCTCAATTTAAGAAACCTTTCTGTTTTGAACAGTTATGGCTGGGTCATCCTGAATTCAAGGGGAAGGTTACACAATGGTGGGAAAAGCTTAGCTCAGGAGAGGGCCAGAGTATGTACAAGTTCCAACAGAACCTGAAGGTGCTCAAGGAGAAAATAAAGAAGTGGAACAAGGAAGAGTTTGGGAATATCATTGAGGACAAAAAAGCCTTAGAATATAGACTAGAGGAAATCCAGAGAAGGGGCATGTACTCAAGATACACCTTCGAGTTGCAGACTGAGGAAAACACGGTTTATAACAAATTGCTAGAAAGGGAGCGTCAGGAGGAAATTCTGTGGCATCAAAAGGCCAGAATTAATTGGCTCCAAGATGGTGAAAGGAACACCAAATTATCCACCACTCGGTCCTCCGGAATAGAATGCAGAAAAGGATCCTAAAGCTAAAGAACAGGGAGGGAGAAAGGCTAGAAACTAGAGAGGAGATAGTGGGTGAGCTCAGCAATTTATTTCAAGACATAATGACTAAAACTACTCTTGACAGAAGAAGACATATTGAGATGATTACCCAAAATATTCCTTCTATTTTTATGCAAGAGAAAAATGATCTCCTAATGAGGCCAATATCTATGGATGAAGTTGAAGAAGTGGTGTAACAAATGGCAGATGGGAAAGCCCCTAGTCCTGATGGTTTCACCACTAATTTCTTCCATTATTTATGGGATCTCATCAAGGTGGAAGTTTGTCAAATTGTGGAATCTTCCAAGTGCTCAGGGAAAATCCTTCCTGCGTTCAATGCAACCTTCCTGGCCCTCATCCCCAAGTGTGAAAGGAATCCCCTGACTAGTTCCTCCCTATCGCTCTCTGCAATGTGATTTATAAAATTGTAACTAAAGTGATAGCCAATCTCTTAAAACCTATTCTCCCCTCTCTCATCTCTCAAGAGCAGTCAGGGTTTTTTTAAGGGCAGAAAATCATGGATGGGATTATCCTTGTTCATGAGGTGCTTCACTCCCTCAAAAAGGAAAAAATCCCAGGCATGATGCTAAAAATTGATATCGCTAAAGCTTATGACAAGTTAAACTGGCAATTCATGAAGGCCATGCTACAAGCGTTTGGTTTTTCGACTGACTAGATCAGATGGATTATGAACCTAATTTCAACCACCTTCTCTTCAATTCTTCTTAATGGTGTTCCTAATGGCCTTCTCAAACCTTCCAAGGGGATCTATCAAGGGGACCCTCTCTCTCCCTTCCTCTTCATTATTATGGATGAAGGGTTAGGAAAAACAATCAAGGCTATGCAAGGCAATCATGATCTGCAAGGGCTCATTATCCACCCTAGAGAGGAGTGTTTGACTCATAGGAAGTTTGTGGATGATACTATGTTAATGGGGAACCCCTCTGTCCAGGAAGCTAGGAAAATTCGTTCATGCCTCACAAACTTTGGAAAAGCTTCTGGTCTTGAGGTTAATGAACAAAAATATTAGGTCTTTTTTTTTCAACACCCCCGAGATCACGAGAATAAATATTTGTCATATTTTGGGTTTCCAGGAGAGCTCCCTTCCATCCAAATACTTGGGTGCCCCCTTGGTTGATTCCATGGCTCATAAGGGCTCATGGAAAGAACTACTTGAAAAATTGAGGAAAAAATTATCCAATTGGACTCTTCGTCCCTTGAATTTCGCTAGTCGCCTGGTCTTGGTTAAAGCAGTTTTGCAAGCTATGCCTATATGTATATATGTTTTTGGCCATGGCTACACCCAAATCTGTTATAAAGGAAATAAGAAATATTGAGTGTAATTTCTTATGGAGTGGCCTAGGGGATCACTGAAAATGGGCCCTAGTAAAATGGGAAGTGATCTGCTCCCCCAAGGAGAAAGGCGGTCTTAACCTTCGTGACCCTGAGAAATTCAATTATGTTTCTAGGGCTAAAATCTGGTGGTGATGGATTTCTCATGACCATGAGCTATGGGATAAACTATGGCATGCTAAAGATGCAGATGGTTGGGAGAAAAGTACCGCGATATGTTTCTCTAAGACTACTCCAGGCTCCCATATATGGAAGATGGACAATCAAGGTAGGAACCTTGTCCAGGATAACAACTCCTGGGAAATTAAAAATTGTCGACGAGCTAAGGCCTGGGATGACTCCTGGAAACAATTACCCCCCATCGCTAGCAATGTAGATGCTCCCCATGTCATTCAGGAGTGTATTAATAAAAATAAAGTTTTGGTCTAGGATCTCTAGCATGCAACAGTACCGGAACAAGAATTCAGGTTCGGGCGGCTCGCGACTGGTGGGAACATTTTGGCCCTAAAGAGGAATTAAACTGGTTTATTGAAGCTTTGAATGACCACAGAATCAAAGTCCATACAGGGGAGGATACATTACGATGGGGATTCGAACCTAAAGGTAACTTCTCTATCAAAGAATCCTACAACATATGGATGGGATTCAATAATTAGGCTTCGATGCTGAAATGGAAGAAATTGTGGGATGTTAATCTGTGGCCTAAAATATCAATTTTCATCTGGTTGGTAATAAAACGACGCATTTTAACCGGTGATAATTTGCAAAAGAGATGTTTGAGAGGTCCTTACCAATGCATCATTTGCAGTATGGCGGAGGAAACCATGCACCACCTTTTGGATTCGTGCTCATTCGCTTCATGCCCGTGGGATCGTGGGGCGATGGATTTCAGAAGTTCTGATAGAATCCATGACAATCCTATCCAAACTATCTGTGAATGGACCAAGACTTCGTTCCAAAAACCTGTGGTTAACCATCTCTGGAAAATATTTCCATAATTTCTAACATGGGAAGTCTAGAAGGAACGCAAATCCAGAATCTTCAGATAAATCACCCATTCGGAGGAAAGAGTATGGATTTACATTCACACCAAGATGATTGAAACTGTCAAATTACAAGCTTGGAATAATGTTGACTAGGAGGCCAGCGAAGTTGAGTCTTTAATCCTTCATGCTTGGGGAATCTCTGGTATGCTCCCCTATCTTGGAAGACCAAAGGGTCCGTCTATGGTATGTGTTATCCCTAAGGTCTGGTCTCCCCCCCATCCTGGCTTCTTCAAACTCAATTTCGATGGAGCTTCGAAAGGAAATCCAGATCCAGCTGGATATGGGTGTGTTATCAGGAATGTGGATGGAATTATGGTTGGCTTCAAAATATGATATCTCAGGATTGAATCAAATAATGTTGTTGAGCTAGAGGGCCTTCTATAGGGAATCCAGCTGGCAAGATCCTAGAATTGGACCCCCGTCGTCGTTGAAGGCGACTCCACAGTTATCCTCCACATGGATTTTGAACTTAACAATGGCAAGAAAATCTCCAAAGTGGCATCTTCTTGGAGGTTAGAAGGAAGAATTGAGAATTTAGCGATGATGTTTAACCCTGGCTTGGCTCTAACCTTCTCCCATGTTAAAATAAATGGGAACAAACTAGCGGACTTGCTTGCTAACCTTGGGAGTGATAATCACATGGACCTCTATGCACACTCCTGGGAGAGCCTGCATGATTCTGAGGCGAGGGACAGGTGTAGGGATACTATATCCCGTGAAATTATGTGCTATCATGCTGATCATGCGAGATGACGTTAGGATGAGGCTCGCCGAGCCACGTGAAGGCTATTATCCTTTATATTACTTTTCCTTCCCACAAGGGAAGGACGGAAGGAGGTCCTTTCATCTTTTTCAAGGTATGTTTTCTATCCTCTCCAGAAAGAAGGGCAGTACTTCAACCATGATTACGGGAAGGAGGAGTTCTAGTTGGGAAGATGAGAATGATTACCACTTACATTCGCAGTACATTTTGATTTTAATGGATGGTACCTAGTTCATAATTATTCGGGGAGGCGAATTTCTGTATAAAGGTGGGCAGGGTGGTAACCATGAACGTATTAGACAGAGTAATAGCTGCATGCATAATCTGGGTGCTCTATCGTTAATAGAGAAAGGTGGTAGTGAGAGGGTGGGAATTATGGGAGATCATAGTGATGGGGAAAGGCGGAAATCCATTGTTGGCCGAAGCAACAATCTTAACAGAGAGGATTCCCCGGGGGTTTTGGGAGGGATATTTTCTCGTGCTCAACAAAAGGCTCATTGGGAGTCTAGGATCTTTGATCTGGACCTTCCTACGACCATTCAACAAGAAATTGAAGGTGTGGAACAACAATTATGGCATCAAGTAGACCAGGAGACTTTGCGTGAGGAACGCAAAAAGACGAAAAACTGGGTCATGGACCCAGGGAATACGGCTAGAAGGTTTAGTCTATATGAACACACCATTACACTCTATTGGGTGCTGAAGAACCTAGTTAGATATGCTCTCCAGGATAGGATGGAGCTAAAGAAAGAGCACATGCAAACAAACTATGAGCAGAGTATTCTCTAGGAAACCAGAGCTGTGCATCGGAAGATGGACTTCCTCCTTCAATCCATGGAGCTTTGCCTTCCTCCTGCACTAGCGTCGGTGCCTGTTGTTCCTCCTCTGGGCCGTTTTCAAGATATTCCTTGTGTTTTACTTTAGTTGGGTGCTAGGATCTCTCGGGTTAATGGTTTTGGCTATCGGGTTGTTTCTTGGTCTGTTTTGTTTCGGGGTTTTTTTTCCTTTAGTTCATGTGATAATTGTTTAGTGTTTTTGGTCCCAATTGTTGTCACGGTGCTCTTTTGATGTTCCTAGCTCGAATTGTCTTAAAGACAGGACTGCGTGCCTGGTCATGCAATATAGTTTATTTCGAAGTTTAGGTCTTTTTGGGTAGAATGGTTTCACAGAATGATCTTGTTGTTAGGCTTGGTAGTCTGGTTATGCAGTGCAGTTGCAGGGCTTTGGCATGCTCTCTCTTGATTGTAACTTCCTTTTTCGAAATATAATACAAACTCTTCTTACTTAAAAAAAAACAATATTGGTTTTCAATAAAATTTATGTTTTTATTAAAAGAATTAGCAAAGCTTTAGAGTAGAAAGCAAAGGAAATATGAGCATAAGAAAGTAGTGTAATAAACACATCTAAATTAAATAAAATTGTGACATTGAATAGAACTTACTAGGAGAATGACATGACAAGAGAAACCGACTTGAAGAGATTGAATATGCATATTGTCAAATGTGCATATTAGAAATTAAATTAAACAAAATTATTGTCTTCAACAATGTACAAAACTCTCCACTCACAATGTTGGTTCCCCAAAACAAAATTATTGTCTTCAATGGTGTACAAAACTCTCTACTCACAATGTTGGTTCCCCATAACATAACAATAATAATAGCAACCAAATTAAACTGTAATCCAACCTTTATTTCCTTACTCTCACTTTCTTTCTCTACAAAACCTCATTGATGTCCCTACTTGATATCTTGACAAAGATTTAAAAGATGATCATTTTCACATGGAAGTAGTCTTGCACTATTATCCAATTATGGATTGAGTTAATTTTTGCACATTTTTTCTTACAAGCCCATTCAAATGTTTTCAAAACTTGAGGTTAATTCTATTATCTACACTCTCAAAACCCATTTTCCAAATTGAGTTTTAAAGTTTTTCCACGAGTAAAGGGCTCCAAAAGGTTGCTTATGTTACAAAGACAGATTCACAATTATCAAATAGAAAACAACACACTTGCATTCACAAGCTACACAAGACAAAAGATTAAAATCCAAGTGCCAAAAAGAAAGCTGCTTCAACAAGGAATCTGCAGCACAAAGTAGAGACACCAGTCATTGCTGATCAATACTCTACAAACATCCACATATTTCCCTGCATTTTGTAGGTAGCAATCCTCAAAGGAGGAATAACAATAATAAGAGTATCCTTGCTTTCAACTCTTGATTCTTTATCATAATCAATAACTTTATTCTTTGCACTAAAAAATTCACAATTTAGGACTTTTTTTATGCTCTTATCAGTTACCCATTGATTAGACATGAATCCATAAAGTTCAAAGGAAAAATTTCATAAGAAGACCATAGACTGGTTTACAAAACTTCGAAGCAAGGTGTCAGAGTGCAAGAAGTTTGGAAGCATGGTCATAAATATTGAATGTGTCTTCCTGTTGGAATGTGCTAATTAGGATACCTGAATTCCATGACCACAATGTTGCTTATAGGTCAGTGAACTTATTCAAAAATGAAATAAATAGAAGTTCTTTTACTTTATATTGATAAATAATTAAAAAATTATCATTGATTTATGCTTCTTAAAGGCATCAGCTCAATACAAGAAATCATTGATATGAGAGAAAATGGCAGCAGTAAAATTAGAGGTTTCTTTTCAAACAATATTTCATAGTCACTCACAACAAAATTCAAGTTGCAAGGATCTTCCTAGAAAGGTTGCCAATCATTTAATTTTAAAAAGGCTTAAAGTAACCGTCAGAGACTACATGTTCTGACAACCTATATTGAAAACTTTAATATGTTAATATTGAAAACAAAAATCAGGCTCGGTACAAAACAGGGTATATTTTATCTCATAAAAATATTCACGGATCGCTACTGCAACCGAAATGTGGCTCTTCTCAATTCATGTAGAGGTTGCCAAAGGGTTTGGAAAATGCATGTCCAGCTCACTTCACTGACTCGCATTATATCAGCATTCTGCACACAAACATAAGCACTGCAATCTATTGAAGTGAACTTGTACTTGACCATGCACTGGACGAACTGAAATTTACAGAATATTAGAATGTGATGGATTTTTAAATTAATCTAAGTTAACATTGAAGATTGATTTCAACAATTTAAAAATGAAGAATTTGTTCTAGTTGATATAATTTTTTGATGGATGACTGTATAAATCTTAACTTGCTGAGAAGGACTATTAATTGGAGATGTTTAGACTCTTGGATTGGCTAGCAGAGTATTTTTGGGGGATGCATATCACTGTAAATGAGTAATTACTTGGTTAAATTAACTTTGATTCTGATTAGTTTAATAGTTTTTCTATGTGGAAAATTTAAAAATGAAGAATCTTCTCATTAAAAAAAAAAAAAAAATTGAACTCATGCCCTTTCGAACCAGAGCCTTTCTTCCAAACTGTAACTTTCTTGTTTGATAAATACCAATTCACTTCATGAGAGATAAACATAAAATTGTGGCATATCGCAAAACCCTAGAAATTGGAACTCTGAAAATGGCAATGGAAATGCGGGGTATCGAACCTCGTACCTCTCGCATGAAAAGTGAGTGCTCTACCATGTGAGCTACATCCACAACTATTTTGTACCTCTTTCGATGCAGTCAACATCTATGATATTTCAAAAAAGCTTAGGATTTGAGGGTTTCGACTGACGCGTGCTTAATAACGACTTATTCATCACAAGGTCTGGTTTAAGAATCTTGTATGGCAATATTCCATGAACAAAACTGCATAACATATAATTGTTTCCAGTAATTGAAGTGGGATAGTGATTCAGGGTGAAAGAAATCAATGACATTTTCCTTTGATTTTGTAAAAAGATAAGATGCCAATCACTACATGAGCCAAACTCCCTCTGTAGATCCAGACATGAAGCTGATAAAAGTCTGTGTAAATTTCAACCACAGTGTCGTTGAAAACATTGATCAACTCAAAATCCAAAGAAACATAATCTCTCACTCTACGCATAGATTCATTGCAATATCTTCCACCTATCACACATAGTTTTATCCAGAAGCACAATGTGCCATTACTAGAGCTAATGAATGGTTAACCCTTGCAAAATTCTTGGAGCTTATCAATTTCTAAATAAAAATTCAACGGCAACATCAAATACCTCTGTATCCCTAAAATCTCCAGAACCACCATCATATATATCTCCTGCCCTCACTCATCATGTGAAACATCACCCGCCCTTGTAACAGAACACAAGGACGGCATATTTCTTTCAGTGTATATCCCAGCATTCTCTTCATGATGCTTCAGTGTTGAGACGCCTGTATTACAATCCATGCAACCGTGTTATATTACCACCCCGCGATCAGAGCTCGGACAAAAGAAATCAATATGACAAATAGAGTCGAAGAGTTGGGAAGAACCGGTAGTCCTCGATGGTTTCAACACTAATTAAACATGACTAGTGTAATTGTTAAAACCACCAGTTTATGCAGATTGGTTTGATGATGTAAGTTTCCGGACCTTCTATAATTAAAGAAATGCCTTGCAAAAACTTAAAAAGGAGTAAATTAGCAATTGCACTTAAATTGGAGTGCAATAAAAGAATGTTGTATTGCATATGAAGCAAAGATGAAATTGTTAAGGCAAGAATTTGTGTTATGACTTCTTGAATGCCTTTATCCTCTTCATAAAAACATAGAGATGAAATTGTTGAGGCAAGAATTTGAGGCTTCATAAAAGTATTCTTATGAGTTCTTGAATGTCTTCATCCTCTTCATAAAAGCATAGAGGATAAGTGCAACATTTAGTACTTTTATGTTATTTAAAAAATTATATATTACATTATTGAAAATTTTTTTAAAAAATCAAATTTAATTTTTAAAATATTTCTATGATATTTAATAATTTTTATTCCATTTCAAATTTTTAATTAAAAAATTAAATTCATAAAATATATGAAAAATTATAATTATAAACATATATCACTAATAAAATACCATACTTATATATGTATTATTGCATGATAATTTTTGTTATAATTATTTATTTTGAATTTTGAACGACTGTCATAGAATCAATTTGGACAGTATACTTGTCTCATCCTCATAGAATCCTAGAAAATTATAAGTTGTAGTCTACTCCAAAATCTAAGATAAAAACGCCTATCCATTTAATTATCATTATTTATATAATATGATATAATACTAGAAAACTAAATATATTTTTCATCATTTTGATAATGTAAATACTTGAAGCAAGAATGCATTATTGAGATTTTGTAGTTAGTATATATTTTTAATATTTTGTAATATATAAAAATTAAAAAGGTTTTATAAATCAATTTGTTATCTATCAAGTTATAGTTTTTAAAATTAGATTATTAGTATTATATTTATAAATAAAAAAATAAATCTCACATAATTTAATTTTAATATTTCAAAATATTAATCATGTTGTTTATCATGACATAGTGGGGAGAGGTTTTACCGAGTGAAAGAAAATTTAATTTATTATTTTCATAAAGGAAAAATGAGATCCATTATTGAATTATATCTCGTATCTCGTACCTAGCTCCATTGATGTGGTAAGCATTATGTGCCCAGTTAGTTGTTGGACTGCTACACGCTTTGATCCAAGTTGTAGTCGATGTTGATCTCTCAGTAGAACATATGTCTGTGCCAGTGCAAGTCACTTGGAACTTCTTGATTTAAATGTGAAATAGAAGAGGATGACAAATTCATATTCCCAAAAGTTGGGGACACTAAAATGTTTTGGGTAAGAACAAAATAGGGCCTTAAAATACCAATAAGTTTATGGCAATGTTGTATTCCAAGGAACACCTTGTGTCAAAATCTAGGTCAAACTAATTTGTAAAAATAGTTGTAGCCAGATACGTTTCAGAAGCTACATGGGAGCATAGGACATTGGCATTTCACTACCGGATTCGATTCCAGAGAACCAAAAACCACGAGGAAGGTTCATATCATTGATGATGTTTAACAATCCCAGTTTTAGCCTCTTTAGGAGGTTTTGTCATGTTTCTCTGATTTTTCTATGGAGAATACATGATCTTTGTTTCTGGGGATCTGCCTATAGAGGATCAAGAACCATGTTTCTGAGGAACCGCATATGGAGGATCCAGGATCTAGGATAATTTTTTCAGTTTGGAAGTGTCAGATTTTATGCTTGAGATGTCTTTCATACTTTCCAAAAATGTAAGTCTCAGGATCCTTAAAGAATACCAATTTTTTTTAACACACGAAAACATAAATTCAAAAATGTAAAAGGCACTGGAGGTTCTGCTTTATATTTGTTTCCGACTTGCCAGAAATCTAAAGCTTTAACACACATGAAAACATAAAATAAAAATGAAAATGGAAAACTGGGGGGCCCTAAAACCGCAACTTTTCCCTTGAAACCCACAAGTCTGAGTTTTTCATAGCCTGTCTGCATTCCTGAATTAGTGAGAGTGATTTCGAGCGAAATATTTTTAGAGATATGAATTATTGATGTTTTTAGCTCACGTTTTTTCTTGTGGTACTCGAATTGCACCCTGATGTGGCTAATCAGTTCTGGTTTGGAATTGGTGGAGGATCTGCTTGATATTTGTTTCTGGCTTGCTAGAAATTTCAAGCTATTGGATACTTAAAAAACATTTTTGTAAACACATAAGAAAACATAATATAAAAAATAAAGGTGGCAAATTGTTGGGGTCCTAAACCTTATCTTTTTCCTATAAAAAGCCCCTCTATACGTCTTAAAACAGACAAGTCAAAGATTTTAATAGCTTGTTTGCATTCCTGAGAACGATCTGGAACAAAATATTTTTGGAGATCTGAATTTTCAATGTTGTTGGCTCATGTTTTTATTGTGATACTGGATTCATCAACCTAGTGTGGTTAACCAATTACCGATGCAGGTTGGAAATGTAGATTTGTCAATTTGCACCGGAATCTCTAAGAAACTACCAGAGCCATTTCTGGAAGCTCCAAAACCGTTTCTAGTTGTAGGAAATGGCTCATGCCTGTAATGGTTAATAAAAAAAAATAGAAGAAGAACCTGTCGGAGGGAAAGGAGGATTGGGGGAGGGGCACATGCACATAACCTCTTCGATTTGAAGACCTGCTCTCTTACTACCTCAAAGGTGTGGCCTGGATATGGATCTACGTATTCTACATCATCCCTGAAATAAATTTTAGTTGAGTTTCGATCGTTGGTACTAATTGGGTTCTACTCCTAGCTTGTAACTTCATCTAATTCTGAATTCCGTTTCTTCATCCAGCCTCGAGCCTGGTTGAATGAAGGATTATCCATGACCAGAATGACAATGGTCTTAATGGGTCCATCAATGACGGATGTTTGAGATGAAAACAATATGAACATTGTTGTTACAATGAATAATATCGAATTGAGAGTTGTGAGCCTCTCTATTAGTGTCTTTTAATTCTATTTGCACTTCTTTGGCTTTGTTGCGAAGCTCGCTTGTTTGTTTATCTTATCTGATGATTTTGTCACAGTGATCCACACCCAAATGCATTGGTCTACTTTATACAAAGTGAAAGGTTTATTATTAAACAAAGCACATTCAAAAAAATCCACTGCTATGAGAGTAGAACGAACGAGAAAGAACTTGAACCAATTAATTTCTCCCTAGCGATTTCACCTCAGAAATTGACCACGCGTTGGTCATGTTTTACTTGTTGGGTATTTCCAATGCTTGACTACAAATTTGATTCAACATTGAATTTTCCCAATACATAATGCCAACACGACTTCTACACAGCGAATTTTCTTGCTGTCCATGTAGGATACAAGTCCATAATTCAAACAACGCAATTCCAAACCTCTAAAGGTCACAAATTTAACACACCTCGATCAATGATTTACTTGCTGGTGATTTCCTCCATTACTCAGTGTTCAATTCACCACTTGGATATGCTATATCGCTCAACACAGAGAACTGAGTATGGGGGGTGCATGATGATGCTCCCCAAATCTGTTGCAACGGGAGTGGTGAAAAAAAAACATAGCGAACGCGCACCCTTAAGACCATGTGCGCCCAAATGTTTGGTAAAGCCTCAAATCGCCAGGTAGGCATCCATGTAGGTCTTAAGAGCACGCATGCACGATTAGCACACATGCTCATTTAACATGCACGCACTATTAGTGTGTGGCATTAATAATGTACGCGCGCTTCTCTGTATATTAAAAATTGGGCCGAGGCCCATTTCTTACCCACCTTTCCCAATCTCACTAGTTCACCATTGTCTAAGAACGCTTGACGACCACAAGTGTGCATCGATTCCTCCACCAACGTCCCCCAATAATCATCTAGGTAATATTTGTATCCTCTAATTACAATTTTTTTTTGTATTTTCAATGGTTTTAAAAAAATATTTCAATGATTTAAAAAAAAAATACATTATAAAAATCCAAAAACTCAAACAATATTGTAACAAATTAATTTTGTTTAATTGTAGTTAATATCTACTCCATCAGAATGGCAGAAAACCAAGATTCAAACCCCCAAACAAACAACCCATCCACAGAAAACCCCGAACTAAGCATTAACCCCGAGGAGAACCCAAGCATGAAATCCCAAATAAACCAAAATTTACACCAATTAAGAAGCTTGGTTCAAGAACTTAGAACAATTAGGGAACCATTGAGACTCTCCCTAGCCACATTCCTCGACGACATCATGATGGAGCATCGGGGCATAGGCAGAATAGTCGAAATTAGTCGAGATGGGGAAAACTGACCAGAGGGAGTGCCAACGACCACTGGTGCGGGAGAGCAGATTGGCTTGTTGAAGTGAATGAGTCAAGCAGGAGCAGTCGGTATGCGACCAACAGAAGAAGCAACGAAATTCGAGAGTCGACAGGATGATTGATAGGCGACAGGGTGAGCGGAGAAGTCGATGGTCGACATGTTCTCGAAATGTGACTCCGACAGGTTTTGATTGGCAAAGCCTGAGAGTGAGAAGGGAAGCCGACAGGTATGTCGAAGGCTGATAGAAGACAGTAAGTTCAAGGTGATAAGACCGACTACTGTAGCAGTGTTAGAGGATGCGTAGAAGTCAAGCAGAGTACTTGGCAATAGTTCGGGGTTGATAAGGAAGTTATTGGAAGTTATTGCAGGTGGGTGAAGACGTGACAGATATTATCACAGACAGAGATTGTGCAGCACAGCAGGGGCACTGACAGTTGCAGGTCTGCAGGATCTGAGGGGATCAACAGATAGAGGATGCGTGTCTTGGGGGTCAGAGTGATCTCGAGAACAGCAGCAGTAGTAGAGTAGAAGGCCATGGAGTTTGGATCAGTTGGATCATGGGGCAGAGTAGACTTGGCAGCAGACAGAGCAGAGTTTCAGGGAGAAGATTGGTAGATTGAAGAGAACAGTCACACGTCTTCTGAATGCAGAGAAGATCGAGCCATAGCTCAGAGTTCCACAGTGAACCAGGAGAGGGTGACGGTCGACACACAGAGATAGCACACAATTACTTTTGTATTGTATTTGGATAGGGCCTTCAATAGTTAGTTAATTCCATTCCTTGCAAGTTGCATTATAACCGTTTCGGTAGAAGTAATACAAGCCAGCTTTTGGCATCCTGTTTACATCTTGTCTATGTGAACGTGTGTGTTTTGTGTAATTTGTTAAGCAAGAACCTTATTCTATAAGGTGTCTTACGTCAAGTGGTATCAAAGCTATAGCATCCTGACATTTGAGGGATATCCATATCAGAGCGTTAGAATCCTGTTAGTAGAAGAACGTCAGGAGGTATTGAGCCTACAAGTGCATTGAACAGCTCCAGCTACGGTTGGGTAGAGTTGTGCATGACTTGTTGAAGTTCAGTTGCGATTGGACAGAGTGGGAGTTTTATTCAAGGTTGAAAATGGCTCACAGAGGCGTTAACGTTCGAGGAGTTGGATGAAGAGCGCGTGGCGCAGCAGTCACAGTTGATCGTGAGATGTTCAACGAGTGCGTCCGAACAACGTGAACTTTGAAAAATGAAGTCACATCGATCAAAGAAAGCCAAAGGCATGGTTGTATTCCTGGTGCGTTAGACCACATCGACGAGGAAGTCGAAGAAGTGGAACCATGGGAAGCAGTAGGAGAAGAACCAGATGACAAACTAATCAAACTTCTGATGGATATGAGACGTCAAACAAAGATAGATGTATGTACCTACTTAGGAAGTCTGGATCCAGAAGACTTGATCGACTGGTTCATAGATACAGAGAAATACTTCGAAATAAAGCAGATCAAGGATCCTAAATGCGTTAAGGTTGCATGTATGAGGTTGAAGGGTCATGCCTCATTGTGGTGGGACAATGTGCAGGTTGACAAATCCAAGAAGGGAAAGGAGAAAGTCAAGTCTTGGGATAGGATGGTCGCCAAGTTGAAAGGAAAGTTCTTTCTAAATTACTATGTGATTTCCTTGTTCCGGAAATTGCAGAACTTTTGACAAAAAGAGATTACCGTGAAGGAGTACACGAGAGAGTTCTATAGATTGTCAATAAGGTTAGGTCAGACCGACGAAGGAGGAGAAGTTGTCGCTAGATACGTGAACACCTTGAAATATGCCATTCAGGATGAATTTAGCATGTCAAGATTTAGAGCGGTCGGTGAAGCCTACCAGTTAGCTCTGAAGGAAGAAGAGAAATTGTTGTGAAAATCCGCAGCGACCAGAGGTAGGATGATTGGTCGAGGTGCGAAGACTGTTTCCGCGAAAGGCCAAAGTAGCGGATACAGGAAGGAATCTGTTGAAGAGAATCAACGGATGGAAGGGACATCGACAAGGGAGAAAACACAAGAAAGATGAAACGATAGTCGTGAAAAATACGGTCGAGGTGCATATTGTCGAAGTGGTCCATCCAACAGAAAAGGAGCTAACAGACCAGAAATAATCTATTACAAGTGTCAAGGAGCAGGACACAAGGCATATGAATGCCCAGAGAACCTACATGTTGTAGAGGAGTCAAAACCTAGATGTCGAAGAGATGAGCAAGTCGACAAGAGGACATAATCGGCATCCGACAACAGTGAGGATGGTAAGAAGAAGAGTCGGGCCATGACATCCAAGAAGAACTGGTTTTGGACAAACAACGCGACGAGAAAGAACCTACACAGCGAAAGGCAATCTTTCGAACTAAGTTGTGAATCGACGAATGGCGTTGCAAGACCATAGTTGATGGTGGAAGCACTAGGAATCTTGTGTCGACAGAGGTGATCGACAAGGAAAGGTTAAGATATCATGGTTGTAGAAAGGACACCATGTGAAGGTGACCAGACAGTCCCTGATTAACTTCAGAGTCGAAGGATTTGAAGATAGTGTACTATGCGACGTAATCCCAATGGACACGTGCCATTTGTTGTTAGGAATACCATGTAAATATGATCAGAAGATGATCTATGATGGTTGAGGAAACACAGTCACGGTGTGGAAGAATGGCGTACAAAGGATTCTTAAGCTGAAGTCGGAGGAATGGGATGACTATAAGCACGGCGAGAGTGACTTTTGGGAAAAGCGAGTGTTGATGTGTTCAGTGAAATAATTCCTCGCGGAGGAGGAAAAGCAATCGGGGTCTTTTTCTATCATTCCGAAAGGATCATGTGTCAAGAGGTCGACAATGGAGAAGATTCTGGTTGAAGTCGAAAAGATGCTTGACGAGTTTCAAAGCATAGTAGTCGATGAGACACCGACGGGATTGTTGCCGACAAGGAGCATATCCCATTAGATCGACTTGACTCCAAGGTTGAGTCTTCCAAACAAAGCACCGCATAGGATGAGTACGATAGAAGGTCAGGAACTCAATCGATAGGTCCAAGAGTTGTTGGATAGTGGATTGATCAGAGAAAGTCTGATTCCATGTGCGGTACCAATAGTATTAGCGCCGAAGAAAGGTGGAGAATGGAGAATGTGTACAGAATCCAAAGCCATCAACAGGATCACGATCAAGTACCGGTTTCCATTGTCAAGGATGGACGACTTGATGGATTTCCTGACTGGAGTGAAGTACTTCACAAAGATAGACCTGGAGAGCGGTTATCACCAAATTTGGGTTAGAGAAGGAGATGAATGGAAAAGAACATTCAAGACGAAAGAAGGGTTGTATGAGTGGTTAGTCATGCCGTTTGGATTGACTAATGGACCCAGTACATTCATGCTATTGATGAATGAGGTATTGAAACCATTCTTGGGAAAGTTTGTCATAGTCTACCTAGACGACATTCTGATTTTTAGTTGAACCAAGACAGAACACTTGGACCATATTCGACATGTATTGCATAAGTTGTAGGAAGAGAAACTGATGGTGAACCTGCAAAAGTGTTTCTTCATGAAGGAAGAACTGGTGTACTTGGGATTTATAATCTCGGGAAAAGGGTTGGTGATGGACCCAGAGAAGGTGAAGGCAATATTGGATTGGCTAGAACCAACAAGTGCGATTCGAGTAAGGAGTTTCCATGGACTTTCCAGTTTCTACAGGAAGTTCATTCGGGGATTCAGTCGGATTTTTGCACCTTTGACAGAGTGCATGAGGAAAGGGGAGTTCAAGTGGACGGAGACTGCCCAGTGATCTTTTGACAAGTTGAAGGAAAAGGTCACTGAAAGCCCGGTGTTAGCGCTCCCAGATTTCGACAAAGTTTTCCAGGTCGATGGCAACGCAAGTGGAACGACAATTGGAGCAATGTTGAACCAGGAGGGCCGACCAATTGCATTCTTCAGTGAGAAGTTGGATGATGCAAAGCAGAACTATTCGGTCTATGACCAGGAATTCTATGCTATTGTCCAGGAATTGAAAAAGTGGAGGCATTATTTATTTCCCAAGGAATTTGTGTTATACACAGATCACCAAGCACTGCGGTATCTGAATACTCAGTCGAAGTTGAATCAACATCACATGAAATGGGTCGAATTCTTGCAGGGATATACCTTCATGTTGCGACATAGGTCCGGCAAGTCGAACAAGTTTGCCGACGCGCTGAGTCTAAGAGTTGCATTATTGAACACGAAAACAGTTCAGGCCATAGGAATAGAGTCGATGAAGACAGAGTATGAGACCGACGAGGATTTTGCGAAAGCATGGGAAGCTTGTCGTGAACCTTGGAGTGTCGACAAGACTCCATACTTGGATTATTTTATCCAAGAGGGATACCTATTCAAGGAACAACAGTTGTGTATTCCCAGAGGATCCATAAGAGAGAACCTAATACGAGAATTGCATAGCGGTGGATTAGCAGGTCATTTTGGCATCGACAAGACCAAGGCATTGGTCGAAGAGAAGTATTATTGTCCAGGAATGACGACAGATGTCGGAAAGTGGGTTCGACAATGTAGAGTTTTCCAGTTAGCAAAAGGAAGAATTCAGAATACGGGATTGTATACACCATTACCTGTACCGAATACCCCATGGGAACACCTGAGCATGGATTTTGTGTTAGGATTGTCGAAGACGCAGCAAGGGAGCAACTCAATCTTTGTTGTAGTCGACAGATTTTCAAAAATGGCATACTTTATTTTGTGTTGGAAGACAATTGACGCCACAAGCATTGTTGTACTATTCTTCAAGGAAGTAGTTAGATTGCATGGGTTACCGAAGAGTATCACATCGGACAGAGATACCAAGTTTATGGGGCATTTCTGGAGAACCCTATGTAAGAAAATGGACACGAGGTTGTAGTTTAGCTTAGCATATCATCCGCAGACAGACAGACAGACCGAGGTGGTGAAAAAAAGTTTGGTAAACCTTCTAAGGTGTTTGACAACCGACAGACCCAAGCAGTGGGAGAATGTGTTGGCACAAGCAGAGTTTGTATACAACAATTATGTGAATCGGTCGACAGGTTTGATCCCATTCTATATTGTTTAGGGAAGAATCCCACATGGAGTGGTGGATTTGGTCAAGTTACCGACAGAAACTAGGAAAAGCACAGATGCAGAATCATTTGCAGAGCATATGAAAGAAGTGCATGAAGATGTGCAAAAGCACATAGAAAGAGTAATGTGGCATACAAGTTGAGAGTCGACAGGAAGAAGAGGCTACAGTCATTCAGCGAAGGAGACTTACTCTATGCACATTTGCAGAAGGAGAGATTTTCGATGGGGACATATAACAAGCTAAAGCTGAAGACGATTGGACCATGTAAGATTCTGAAGAAGATTTCGGACAACGCTTATGTGTTGGAGTTGTCGAATGACTTGAGCATTTCACCAACATTCAATGTCTCAGATATATACAAGTTTGAAGAAGGTTCAAGCAGTAGAAGCGAGGAAGTGTCGAAGATCAGTTGGATAGAGCAAATTCCAGATCAATGGAAAGAAGAAATCACAGAAGTAATAGAGGAACGTAAAGTCGAGCGTACGCGCAGTTCGCGAAGGAAGGAATACTTAATGCAATGGAAAGATGATGAGTTGTAGGAGGTGACATGGATTTCCGAAGAAGAGTTCAGGAGATTGACGGGGTAGTCGATTTCTTTTTCACCTGGGGAGTCTGATGCAGGAGCATCGGGACCTAGGAAGAATAGTCGAAGTTAGTCGACATGGGGAAATCAGACCAGAGGGAGTGCCGACAACCACTGGTGTGGGAGAGAAGATTGGCTTGTCGAAGTCAATGAGTCGAGCAGGAGCAGTCGGTATGCGACTGATAGAAGAAGCAACGAAATTCGAGAGCCGACAGGATGGTCGATAGGCGATAGGGTGAGCGGAGACGTCGATGGTCCACATTTAGTCGAAACGTGACTCCGATAGGTTTGGATTGGCGAAGCCTGAGAGTGCGAAGGGAAGCCGACAGGTATGTCGAAGGCTGACGGAAGACAGCAAGTTTTGAGGTGATAAGATCGACTACTGTAGCAGTGTGAAAGGACACGTAGAAGTCAAGCAAAGTACTTGGAAACAGTTCGGGGTTGATAAGGAAGTTATTGGCAGTTAATGCAGGTGGGTGAAGATGTAACAAATATCGCTACAGACAGAGATTGTGCACCACGAAAGGGATGCTGACAGTTGTAGGCCTGCAGGATCTGAGGGGATCGACATACAGAGGATACGTGTCTCGGGGGTTGGAGTGATCTCGGGAATAGTAGCAGTAGTAGAGTAGAAGACCAGGGATTTTGGATCAGTTGGATCATGGGGCAAAGTAGACTTGGAAGTATACAAAGTAGAGTTAGGGGAGAATATTGGTAGATTGAATAGAACAGTCACACGTTATTCAAATGCAGAGAAGATCGAGCCATAGCTCAGAGTTCTGTAGTGAACCAGGAGAGGGTGACGGTCAACACACTGAGATAACACACAGTTACTTCTGTATTGTATTTGGCTAGGGCCGACAATAGTTAGTTAATTCCATTCCTTGCAGTTTGCATTGTAACCGTTTCGGTAGAAGAAATATAAGCCAGCTTTTGGCATCCAAATATACTTGTTTTCAATAAGACACTCACTATTTGAGGTGAGTAACAAATTTACACCTATCAAGAAAAATTATAAACTTTATCATACCCTTTTAACAAATAACAATCTACACAAAAGGCATGTTTTATTCTTCAATTAAGAGTTTTTCATTAGTGGTCTCAAGGAGGAAATTAGAGCACAAGTTACAATGCAACACTCATCTACTTCACTGGAATCCCATTAGAGATCTAAATAAGTTGAGATGGTGAACAATAAGCCAAAAGACCCTCATTCACTTCTCGCACTTGCTCTCCTTTGGAAACTACCACCAAGCCCTCCACCTCTCAACCCTTGATAGTCCAAAAGTTGTTCCTAAAAGAGATGATAGAACACCAACACCTAAAACTTTTCTATAATTGTGATGAGAGGAATGTTAAAGGGCATATATGTAAAGAAAAAAATGATTTCATATGGATGTATTCCCCCAATACCACTCAAAAATACATCCTAGTAGAATACAATCCTAAATTGAATTTGAATAGCCAACCCCTCCCACTCAAGAAGAAATAACCTTGCAAGCTCCTTCTGAGGAACCCCAACTTTCTTGCCATGATTAATCTAGATATTTTGCACCCCGGTCTCTAAAGTTAATTGGTTACAACAAGAACCACAAAGTGATTATTTTGATTGAGTACAATGGTGGCACCCACAATTTTATTCTTAGGAGAGTGGCCAAAGAAGCCTATTGTTATGTACATTGCATACCTAATTTTCAAATTATGATAGCCAATAGTGGTATGTTGAAATGTGGAGACCAATGCGAAAATGTGAAACTTCAAATGGGAAAGGATCATCTCAAATCTCACATGTTTTATATTGAAATGAGTGGTTGTGATGTAGTTCTCAGTGTAGAATGGTTATGCATTTTGGGACCCATCACCATGGATTTCAAGGATTTATATGTGAGCTTCACTAAGGATAGGTAGAAACAGACCCTCAAGGGGATTAAATCCAATTCCTCTAAAATGATTAGCTCTTGCTATATGGAAACGTTATTGGAGAAAGGGTAATCCAACATTACTACACAATTCAATGCCATACAAGTGGTGGAAAATCTCCCACAAGAGATTCACCTTGATTTATTGTTGGTCTTATATAAACATCAATAGGTATTCAAAACATACCATGGCTTATCACCTTCATGTGGTGAGAATGACCATGGTATCCCCTTAGTTACAGAGATTTAGCCACCCAATGTGTCTCTTTATACGCATCCTTTTGGATAGAATAATGAAATATAAAAGATCATTTAGGAACCACTAGAGTATGGAGTCATACATCCCAATCCCAACCCTTACTCATCCCCAATGGTCATTGTTTTAAAGAAAGAAGGTAATTGGAAAATGTGGACCCTATTTTTTGGGCTCTCAATAAGTTTCCCATTAAGGACTGTAGGGTACCCAAAGTGATGGTAAAAAATTAGTGGTCAACAAGTACTTAAAAAACTATTTGTGATTCTTCACTTCCGCAAAGTTGCACCAATGGGCATATTCACTTCCCATTGCATAATGGTGGTACAATACCACTTATCATGGACCTATAAAAATGGCACCATATGAATCTATTTATGACCAAAACCCCTTTTTCATGGTTTTGTATTGACCAAGCACCTCCAAGGTTCATGTAGTTGATAACAAACTTCATTCCAAAGAATCCATTTTCCACACACTTAACCTAACAATTTGGTTTTGGATCAAAATAAAAAGAAGCAATAAGTTGACCATCATCACTTATAGCATTCTTTCACATAAGGGGATCAAGTGTTTCTTTTCCTTCAACCCTATAAACAAACATCCCTCAAGATAAAATCCACTAGGAACTAGCACCAAAGTTCTATGGACCCTATAAGATCATTGAATGCATTGGACAAGTTGCCTACAAGTTGTCTCTTCCAGACCACTCAAGGATTCATCTTGTGTTTCTAACTCTGTCATATGTCTTGTCTAAAGAAAGTAGTAGGATCAAATTGTAGGTGCAAACTAGCTTACTAGAACTTAATGAACAAGGGTATCTTTGGCTCTAGTTGGAAGCAATATTCGATACTAGAAAGTATCAATTATGCAACACACTATCCCAGAAGTACTAATCTAGCGGGAAACATATGTAACTAGAAAATTCCACATGGAAACAATGACTATTCTGCAACAATTTCTCCATTTCGATCCTTGAATACAATACTTCTTTTGAAGGTGGGGCGCATGCTAGGGTCCTACTCTAACCTCCATACTTTAGGGTAGTTAGGAGTTAGTCAATTAATATACGTGGTCATCTTCCTTGAATAAGGCCCATTAGATAATTAGTGGATAATTATTGAATTTGAAAGGGTCCTCTTTATCAAATAAGGCCCACTAGGTAGTTGGTACTCATTAATTATGTGACCACAAGTATTTAGGGTTTTTCTATTGAGAATCTATTAAAGATCTAAGAGGTTATGAAATTTTTTTTTGTCAAGTATTGTTGTAATTGGAGCTTTGCTTAGTGAGAGGTCACACTACCTTAAGAGGTAAGTGAACATTATTTTGTTTCTTTGATAATCATTGATATGAGGACATATTTCATATATTTCATCTTATTTGTCTCTTGTATCTATTTTTTTGCATTTATATTCTATGAATACCTTGCATGTAATTCAAGTCTAAGGGTTTATGATCAATACATTAAATGTCATGTTACTCTAAACTCAATAAACTAGGGTATTTATCACCATAAGGGTTGCTTTCCAAGCAATCGAGATGGAGAGAAATTTCCCACAAAAGATCAAAGACCAATTCCTAAGGAATTTCGACAAAGGAAAAAAACCAAAGAAAGCATTTTAGAGTTTCAAATTTTCCTCCCATGGGATGTCATTTGCGCTAAGGAATCCCTAGGTGAGAATGTATGTTTCCAACATCGAAACCCCCTCATATAAGGAACCATGCAAGAAATGACTTATTAGGTTAAATAAATGGCTTCCATGGGTTGCATAGTCAAAAAATGCCTAGATTGTTTTTTCAATTTGATGGGCCAAAGTTTTATTTTAGGTCATTGTCTAAGACAAGTTTCTAAGAAAACCACTTGAAACCATCAATGGAGTGGTATTTAGTAAAAACTTTCAACATGTTTGACTTGCAATCCTTCCACCAAACCTGGGACCTATAACCCAGGTTTGATGAAAAGAGAGCCAAGGAATAACTCCTTAACATTATCTAGGTTCAGTGGGTTTAGGTTGACTTACTCTAAACCTAGTTTTTAATTTAATTTAGAGACTTAAAGACATCATTAAACAATTGCATAATGTTAAATGCGTAATGGAATACAACATAGTGTAACACACTTTAGAATAATAATAAAAGTAATCATATCATTTTACAAATTAAACAATTAATAATCAAACAATACAATTATATAAAATTAAAAAACCTATAAGCATGACACAATAAGCATTCATATAATATATGAGAGAGATTTGTTTAATATAGACATTTTATCATCCTTAGAAGAAGGTTACAAAATTGAGTTGTGAACATAGAGCAATGAGTTAACATATGATAAAAGCTTGTGTAAGAGGTGTTGTTGATGCTTAGTATCACATCCATGTACAAATAGAATAAATTTACATGTTTATACAAGTGAGAGGTATGACTATCGTTATATAAAGTATGTGTTTGGTGATTTTATTGAACATTATATTTAAGATTGATCATTGTCTCAATCATAAAATCAAATATGAAATTGCGAAGATTGATCATTGTCTCATTCATAAAATCAAATATGAAATTGTGAATATTAATTCATTTTAAGTTGGTTATTGGTTTTAACACAAGTTTGTATATGACTTTATCAAATTCAATTATTGATTATGATATATTTGTGAAATATGAAATTGTGAGTATTAATTGATTTGAAGTTGGTTATTGGTTTTAACACAAGTTTGTATATGATTTTATCAAATTCAATTATTGATTATGATATATTTGTGGTGAATTGTTGTCAAAATTATGTAGAAATATTAATGTTTACATAGATATTAAGCTCGATATAGGATCTTTGTTATTCACACAGAATGTTTAGCAAAAAATGTTGGATTAGCTTAAGCTAGGGATTATGGAAGCTAAGATGCCAACATAGACTTCACATAACTATGTTAATGCACTTTTTCAAGTAGATAAGGTAACCTCATTTTCTGAGCAATGGTCACAATATTGTGGAAGGGTTTTTTAAGTTGGTTCCAAGTGTAAAATAACCATAAATCAATTACTAACAATCTGAATTTTTTACTTTTTAAATATGTTTGATGATTTTGAGATTTTTTTTTTTATCAATTGTGAGCTTGAGGAAAGGCTTTAGAACTTTGTAGTGTGTGATCCCTTCTAGTGAGAGTGACATTATTATATAGATAAGATTAATTAATGCTATATCTTCCCTAGCTTACCTAGCAAAGCACATTACAGATATATAATGTTACAAAACATCATACAGTAACGCTTCTTTAAAAGAGTTTATATTGGTATTTTCTGCGGAGCATATTCATCATGAGCACATTGTTCATCGGTAGATGAAGGGATAAGTGATTTCCAGTGAGGCGAGAGCAGATTTGGTGTGGCATTTTCATCACAAGCATATATAGTTCATTTTTAGTTATATATATAGTTCATTTTTAGTTATAGGAGATGATTTCTAAAAAGGAAAGGGCAAACTTGGTGTAAACAGTCATAGCAACCATGAACAGAATAATAAAACTCGGAGCTTACAAAACAATATAGGGCAACATAATAAGCAAAATCACGAGTATTATGGGGAGTAATTTATCGTTATTCCCAGCAGATTATGTATGAGACTTGAAGCCAGCACGTGGAATATATGGGTATAATGGAAGTCTGGAGTCTATAGAATACCACATCGGTAGCTGGGTTCTGCATAACCCAACTATGATCAAACCCATATCTCCCAACTAAACTCAAACCCATATGATAAAAGAAATTGAGAAGTGCCTGTTGTTGATGAGATCCTTTTAAAGGCTGCAAATGGGATTTCAAATCTTCCACTGATTTCAGAGTCAATCTTACACTCATATTCAAAAGAAGAAAATTGAACAAAGCTGTTCATAGCAACTACCTGTCACGATCTGAGAAAGGAGACGTGTGAATACCTGTGTATCAGGTTCAGTAAAAATGACAGTTGGGGGATTTGAACCCACGCCCTTTCGGACCAGAGCCTAAATCTCGCGCCTTAGACCACTAGGCCAAACTGTCGCATATGAAATTTTGTTTTATCATAATTTCTCCGTAGCAATTATTGTAATATTTGCAGAACATAGAAAACAACACACTACTTTGCATTCACAAGCTAGCGCAAGAAAAAAAGTTCCACAAACATCCACAGATTTCTGTGCATTTTGTAGGTAGTAAGCCTGAAAGAAGGAAGAACAATGCTATGAATATGCTTGGTTTCAACTCTTGCTTCTTTTATCACAATCAATAACTTTATTCTCTGCACTAAGACATTCACAAATCGAAATTTAGCACGTTTCTTGATATGCTTTTATCAGTTACCCATTCCTAGACATGAATCCATAAAGTTCAAAGGCAAAATGACATACGCAGACCATAGCCTTTGTACAAACCAGGGAAGAACGGTGACAGAGCGCAAGAAGTTAGGAAGCATGCTGATAAATCTTTAATGGTTCTTCCCGTTGGAATGTGATAATTAGGATCCCTGAATTCCATAACCGCAACACTGCTTACAGGTCAATGAACTAATAGCAAGAAGGAAAGAAATAGCAGTGATTTTGATAAACAATTCAAAAACTTCTCCAGCTTGCTAGGCAAAGAGTTACCTATTTTAAAGGCAGCAGTTCAGTAAAAGAAATCATTGATCTGAGAGCAAATGGTGGCAATAAAATTAGAGTTTTATTTGCAAACAATGTTTCATAAAGCAATTTAAGTGAACTCGGTCTTGCACGGACAAACTGAAATTTACAGAATATTAAAATGTGATGCAATAATTTTTAAATAAATATAAGGTAACTTTCAACAATTTAACAATGAAGAGTCTTCAAAGTTTCAAAACCTTTCCGATCAGAGCCTAAATCTGGCGCCTTACACCACTCGGCCAAACCGTCACTTTGTAACTAACCCCGAGCCTAATTCTGGCGCCTTAGACCACTAAGTCAAACTGTCACTTTGTAACTAACCCCGAGCCTAAATCTGGCGCCTTAGACCACTAGGTCAAACTGTCACTTTGATAGACATAATTTTGTTTATCACAAAACAAATACAAACTTTTTTTCTCCATCGCAATAAACAGGCGTAGAAATCGAACCCCGTACCTCTCACATGCAAAGCGAGCGCTTTACCATGTGAGCTACATCCCCTACGATTTTAGACATGCTGTAACTCCAAAAAAAGTGTCTGGATTAATTATATACTGTTTATCTTCACACAAGATAAAATCCATTAACCTAGGGGAGAGGCTCCTATTGTTGTGCGGGAACCAGTAGTGGTCATGGTTCCCATCACATCAACCACCCAAATCTTGCATATGACAAAGCAGATTAAAAAACATTAAACAACTTATTTTTGCACATATATATATTATATTAAGTCCAAAATAGGAGTAAAAACTGATTGGGACCCAGCTCACAGTATTCAGTCCATTTAATGCCAACATTAAAAACCATCCAGTCCAATTGAGAATCCACTCTGTCTTGTCATTAATTACAAATTAAACATCAAAAAACCCTCTCAGCCTCAATCTACTAAGTACATCCTGGGCATCACATCAGCCCTCATGAACCACAACTGGAGAAGCAACAATCAAGCAGCAGGATCCAGTGTTCCATCACCCAGTACCACCTGCACACTGCAAGGGGAAAGGAGGGTCAGCATCTGGTACAGAGTTATTCAACAACTCACACATGCAACCTCAATAAATGCCCCAACCCACTAAAAAAATCAAATCACCCATTAAAATTCATGAAATCCAAAGGAGCTGCCAACCTCTACGAATGCCCAAAAGCACAAATGCATTAAACTCTACAAATAAAAAAATCTTAAAAATCCATTAAACCATTAGATCAGCAAACAGAATTCCAACTACTGTCCTCTACGAATGCCCTCATAGAATTCGAACTGCCATCCTCTACGAATGCCATAAACTCTGCAAATAAAAAAATTCATTTCATCCATTAATCTGAACATTAAATCAAGCATTGCACTGAACCCAAGCAGCTGTCCAGCAGCAAAGAGCACATGGATCATGCAAACCCACATCTCTAGCCATTGGATCGGTGCCAAATCAATCCCAGCCTCCCATTCCCAGAATTAACCCTTCAATCCATGTCATTTCCCCTATGCAATCTTTTTCAACATAAAAAACTATAAACCAACCTCTTTGCACACAATTGAACCCATTTGCATCCATTCAATTCATCAACAGCCCAGCAGTGCGTGCATGTATCAGCCAGGACTCAGCCAAGCAGTGCGTTTATCAGCCAAGCAGTGCATTTAACAGGCAGGACTCAACCATCCATCAATAGCGCAAAGGTTGTGTGCACAGTGTCAGCCATACATCAACAACCCAGCAGTGTGTGCACTGTGTGACAGGTATGTACAGTAACCTACTTGTTGAAAGGAACATGAAAACTATTTCAATTACTTTTAATATCCATAACAATATGAAAATTATTTACATAATCTCTATGCTTTTGTATAGTTCCATTGATATCCTGACTTTCGAAGCAGTGTAGTTTACATAATCTCAAAGCTTTTGTCAACAATAGTATCATGGCAATAAGTGCAATAAAACCAAAATAGACTATGGAAAGAGTGAAAGCATCAGAGCAATTGATGATCAAACTCTTATAATTAATAGTTCAGTGACATCTATGAATAGTTCAGTAGCTAAAAAATGAGATCACGGGCAGTATATTAAGAGACTCAGGCGAGCAGAGCAGGGGTGAGTTAACACTGGGAGAAGCTATATTCATATGAACATTTCAATACCAGCCAAGCAAACATTAAAATGGCCACAATCAACATACAGACATGATAGCAGTGTGATAGTAGTGTTACTCGCTTCTCTTGAACAAGTCCACATTTTCTCAATTTTCAAACCTGATATTTCACTTAAGAAGCAGAAATATAATACTAATCAGATCTATACAGGGGTTTAACAACAACTCAACTACAGGGAAATATTCAGTAGCAGCAATGGCAACCCTACTAACAGTAGTAATAGTAACAATAAAATCACCAATTGAAAACCAGTTTGTAACCCCAGCCAACAACATACAGACATGATAGCAGTGTGATAGTAGTGTTACTCGCTTCTCTCTAACAAGTCCACATTTCATAATTTTCAAACCTGATATTTCACTTAAGAAGCAGAAATATAATACTAATCAGATCTATACAGGGGTTTAACAACAACTCAACTACAGGGAAATATTCAGTAGCAGCAATGGCAACCCTACTAACAGTAGTAATAGTAACAATAAAATCACCAATTGAAAACCAGTTTGTAACCCCAGCCAACAACATACAGACATGATAGTAGTGTGATAGTAGTGTTACTCGCTTCTCTTTAACAAGTCCACATTTTCTCAATTTTCAAACCTGATATTTCACTTAAGAAGCAGAAATATAATACTAATCAGATCTATACAGGGGTTTAACAACAACTCAACTACAGGGAAATATTCAGTAGCAGCAATGGCAACCCTTCTAACAGTAGTAATAGTAACAATAAAATCAACAATTGAAAACGAGTTTGTAACCCCAGCCAAGAACACATAACTAACATCCTCCTTTGAATTATTATAGAGATATTGGAAAGAAGAGAGTCCTAAACAACTTACCTTAGTTCTAGTATTTTGGGAGGACACATGTAGCTAAATCTTAGGAGATGCTGGCTCAAATCTAGAGAATAGTTTCCTCCTCCATTGTTAAGCAATTGACAAAGTGAAAATTATTAAAACCACGAAAACTCCATACCAGACTCAACCATTGCGTTACTCAATATTCCATCTTTGTTCTCATTTGATCAATCACATTTCTCCAATCTTTCAAAGCATGCTTCCCTAAAAAAATGGAATCCCCAGATAAGTGCAAGAATTTCATTCAGCATTGAAATCTTAAACATGAGCAATTTTGTGGATTTGTTTGTAATTCCATTGCATAAGGATCTATAATACTCACATGTTATTTATCTGGATGTTGCAGATTCTCATAGCCATGCCAAGAGTCAATATTGCACGTCGCACAAGGAACACAAGGAAGCGGGGTACCCAGATACAATGCACATCATCGGATGACAAAAGTGCCTGTGTTCCAAATGACAACATTGTTACATCAAATTCTGAGAATGGTCCTATGGAAGATGTAGATGCTGTGGTTCCACCATCAATGACAGAGCCATCGCCACCAACAGTTCCAGCATCGCCCATTCTCCCACCATCTTCCACAGTGCAAGGTGCCATTTCAACGAAGAAAATCAGTGCAATTAGAGGATGGACCAAAGAAGACATGCTGGCTGCAATTGACGATGTCGAATTCAAGGGGTTTTCTGTTAGAGCAGCGGCCAAAAAACATGGGATTGCAGCCACGTCAATCCATTACTGGATAAATGGCCTGACCCATACCAAGAGGAGAGGCCCTCTTACAGTCATGACTGAACAAGAGGAGGAGGAGGTAGTGGTGTGGTGCAAGGAGATGGCCGAATTGGGACATGGGCTAGAGTTGATACAACTGAAATCAACTGTTGCTCAAATTTGTCAGGGGAGGCCAAACCCATTCAAAGATGGGTTCCCAGGTAAGTCTTGGTGGGCTGGTTTCAAAAAAAGGCATCCAGAGCTAGTGCTACGAACTGCAGAGGGTTTGGACAGAGACAGGGCATTGAATCTATGCCCCACGGTTGTTTCCAAGTTCTATGACACTCTTTCTTCTGCATATGAGAAACACTCTTACAGTCCAGACCATATTTGGAACTACGACGAGACAGGGTTACAGGCAGGAAGGAATTGTGGCATGCGGGTCATTGCAAAGAGAGGGAGCAGGAATGTGCCGAAGATTCTGCCCAAGAGCAGGGAGTGGATAACCATTCTATCATGTGTGAATACAATTGGCTCAGCAATCCCGGGGTTTTATTTGTTCAAGGGCAAAACTCAGCTACAAAACTATATCCAAAACTGTGAACCTGGGGCGTGCATGGCTGCACATCCCCATGCATGGATGACTAAAGAACTTTTCCTGAATTGGCTTTTCCACTTTGCAACATCCGTACCAGGCAGTGTCTCGCCTGAAAACAGACACCTGTTGGTTTTAGATGGCCATGGCAGCCACATTGCTGTGCAAACCATCGAGGAGGCAAACAGGTTGGGAATTGACTTGTTAACACTTCCTGCTCACACCACTCACAGGTTGCAGCCCCTGGATGTGAGTGTGTTTGGGCCTTTCAAGGCTTATTTCAGGTCGGAACGTGCTGCATGGATGGCTCAGAACCCAGGGGTAGAGGTAAAGAGGTTTGAGTTAGCTGAGCTTGCAAGCAAGGCTTTCAAAAGGGCTCTCACACCCTCCAATATCAAGGATGGATTTAGGCGAACAGGTATCTGGCCATTGAATTATGATGCTCTTATGCATGACACTCAGTGTAGCCAATCATTTGATGTGGATGGCCAAGAAGCTGGCGAAGATCTTGAGGATGTCGAAGACCAATTGGATGGCCAGCAAGAGGCAGATGCTGTGGACAACATCATGTCCCTTTCTCAAGGAAATTGCGAAGGAGTTGGTGCTTCTGACCATGATGAACAGGTCTATGAAACACAATTCGATGATGATGCAGCAGAAGATAACATGGGTTTAGGTGGTCCAGCCAGCACACAAGTGGATGCTGGGGCAAATATAAATGTGGTCGATGGTTGTCGTAGTCCAGGCAGCCCCAATCACACATTGTCAATGCCAACCCAAGTATCTCAACCATCATGGATGGCAGAGGCCATGATGAACTTGAACAGACACATTGGTGATTCCACCAGCGATGAAAGCATGAATATGCCTTCGCAGCCAAATGAGATTGTCCATTTTTATGTTGATGGTGGGTTGGTAGCAGATCCTAGCATAGACAACGAGGATGCAGCTGAAGAATATACCGCAGCAGAAGAACCTCTCATAGCTGAAGAACCACTGCCAGGGAACACACCAAGGCTTGGCAGATTCCTAAAGTTGCCAATGGAGAGAGTGTCAACGCAAGGAAGTGAAGGACAGACAGACATTCTCCGATTGGGCCAGAGTTCACAACTGCTCACTTCAGAAGAGTACATGAGCCTCTTGGTTGAATCTGAACGAAAGAAGAAAGATTTGCAGGAATTAAAACAAAGGAAGAAAGATCTTGCAAAGGAAAAGAAGGAAGCAAGGATGATTGCAGCTGGACAGCGGGCACAGGAAAGGATTGCAAGAGAGGTTAATCGACAAGAAAAAGCGCACCAGAAGCAGTTGGCAAGGCAAGCAAAGGAAGCGAGGAAGGTGCAACAGATGAACCAAAATAGTGCATCACAAATGGAGGAAAGGAATGTGATGGCTGATACTATTAGAACAACTAGTGAAAGGGACATGATGCAAGGATCATTAGAAGCGTTTGCAAGCAGTGCACGATTCTACCAGGATCTTATTAACATTCAGATACCCCGCTATAATCCTGCAGGTTTACACCCCAGCTCTATTCCTACTACTGCAGGGTCCCATCCTATGTTAGCTTATCGAATACCAGCAAATATTCCAGGGGTCCCATGCACAAGTCAGGTCTATGGCTATTCAATTCCTCCTTGGTTGCAAGGAGTAAATTGGCCTCAATCTGTTTCCACCAACCCCACCCTTCCTAATCAAACATGCTCGGTAAGATCACCCCACTTGTCTCAAGCTGGAAACCCTACAGAAAATGATGTGGGAGGTGACGAACCTCTTCAAGAATAGGGTAGAAGGTGTATGGACCAACCAAATGGTATTCTGTGATCAATTTATTTTCTTTTTGTGCAGCCCCAATCAAGCATGGTGAGGGCGTGATATACCTAAATCCCAGTCATTGACATCTACTGCAAGCAAAGGCATTGTTTTGACTTCTACTTCAGACAGAGGCGGTGTATAGACCAACCAAATGGTAGTTTGTGATCAAGGCATTTTCTTTTTGTGCAGCCCCAATAAAGCATGGTGAGGGCTTGATATAACCTAAATCCCAGTCATTGACATCTACTGCAAGCAGAGGCATTGTTTTGACTTGTACTTCAGACAGAGACGGTGTATAGACCAACCAAATGGTAGTTTGTGATCAAGGCATTTTCTTTTTGACTTCTACTTTCAAACAGAGGCATTGTTTCGACATCTACTTCAGATAGAGTTATTGTATTTGTATTTCAGTACTATTGCTATAAAGTGCAGTTGTTTAATTATAAATGAGCAGTTCTTATTTATTTATGTTTTTTTCCATAAACAAGGAAGTTAACCATAAGCATTGAGGTTGGTGTTACACACAACTTGACATTGTGGAGAGCACAAAGTAAGGTCTAATGGAGAAGTTGGGTCAAATTCTCTATACTCATATACCATTTAAGTAGATATACAACATGAGCATACATCATTCTACTTTGTCTAAAAAAATTTCATTGTAGATTCAAGTCTGATAATGCCAAAATAGTAGGTCATATATGCTCTAATAATGCCATTCTACTTACTATGGGAAACAGCACCAAGGTGGATAACATTGCACAGGGTGGTAGAGCAGCCCGGGCAAAACGTGAAAATGCCAACCCTAAACCTCACGTAAACCCTAAAAAGTTCCCAACTCATGTGCTGGACACGAGTCGGAAGGGAATGGGCACCTGTCATACAGCGAACGTGGACTGCCGGGTGTCCGTTGGCGTGCTCGCGTGGACCCCGCACCACAATTGGTGTCCCTCCCATAACAGTCACTCAAAAATCATAAATATTCACTAAAATATCTACTTATTTTGCAGCCTCAAACAGTAATATAAAGATGAATGTCAAATTCAAAAACATATTACTGCCCAATTCCCAGAAACATAACCAAAATCATAATTGATACATAATTGAACCAACATTCAACCAACAAACATTCACACTATATATTACAGCGAGCATAACCATAATTGAACCAGCTTTAAACCAACATTCACACTATATTTCAAATCCACAACATTTTCATATCCACGAGGGGCCATGCCAGACCGAATATCCACATACTCTGCTTATCTTGCAGCCTCAAACAGTAATATAAAGATGGATGTCAAGTTCAAAAACATACTGCTGCCTAATTCCCAGAAACATAACCAAAATCATAATTGAGCCATAATTGAACCAGCATTCAACCAACAAACATTCACACTATATATTACAGCGAGCATAACCATAATTGAACCAGCTTTAAACCAACATTCACACTATATTTCAAATCCACAACATTTTCATATCCACGAGGGGCCATGCCAAACCGAATATCCACATACTCTGCTTATCTTGCAGCCTCAAACAGTAATATAAAGATGGATGTCAAGTTCAAAAACATACTGCTGCCTAATTCCCAGAAACATAACCAAAATCATAAATGAGCCATAATTCCTAGAAACATAACCAAAATCATAATTGAGCCATAATTGAACCAGCATTGAACCAACAAACATTCACACTATATATTACAGTGAGCATAACCATAATTGAACCAGCGTTCAACCAACCAACCATTGCAATTTCCTCTCAAGCATAAGCCTACATAAAGGACATCGACTAAGACGAGTGTGGTTGCATACAGTTCCCATAATTCCCAATGGTTGGGCCAAACCCTATTCTTGAATATATGGTGGTCATACACTGCAAATAAAGATAAATATCAAAACCTAAAACCTACACTGCAAATTTTTCATATCGGCAAGCAAACTTACACAATAATTCAACCAGCAAACTTACACAATAAGCATATCCATAATTCAACCTACAGTAAGCATATCCATAATAACGCATACGAAACCCTGCAAGGCCAGATATACCCAGAAACGAAACCCTACAGTAAGCATACCCAAAAATGTTGTGTTAAATTATTATTTATTAAATTATTATGTTGTATATCTAAATGTTGTACCCAGAAACGAAACCCTACAGTAAGCATATCCATAATAACGCATACGAAACCCTGCAAGGCCAGATATACCCAGAAACGAAACCCTACAGTAAGCATACCCAAAAACGCCAGATATAAGCTGCAACTGAAAAACGCCAAATATGTGCCCAAAAACGCCCAGAACCCAAAAACGCCAAATATGTGCCCAAAAACGCCCAGAACCGTAGCAGCTTCCTTAGAACCAGAGACACCCAAGGGGGGTTTGAAAAAGGCACCGTATAAAAACAATAACCAATAATTGGGTCCGAAAAAATAATCTAACAGTAAAGAAACCACCGAATACGCAGAGCCGAGGGACAAACACAAAACAGACAAGCAAACACATCCAACCACCGAGAAAACGAGCCGCAGGGTTAACGACATCCTTGAAGCAAGGTGGAGTGTTTATAAACACTGTTCAGACGCCGGTAGGGAAACCCTACCTGTATGCCTGCCGAAGGTAGAAACCGCTGTCGCCAACCTTCACGACCCCGCAGCTGGCACAGGAGGATGCGAACATTGCCGTGATCAGGATCGCCAACACGGAGACTATTGCACCAAGGAGAACGCCCACCGAATGAAACCACCAGCCAAACAACTCTACAAACCATCCCATCTGAACTGGAGTAGGAGGAATGCCGACCAAAACGGGGACAAGGGCGCGCGTCAAAGAGTTCACACCAGCTTCACTGACAGCAACGAGGTCGATAACCATGGACGCAAGCCTACGCGGGCAATGGAGCCCCGGCGGACCACTGCCGGGGTGCTGAAACGGCCACACACCGGTCCCGAACAACATTGCACAGGGTGGTAGAGCAGCCCGGGCGAAACGTGAAAATGCCAACCCTAAACCTCACGTAAACCCTAAAAAGTTCCCAACACATGTGCTGGACACGCGGCGGATCCGAATGGGCACCTGTCGTACAACGGACGTGGACTGCCGGGTGTCCGTTGGCGCTCTCGCGTGGACCCCGCACCACAACTAGCGCCTCTCCCCTATTGCAAAAGAAATTTAACCCAATAACTCAAAACCAAAAGCATGAGTTCAAAAACTCAAAAAGGCTGCTTACCCAAAACCCATGCCATATGCATTGCAATCTGAGCTCTCTGTTGATCCAGACATGAAACTGATAATAATCTGTGTAAATCTCATCCACAATGTTGTTCAAAACGCTGATCAACTCAAAAGCTAAAAGAACATAATCTCTCACTCTGCGCACAGACTCCTTGCGATACCTTCCACCCATCACACACAGCTTTATCCAGAAGCACAATGCGCGATTACAGAAGCTAAAGAATGGTTAACCCTTACAAAAATCTGGGAGTTTATCAATTTCCAAATAAAGATTCAGCAGCAACAACAAATACCTCCGTAAATCGCCAGAACCGCCATCATATATATCTCCCGCCCTCACTGGGGTCATGTGAAACATTGCCCTCCCTTGTAACAGAACACAGACGGCATATTTATTTCAGTGTATAACCCAGCATTCTGCTCCTGATGCGCCAGCGCTGAGTCGCCTGTAATCCACCCCGCGTCAGAGCTGGGACAAAGGAAATCAATACGACAGATAGAGCCGAAGAGTTGGATAAGGACCGACACTGCTCCATTGCCAATGCCATTAGACTACAAGAAATCAACGTTTGGGCTTAAGGAACAACCATTTTAATTTCCATGGAAAGGAAACAAAGTACTTTCAAACCCCAGTCCTTGAGGTGTTTAAATTGCAGAAATGGGTTTGAGTAGAAAGCTGGTAAAGAAACTTATAAAGAAAGCCATTACCACCTTTGGAGCAATGGCTTTCAGATCTGAAGGCCAAGAGACATGCATTCTCACTTGAAAGAAGAGATGGCCAAGTTGTTTGATAGCAGCCTGATCCGCAGGTGAAGTCGAAGCTTTAGCAGAAGCAGAAGTGGAAGCCGCAACTGAAGTAGATGTGAGTGTCTGTACTCTTAACCCACAGCCTCTGTTATTCATTAATGGCTATGGCGAATCACTGTCCTATTCGTCTGGAAAGGCTTGATGTGAATCTTCTCAGCAAAGTCACAAAGAGGCACCGTCGACATTAAAAATGAACATTTGTGGTACTTACAGTAAACCCCAGGCGTAAGCGAGACTATGGATCGTCACAATTTTTGAAGAATTAAAATGGCAGCTGTGGGATTTGAACCCACGCCCTTTCGGACCACAGACTAAATCTTACTATGGATCGTCACAATTTTTGAAGAATTAAAATGGCAGCTGTGGTACTTACAGTAAACCCCAGGCGTAAGCGAGACTATGGATCGTCACAATTTTTGAAGAATTAAAATGGCAGCTGTGGGATTTGAACCCACGCCCTTTCGGACCACAGACTAAATCTGACTATGGATCGTCACAATTTTTGGAGAATTAAAATGGCAGCTGTGGGATTTGAACCCACGCCCTTTCGGACCACAGACTAAATCTGGCGCCTTAGACCACTCGGCCAAAATGTCACAATTTTTGAAGAATTAAAATGGCAGCTATGGGATTTAAACCCACGCTCTTTCCGACCAGAGACTAAATCTGGCGCCTTATACCACTCGACCAAACTGTCACTTTATTTGTAACAAAGGATTTCAGGCATAATTTTCAATAAATCGTTTTGGAGCGCAATACACAGCCGTAGAAAATGGAACTTCTTGAAAACGACAGGGTAGAAAATGGAACTTCTTTGAAACGATGATGGAGATGCGGGGTATCGAACTCCGTACCTTTCTCATGCAAAGCGAGCGCTCTACTATGTGATCTACGTCCCCTATGTTTTAAATGAGAATCTGTGCATGTTTTATACAGTCTATTTACAAAGAGCTTAGTCTTTATCATCATTTGTTAGAATGACATAAAAGATTTGAAGGGATCCATATGAGCTTACAATTCTCGACTGAGGCGTGCTCAATAACAAGTTATTCATGACAGGGTATGGCTTAAGATACCATAAAACTGCACAAAATATAATTGTTTTAAGTGAAGTGGGATAGGATTTCACGGCAAAACCAATCATTGATTCTACATAGTTCAAACAAAATAAAGAATAGACCTTTGCTTTGATTTTGTAGAAAGATAAGATCGTTGTATATTCTAAAGCTGAAAGGTATGAGATTTCTTAACTACATGTGGTGATTGTCGGTCACTACCATTCCATGAAGATGGTAAAAAATAAGACATGAATTCATGAAAGTCAAGTCACAGAGGATCTTAATTCAATTGCAATACGGTAGCCATCGAGTTGAACAGAAGTCCATAATTGTCATATTTTAGATATTGATATATCATTAGAAGACATCTAGAACACCATCATCATTAGTGGGATTATAACAAAGATCTTTCATATTTAAAACACCACATATGAGGAACAATGTTTGGCCACGTAGTTTTCATTATTATTGGTCTTATTGGTTATATCGAGTATCATTGGTTATTGGTTATATAGAGTATTATTAGTTATGACCATTTAGAGTATTATTGGTTATATAGTCTTAGAAGTACTTTGTTAGCTTTGGTTAAAATCATGTAGTACTTTGTGGTCATTTTTTCCAAGTGTGATAAATTTCAAATTAACATCTAGATTTACACTACTTTATTTGCCATTTATTTATCTTAGTATATGTGGTATTTGATCTTTTACATCGAGGCGAGATGTCTTAAATGAGCGAATGGAATATATATATATATATATATATATATATATCACCAGGGGTTTGACAAATCCCGAGGACACACACACACACTAGATTTTTGGATCTCACCAGGTGCTTAACAGATCCTAGGGATTAGGAAGTATTTATGTCAATCATTTCATTTTGATCTCAAACATGGGTAGATATAGATACATACCAAGGGACGATCCCAGTTATTCGACTATTTTACTTGAATAAGATAATCAATTAATTTACTCTTAATCAATGCACCAAGAAGCAGCCCACTAGTTGAAAAGAAAAGATTTTATCACTGTATATATGTAGCCACGAACTGAAACAATCCAACAGTTGAAAATATGGTATCATTGTATATGCAGCCACGTCAATGTGTACAAATTTTGAGGCCCAATGAGGGTCTTACTATTCTACTCATAAAAACAAACTAAAAAACAGTAGCGAGCATCGAACCTGGTACATGTAGGTTAGGTGCAGGTGCTAACAAGAGTAAAGCCTATTCTTTTTCCATCTTGATCAAAAGAAATAGTGTAATCCTATTGTTGGAGAGCTCCTATGATGTTTAAATTGTTGCTTTCCGCAGGTTGAAATTCCAAGCAAATGGCCTCGTTTGATATTTATGTGAAAAATCATCCTGGAAATGAAATGTTACTGGTGGAATTTGTAGCTTTGCAATGTCTCTGAAGTAGCTGAACACGTGTCCTTCACTTGAGAGAGTCTGTAGGTTATGTAGAGAAAGTAACCATTCCTATCAAAATGAATGAATGAGCTTTTAGAAAAAATTATTAAAAGAATGTCTTAATAACATATAACAATGCATCAAGAAAGCCATTTGAACTTAAATGATGACATGGGTGTATGACACCTTTATAAATCTTGTTCCTTGTTCCCTGTTCTTTGTTCGTGTGATACTTGTGCTTTGGTCTTTCGACATTCATAAAGTTGGGAGAACAACCCAAAAATGATGATCGAGTAAAATGGCCACGAAATAACAAATGATAATGCAAGCTTTTTAAATTTGACTACTAATTAGGTGCTTATTCCAATCCACTTTAATTGTATTAATTATATCATTTTATATAAAAAAAATTTAACATTGAAAAATAACATTTCCATGTGGATTCAAGAGGGGTGAGGCCAATCCACTTTAGTTATATGAAATATATCATCTTTTATGGGTTTTTCTGTAACTTTGAAAAATAACATTTCCATGTAAACTTAAGAGAAGTGAGAATTTTACTCTAGTGACTTCCTCTACTTACATAAAATATAACTTTGTTGGCAATTTAATTGTAATTGTTATTGCAACGAGAGGCACTCTACAGCCCAGTATGGGGGAGATCTTGTTAGTCGAGTGTTTGTCGATATTGTCGACCATAAATAACATTTGTATGAGGGAGATCTTGTAAGTCGAGTGTTTGTGGATATTGTCGGCCATAAATAACATTTGTATGAGGCAGATCTTGTAAGTCGAGTGTTTGTGGATATTGTCGGCCATAAACAAAATAATACAAAGTAAACAAAAAAGAATAATACAAAGTAAAAAAAATATGAGACTTAAACTAGAGAGTTTAGAGCTTAGGATTAGGTGATAAATATTATGTCGGCCATAAACAAAAAAGAATAATACAAAGTAAAAAGTAAATATGAGACTTAAACTAGAGACTTTACTTTTTACTTTTAATACAAAGTAAAAAGTAATAAATATTATGACGGCCATGAACAAAAAAGAATAATACACAGTAAAAAGTAAATATGAGACTTAAGCTAGAGACTTTAGAGCATAGGATTATGTAGCTTAGGTATTACACTCAAGGATCTATTTAAGGAGAGGTTTGCACCTGGGGAGATTTGATCCCTCTTGATGCTTGATAGAGCCTAGGATTTGGATCTATGTTGGTTTAATTATAGTTGTGGTACTGCATGTGGAATGAAATATGAGCCATCCTTCACATGCTTGCTTTACACGTTTATAATAAGATACATTCATTATTCAACAATAAAAAATTTGTATACCATATAAAATTCCCAGATGGTTAGATAAATCGGCCCTCCCTATGCTATGAGGGTAGGTTAAATGAATCTTCCATATCTATGAAAGTGATATGGATCATGATCATATTTAATCAATTTAATATTACAAATAACCTATACACTTCTGTCATTGGTGAAACAAATCGTTAATGGCCACTTATAGGTTAGACAAAAATGAGTGTGGTTGTTAAACAATGGTGGGCTCAATATTCAACCTAATCTGCTATCGATACAACCGACATAGACATTGTAGGTGGTGGAGGGGTTTGATTCTTTGTTTTTAAGATATCATTTTATCTTTTTAAGCGGATACATGTAAAAAACAAAAAAAAAATAACCACTTAAATTTGAGTAGAAGTGATTTAAAGGATCAATTTCATGTCTCTTTATTTGTCTTTCTCTTCACTTGGAGTTATTGCCAATGCATTCTATATAAAAACGGTGGAAGCGAGGAAACTCGTTCAGCGTTAAACACTTAGTTGTATGGTTCAAATGAATATACAATTGGTGTCGACATATATAAGTCCATAGCGATTGTAAGCGTCTTCATTTGATAAAGTAAATGCAAAACAAAAGAACGAAATTTAACTTCTATGTGCCATAATTTGCAATGGAATTAGCTACAACATAGAGTCCATATTGTGTTGCCATGGAGCTCTACAAAGAATATTGGGTGTTGACATGTCCATGCCTATGCATTGCACTCAAATTAAATTGAAATGAGATTAATAGAGCTCGATTTCAAGGATTCATTTTCGGATGCTGTTGGCTTTTGCACAGAAATGTTTAAAACTTTGTTTAACCAAGTAAGGGAATGTGATTTTGTATTGTTGACCATATTTTTATAGGATTTAGATTAACCTGTATTTTTTTATCAATAATATTATAGAATCTAGAAAGGAGGTTCCAGTGAGGCTTAGTTTAACTTTTGAGAATTCAACTACACATTCATTAATTATTAATATAAGAGTGTAATGATAATAACAATAAATTCCCATACAATTAACTTCACCATCACAACACAAGGACCACATTCACAAATATGTATATATTGACCAATTTCTGATTGTTGTCCCACTTAATCTTTTAATAATGATTGAAATCACACACATTACCTAATCAAGATTAAAAAATATTACATTGAAGCCATAAGCTTAAGTACTTCCTATTAAATTATATTTTCATGTTGTTATATTATATGTTATGTTTCAAATTTAAGATATATTTCAAGTTGCTTACAATGAAAAATGAATCTTACTTTAATGGGCCTACATGTTTAGATTTTCTAAAATATAAAATTTGCATGTTTTTGTATTTATGAGTTGTCTACTTCCTTAATTTTTTCATATAAATAAGTATAAACTCAAACCCTATGAGCAATAACTCAAACATTGAACACATAAACCTACAAATATTGAAGTTACACACATTACTGAATCAACATTAAAAAAATTAGTGCATTCAGGCCATGAACCCATACTTACTATTAAACTATATTTTCAAGTTGTTATAACATATGTTATGTTTCAAATTTAATATATGTTTCAAGTTACTTACGATAAAGAATGGATATTATTTTAAAATTTTAAATGGATATAGATATTTATGAGATGTCTACTTTATTTTAGTTATATGGTCTTTTATTTTACATTTTTTTCAAATACTAAATCATATTTAAATATTACTATAATATATAATAAAGAATCAATGGATAAAAGAATAAATATTCTATTCATGTACCTAAATGGCAATAGAAATGGAATTCAAAATATGGCCCATGAGAGTCTTGGCAGAGAAAGCTATAGACACATAAAATGAAACTGTAATATCTTCAAAACATAAACACTTACATTAGTAAAATAAAAAAGGATATCAACTATTCTATGCATTTACACCTTGTTTACAAGGAAACAATATTTTTTGCGATTGCTTATTGGAAACAATATTGTTTTTAGTAAAAGTGCTAAAACAATATTTGCAGCAATTGCTTCCTAGTAACAATATTGTTTTTCAATAAAAATTATAAATTTATTAAAAGAATGAGCAAAGCTTTAGAGTAACAAGCAAAGGCAGTATGAGCATAAGAAAATAATGTAGTAAACACATCTAAATAAAATAAAATTGTGATAGTGAATAGAACTTACTAGGTGATCTACATGACAAGAGAAATGGATTTGAAGAGATTGAATATGCATATTGTCAAATGTGCATATTAAAAATTAAATAAAATAAAATTATTGTCTTCAACAATGTACAAAACTTTCTATTCATAATGTTGGTTCCCCAAAACAAAATTATTATCTTCAAAGATGTACAAAACTTTCTACTCACAATGTTGGTTCCCCAAAACATAACACTAATAATAGCAACCAAATTAAACTGTAATCCAACTTTTCTTTCCTTACTCTCACTTTGGTTTTCTACAAAATCTCCTTGATGTCCCTCCTTGATATCTTGGCAAAGATATAAAAGATGATCATTTTCACATGGAAGTAGCCTTCCACTACTATCCAATTATGGATTGAGTTAATTTTTGCACATTTTTCCTGACAAGTCCATTCAAATGTTTTCAAAACTTGAGGTTAATTCTATTATCTGCACTCCCAAAACCTGTGTTACCAGAAATGTAATGGCTGGAGTCATTTCTTTGCAAAAGCGGCCTAGAAATGAGAACCTGACGGGAAACGTTGTTTTCTACGGCCGTTCCCGTTTTTAATAGCCAAAAATTGTTTCTTACGAAACAAGAATCATTTCTTAGGGTTGTTTCTTTGGCAACAACAAAAAAACTTCTTAAACGATCCCTTGCCTGGGTAGTAGCGGTCAAAGTTAATAATTAAATTGTTAAATTTTCATTTATTTTACCATAATATGAAGGAAAAGGCTTTGCAAGGGTTAAGTTTAATAACAATTTTTTATTTTGTCAATTGGGTCATGTTTTCTAGGGGTTTTAGTTACATAAAATTTTATTATTTTTAATTTATTTAATATAAGTTTATGAAGTTTTCACATCAAGTTTAGTTACATACTAATTATACTAGTAGCATAATTTTAAATAGGTAAAGAAGTTTTAATTATACTAGTAGCATAATTTTAAATAGGTAAAGAGGTTTTAGAATATTTAATTGGGGTAATTGGAGATGAATATAAAAGATAAAATAAGCAAAAAATTGTATTGCTTTCTAGTACTTTTTAATTTAATTATTTGATTTTTTCATCTTTTGTAATTAAGAGGGGTTTAGATATAAATTAATGTAAGTGAATATTACAAAACAAATTGTGATCCATTTCTACATCTAGGCCTAATTTTTATCACTAAAGCTATTAAAAGAGTTTATGCATTAATCTTCAGCTCTTTTTCATTTTCAATATTAATGTTTTTCTCTCTCCTCGTTTCTTGTGTGTGAAACCTCTAGACTACATTTCTTGTATTGTTCTCGTTTCTGGTAACATAGCTCAAAACTCACTCTCCAACTTGAGTTTTAAAGTTTTTCCATGAGTAAAGGGCTCCAAAAGGTTTCTTATGTTACAAAGACAGATTCGCAATTAGCATAAAGAAAACAACACACTTGCATTCACAAGATACACAAGACAAAATATTAAAATCCTAGTGCCAAGCTGCATCAACGAGGAATCTACAACACAAATTAGAGACACCAGTCATTGTTGATCAATACTCTACAAACATCCACAGAATTCCCGACATTTTGTAGGTAGTAATCCTCAAAGGAGGAATAGCAACATTAAGAGTATCCTTGCTTTCAACTCTTGCTTCTTCATCATAATCAATAAATTTATTCTCTGCACTAAAACATTCACAATTTATCACTTTTCTTGATGCTCTTATCAATTACCCATTGCTTAGACATGAATCCATAAAGTTCAAAGGAAAAATGTCATAAGCATACCATAGGCTCTTTTACAAACCTTGAAAGAACAGTGATAGAGTGTGAGAAGTTTGGAAGCGTGCAAATAAACCTTTATCGGTCTTCATGTTGGAATGTGATAATTAGGATACCTGAATTCCATGACCAAAACGCTGCTTACAGGTCAATGAACTTATTCAAAAATGAAAGAAATAGCAGTTGTTTTACTTTATATTGATAAACAATTAAAAAATTATCATTGATTTGCGCTTCTTAAAGGCATCAACCCAGTACAAGAAATCATTGATCTGAGATCAAATGATGATAGTAAAATTAGAGGTTTCTTTGCAAAAACTATTCCATATTCATTCACAACAAACTTCAAGTTGCAAGGATCTGCCTAGAAAGGTTGCCAATCATTTCATTTTAAAAAGGATTAAAGTAATCATCACAAGCTACATGTTCTCACAACCTATATTGAAAACTTTAATATGTTAATATTGAAAATGAAAATCAGGCTCGGTACAAAACAGGGCAGATTTTACCCAATAAAAATCTTCATGAATCGTTACTGCAAACAGAATGCGGCTCTTCTCAATTCATGTAGAGGTTGCCAAAGGATTTGGAAAATGCATGTCTAGATCACTTCATCGACTCGCATTATATCAGCATTATGCACACAAACATAAGCGTTGCAAGCTATTGAAGTGAACTTGTACTTTACCATGCACCAAATGAACTGAAATTTACAGAATATTAGAATGTGATGGATTTTTAAATTAATCTAAGTTAACATTGAAGATTGATTTCAACAATTTAAAATTAAAGAATTTTTTCTAGTTGATATAATTTTTTCATGGATGACTACATAAATCTTAACTTGTTGAGAAGGACTATTAATAGGAGTTGTTTAGAATTTTGGACTAGCTAGCAGAGTATTTTTTTGGGATGCATAACACTATAAATGAGTATTTACTTGGTTAAATTTGTTAAGATTCAATATGCTAAGACAGAAAATATCAGCATTGCATTTCATTTCACAACAATAGCATATACAAGATCACTGAAAGAACAACAAGCATAGCATAAACACAAGAGACACGGATTTATCCTGGGAAACCCTCACGGGGTAGAAAACCCAGCAAAGCTTCCTCAATATAGATGACCAACAAATACAAAGATGTAAACCCTAGACATGAGCTCCTTCTCCTCCATAGCAGATCTCTCCCTCACCTATGCGCTATTCACAAGTGAGTATAATGTATGTTAAATGAGGAACACACCTCCTCTATTTATACACAACTCTGACTTGTCTTTTACACAAGCTAGGTCGGCCCCAACTTAACCACTTTACATAATGTGACAGGGTCGACCCCACTAGGGTGGTCTAATAACCCTTTGACCCACATAACACATACAGGGCCGACCCCACTAGGGAAGTCTAATAACCCAAGTTACCATGGAGGAATAAACATCTTTGGATACATGACAAAGTCTCATCGGAGGAATGAAACATATCCAAAATAATAAAGTAAAAATATAATATTCTTAGAAGTTACAATATTTCAACACTCCCCCTTAACGAGAAGGATATTATAACAACATCTGCAGGAGCAAGGAGTCATCAACATCATACATGATACATTTATAAATCATTGGAAGCTTTCTCAACATCATCAGTAACTCAACCAATTACTAGAATATCTTCGGGTCTTCAATACTGGAGTATCAGCATCGTTAGTATTGAGTCTTCACCTTCTGCAGCATTCGATCAGCTACAGCATCGTCATCAACTGGATCCTCTCGATCAACATCATCACATCATCAGCTGGATCCTCTCGATCAACAGCATCATCTCGATCAACAGCAACATCATCATCTCAATCATCTCGATCAACAACATCATTTGGATCATTTCGATCAACAACAACATCTGGATCATCATGATCAACATCATCATCTCGATCTACAACATCTAGATCATCTTGATCTACAGCATCTGGATCATCTCGATCTACAGCATCTGGATCATCTCGACTCGATCTACAGTATCTGGATCATCTCGATCTACAACATCTGGATCATCTCGATCTACAGCATCTGGATCATCTTGACTCGATCTACAACATCTGGATCATCTCGATCTACAACATCTGGATCATCTCGACTCGATCTATAGCATCAGGATCATCACGATCTATAGCATTACACATGATCCAATTACGGGATGATCAATCCCTCTCACTTTAAGACACCTCTCATGTCTATGGACGATGAAATCCAGATCCAATTCCAAGGATGATCAATCCTTATCAATTTAAGACAAGTCTCATGTCTATGGACGATGCAATCCAAATCTACTTACAGGATGATCAATCCTGATCCTTTTAAGACAAATCCATGTCTAGGGACGATGCAGTCCTTGATCCATTTAAGACAAATCCATGTCTAGGAACAATGCAGTCCTTGATCCATTTAAGACAAATCCATGTCTAGGGACGATGCAGTCCTTGATCCATTTAAGACAAATCCATGTCTAGGGACGATGCAGTCCGTGATCCGTTTAAGACAAATCCATGTCTAGGGATGATGCAGTCCTTGATCCATTTAAAAAAAATCCATGTCTAGGGACGATGCAGTCCTTGATCCATTTAAGACAAATCCATGTCTATGGATGATGCAGTCTATGATCCATTTAAGACAAATCCATGTCTAGGGACGATGCAGTCTGTGATCCATTTAAGACAAATCCATGTCTAGGGATGATGCAATCCCGACCACAGTGCTAGTCCTTTTTCATACTGGATGTGACCTAGATCAGATCTAGGATTTACCACCACAGAGCCAGTCCTTTTTCATACTGGATGTGACCTAGATCAAATCTAGGATTTATCACCACAGAGCTAGTCCTTTTTCATACTAGATGTGACCTAGATCAAATCTAGGATTTATCACGTACATTTTGAACCAAATGTTCAGGGTGGATGCAATCCTATCATGTACATTTTGAACTAAATGTTCAGGGATGATGTAGTCCTATCATGTACATTTTGAACTAAGCATTCAAGGACGATGCAGTCCTATCGTGCACATTTTGAACTAAACGTTCAGGGACGATGCAGTCCTATCATCAATTTTCAAAGATATATGTCTACAGGTCTATTCAGGGGACCAAAGTCCAAGGATGATGCAATCCCTCTCATCCACTAGGGATTTCTTTCTCAAAGACATATGTCTACGGATCAATTCAGCAGACCAAAGTCCAGGGAGGATGCAATCCCTCTCATCCACTAGGGACTCTTTCTCGGAGACATATGTCTACGGATCAATTCAGGGGACCAAAGTCCAGGGATGATGCAATCCCTCTCGTCCACTAGGAACTTCTTTCTCGGAGACATATGTCTACAGATCAATTCAGGGGACCGAAGTCCAGGGATGATGCAATCCCTCTCGTACACTAGGGACTTCTTTCTCAGAGACATATGTCTACGGATCAATTCAGGGAACTGAATTCCAGGGATGATGCAATCCCTCTCGTCAACTTAGACCAAGTCTAAGGACCACTCATTGACCTCATCGTCGGTATCACCAATACATGTATCCACATCATCGACCTCACTGTCGGTATCATCAATACATGTATCCACATCATCGACCTTTCTGTCGATGTAGGCAATCTCATCATCAATGACCACATCACTCCCCCTTTCGAGGAGGGTCCTTCTGAACTACACCAAGCTTGTCTCGGAAATACTCAAACTTTGCTCGAGACAGAGGTTTTGGTCAATACATCAGCAACTTGTTCGCCAGTGCTCGCATACTCGAGCTTGATAGCTCCTTTCTGCACCATATCCCGTATATAAAATTATCGGATCTTTATGTGCTTTGACTTATCATGGAACACTGGATTCTTAGTCATCTTGATACAAATATGGTTGTCACACAATATCACAGTGGGGTCCATCTCTAAGTCAAACAATCCTGATAACAGCTTTCGAATCCATATCACTTCACAGCTAGTAGAGCAAGCAGCTATATATTCTGCTTCAGTTGTGCTGAGAGCCACACTAGACTGCTTACTGCTAAACCACGAGATCATGGAAAATCCCAGACAATAACATCCGCTCGATGTGCTATTCCCGTCTGATACACTTCCTGCCCAATTAGCATCTGTGTAGCCATACCATCAGAAGTCATGATCTCCAAGATAACATAGACCAAAATATATCATACCCTTTAGGTACCTCATCACATGCTTTGCAGTTATCAAGTGAACTCGTCTATGTTCCACTAGATACTGACTCAAGGTGTTCACCACAAAGCATATATCTAGCCTGGTATTCGTCATATACATCAATGACCCAATAATTTGTCTGTACAGAGTCACATCCACTAACTCTGATGAGTCATCAGCTAATAGCTTCAAGTTGGAATCCATGGGAGTGGCCATGGCTTTTGCATTCCAACATATCAAATATTTTCCCTAGTTGAGAAAGATTCCTTTTGGGCCTTGCTATACTTCCAGACCTAGGAAGTAATGCATCAATCGAAGATATTTCATCTCAGATTTTGTAGCTAGCTTATTCTTGCTTTCCATGATCTATTTCTCATTCCCTGTCATAAATAGATCATCCACATATAGTAATAGTATGACAGGTCATCAGCCATAACCTTAAGATAAAGGTTAGGATCATCTTTACTTTTGGTGAATCCCAAGCTTGTCAAGAATCTATCAATTCTCCCTCTGTGACTGAACATCATTCACACTCTGCATTGAGTGATCTTCTGCATATCTGTGCCATCTCCTGTCAGATGGGTCTACTGATATGAGCCTCAAGATCATTCAAACTTCTTGCATCCATTTAAGAGAAGAATGCCATCTGTTTATAGACACCATCTTCAACCTTGTAGCAAAGCCTGAAATCTGCACCACCCATGGTGATCATTAAGCTCATCAAATGACTATCGATCCTGGGTGCCCGTATAGAGCTTTCTTCAATTACACCATTAAGAGAATGGTCTTATCAAGCCAGTTGGAGCAAACATCTCGTCATGATCCTCTTCCTTTTTCTAAGAGAATCTTCTAGCCACGAGCCTTCTACAGTATGTTTGATTTGTAAGTCTTCTTGTTGAACATCCATTACTCGTTCTTTGGAACATGTGTTCATCATCATAGCACATCTTTTATACAAATCAGAGTTAATCACATGATTAGTAATACTTCATAATCATCAAATTATGATAACCTACTATGCATACTGATATGATTCACATAGTCATGCAACTATCTTGACCAATATTTTGGCACAACACTTTTCCATATCATGTATGCATACAGTGGCTATCTAGATGCCTTCCATCTCTACCAGAACATACTATCAAGAGCGTGCACAACTCTCAGCATGTCAGCAAAGAGGTTTCATTCTAGATAAACAACAATGGAATGTTTGTTCATTCTTACCCATCATATGCATATTAGTAGTATACTGTTCAGTGCTATATGAATGCTTACACTATGCATGATATATTCTAGGAATACAAATATGCATACAAGCAATATCATTTACTATTTCAGATATTCAAATAACAACTCAAATACTTATCTTTTATGTTGAGTGGTTGCCTCCCGCTTGATCTCTATATGTCTTTGAACTTCTATTCATTTTATACCACTATGCATGCTTAAGTGTGCACTAGTGTCATCCTCATGATCTCATACATAAACATACATTCATTAGTATAATCTCAATACTATCAAAACATTTTGTATGGTCGTGATCATTTCATACACAGGTATACTTACCTAAGATCCTATTACAAGGTAGGATTCTAACTTGATATAGGAAAAACATACCTGGATTATCATGCTTGGTTATGTCTTAACATACCCAAACAATATCTTCTTTTGTTCTCTTCAATGATTTCGAGACCTTGTGCTAGAACCTGCATATCTCATAGGTTAAGCATAGTAGAACAAAGTCATACATACCTCGTAAGTAGAGCTTCTTATTTGATCAAAGATTATGGATGAGTCTTTGTCTTCATGTCATCATGCTCATAGAACTTGATTTGTCTTTCTTGATGTACCTGTATCTTGTTAGCAGATAACATCATCCTCATAAAACACCACAAGTGCATTAGTACAATCATAAGTGTCATAACCTTAATCAATGAATGCCTTCTATCATTCACATGCATTCATTATCAAACAATCATAATTATACTAATCTTAATAACATGAAGACAAACATATCATAAACTTAACCATGAACAGATTTCAACACATACTTGTATCTCCTCAAGTCATACCTGTCAGGATTGCTTTTAACCCAATCCACTTTGATTTGCTGAAACTGGATCTGGAGCTAGATTAGGGTTTGTTAGAGAAACCCTAAAAATTCAAATTTTGAATTTCAAACTTCTTAATGGATGGAAAGATGTGGCTTGATGAGCTGATCAAGCTGGTATACTTCAATTTTGAAAAGTGCAAAATTTGACCCCTCAAAATTGCCTTTGAAACTTCTGGATCTTCTGGACAGGATCCTAAACTAGGGTTTGATGAAGCCCACCCTTTTTCCCAATCAAAAGGTTCGATCCAAAGCTCTAAACTTCGATTTTTCTGAGGAGCTTCTGGCCGTGGTCACAGATTTCAAAAATTCCAACTTTTGCAGAAGCCCTAATTTTCCACCTTTCTGATCAAAATCCCGAACTAGGGTTTGATCAAGCTTGGCCTTCTTCCCAACCAAATTATTCGATATTGGTCTCTAAATTTAGATTTTGATGAGTAGCATTCAGCTGTGGTCTCCGATTCCAAGAATTTCAACTTTCTCTGAAACCCTAATTTCCCACAGTAGTGACGATTCAAGAATAAAGGTGCTCAAAATCCAAATCTGTTTTGACAGAAATATGCACCTGATTGTTTCTGGTGTAACTCCAAAATTACGAATCCACTAGGTCTGAAACTTTTGCATGTGGTATCCCGACCTGTCCTCTTTCCAACCCCATAGGTCTAGCCTCAATTGGATTCTTTGAGAGAGAGTTATGCCAAGTGCCGTAACGTGACCTGTTTATGGGATAAAACAGGAGAGTGAACTTGTACGGTGTGCCACGTGTCACTGGTAAACTTCGGCCTCTGGAAAAAGTTACCTGAGAAACTACAGTCTGTGCTCTACCTGTCACGTTTTACGAAATTTCATTTGGAGCTTCCTAGCCCAAGTTGTGACCTTTTTTCCTAGGTCACCTGTTTATGGCTGAGATCTGAAAGAGGCAGAAACCCTAACTTGTACTGATCATAAATCACAAAGTACAACGAATCTGAGGTTTTCCTTTGGATACAAGGTACATGAGGATGTTATCTACGACTTGTAAAGGTTTCAGATCTTGAGCCTTCGTCAAAATGGATTTATAGCGAAAGTTCCACGATGGATGGTTTTTGCTATATAAAACCCTAACCTTCAAATTGTCGCAAGTGAAGCAAGTGTCGTAAGTGCCATACATTGCCTTCCTTCAGGTTAGCTCTGATACCATGTTAAGATTCAATATGCCAAGATAGAAAATATCAGCATTGCATTTCATGTCACAACAATAGCATATACATGATCACTGAAAGAACAACAAGCACAACATAAACACAAGAGAAACAGATTTATCCCAGGAAACCCTCATGGGGTAGAAAACCCAGCAAAGATTCCTTAATATAGATGACCAACAAATACAAAGATGTAAACCCTAGACATGAGCTCCTTCTCCTTCATAGCAGATCTCTCCCTCATCTATGCGTTATTCACAAGTGAGTGTAATGTATGTTAAATGAGGAACACACCTCCTCTATTTATACACAACTTTGACTTGTCTTTTACACAAGCTAGGTCGGCCCCAACTTAACCACTTTACATAATGTGACAGGGCCGACCCCACTAGGGTGGTCTAATAACCCGTTGACCCACATAACACATACGGGGCCGACCCCACTAGGGAAGTATAATAACCCAAGTTACCACGGAGGAATAAACATCTTTGGATACATGAAAAAGTTTCATCGGAGGAATGAAACATCTCCGGAATAATAAAGTACAAATATAATATTCTTAGAAGTTACAATATTTCAACAAAATTAACTTTGAGTCTTATTATTTTAATAGTTTTTCTGTGTGGAAAATTTAAAAATGAAGAATCTTCTCATTAAAAAAAATTTAAAAATTTGAACTCATACTCTTTCGGCCAAATTGTAACTTTCTCGTTTGAGAAATACAAATTTACTTCACGAGAGATAAACAGAAAATTGTGGCATATTGCAAAACCCTAGAAAATGGAACTCTAATAATGGCAATGGAGATGCAGGTTATCGAACCCCGTACCTCTCCAAACTAGTGTGGTTAACCAATTATAGGTGCAGAAACTACCAGAGCCATTTCTGGAATCTCTAAAACTCTTTCTGTCGTAGGAAATGGCTCATGCTTGTAATGGTTAATAAAACAAATAGAAGAATAACCTGTTAGAGGGAAAGGGGGAGGGGCACATGCACATAACCTCTTCGATATGAAGACCTTCACTCTTACTACCTCGAAGGTGTGGCCTGGATATGGATCTACGTATTCTGCATCATCCCTGAAATAAATTTTCTCCATGACCAGAACGATAATGGTCTTAATGGGTCCATCAATGTAGGATACTAGAGATGAAACAATATGAGCACTGTTGTTACAAAGAATATTGAACTAAGAGTTGTGGGCCTCTCTATTAGTATCTTTTAATTCTCTTTGCACTTCTTTGGCTTTGTTGCGGAGCTCGCTTGTTGTTTATCTTATCTGATGATTTTGTCACAATGATCCACACCAAAATGCATTGGTCTACTTTATACAAAGTGAAAGGGTTATTATTAAACAAAACACTTTCAAAAAAATCCACTACTATGAGAGCAGAATGAATGAGAAAGAACTTGAACCAATTAATTTCTCCCTAGCGATTTCACCTCGGAACTTGACCACGTGTTGGTCACGTTTTACTTGTTGGGTATTTCAAATGCTTGACTACAAATTTGATTCACCATTAAATTTTCCCAATACAAAATTCCAACACGACTTCTACACAGCGAATATTCTTGCTTTCCTTGTAGGATACAAGTCCAAAATTCAAACAACGCAATTCCAAACCTCTAAACCTCACAAATTTAACACACCTGGATCAATGATTTACTTGCTAGCGATTTCTTCCATTACTCAGTGTTCAATTCACCACTTGGATCTGCTATATCGCTCAACACAAAGAACCGATTATGGGGGCACGCACGATAATGCTCCCCAAATCTATTGCAACGGGAGCAAATGAAAAAAAAACATAGCGAACGCGCACCCTCAAGACCACGTGCGCGCAAATGTTTGGTAAAGTCCCAAACCTCCAAGTAGGCATCCACGTAGGTCTTAAGAGCACGCACATTTAATGCGCATACACTATTAGTGCATCGCGTTAATAATGTGTGCGCGCTCACCTTTCGCAATCTCACTAGTTCACCGTTGTCCAAGAATGCTTGACGACCACGTGCACGCACCGATTCGTCCACCAACGTCCCCCAATAATCATCTAGGTAAGATTTTTATCCTATAATTGCAATTTTTGTTTTTATTTGCAATGGTTTAAAAAAAACATTTCAGCAATTTAAAAAAAATACATTATAAAAATCCAAAAAACTCAAACAATATTGTAACAAATTAAATTTTTTTAATTGCAATTAATATCTACTCCATCACAATGGCAGAAAACTAAGAGTCAAACCCCCAAACAAACAACCCATTCACAGAAAACCCCGAAGTAAACATTCACCCCGAGGAGAACCCAAGCATGAAATGAGTCTCAAATAAACCAAAATTTACACCAATTAAGAAGCTTGATTCAAGAACATAGAACAATTAGGGACCCATCAAGACTCTCCCTATCCACATCCCTCGACGACATCATTGCCTCATTTTTTAGTCACTAATTACCCATTTTGTACTACTGGCTGATGACCTAGAGTTAAGGTAATGGTATAAAAAAATATCATGGAAACTACATTTCTTGGAGCCATTTTGTGAAGGCCAAATATACTTGTTTTCAACAAGACACTCACTATTTGAGGTGACTAACAAATTTACACGTAACAAGAAAAATGATAGACTTTATCATGTACCCTTTTAAAAAATAACAATCTACACAAAGTCATGTTTTATTCTTCTTTTAATAGTTTTTCATTAGTGGTCTCAAGGAGAAAATTAGAGCACAAATTGCAATGCAACACTCATCTACTTCACTGGAATCCCATTAGAGATCTAAATAAGTTGAGATGGTAACCAATAATCCAAAATACCCTCATTCACTTCTCGCACTTGCTCACCTTTGGAAACTACCACCAAGCCCTCCACCTCTCAACCCTTGATAATCCAAAAGTTGTTCTTGAAAGAGAAGATAGAACACCAACACCTAAAACTTTTCTATAATTGTGATGAGAGGAATTTTAAAGGGCACATATGTAAAGAAAAAAATTATTTCAAATGGATGTATTCCCCCAAGACCACTCAAAAAGATATCCTACTAGAATACACTCCTAAATTGAATTTGAACAGCCAAACCCTCCCACTCAAGAAGAAACAACCTTGCAAGCTCCTTCCAAGGAACCCCAACTTTCTCTCCATGATTAATCTAGATATTTTGCACCCCAGTCTCTAAAGTTAATTGGTTACATAAAGAACTACAATGTGATTATTTTGATTGAGTAGAATGGTGGCACCCACAATTTTATTCTTATGAGAGTGGCCAAAGAAACCTATTGTTATGTACATTGCATATCTAATTTTCAAATTATGATAGTCAATAGTGGTATGATGAAATGTGGAGACCAATGTGAAAATGTGAAACTTCAAACGGGCAAGGATCATCTCAAATCTCACATGTTTTATATTGAAATGAGTGGTTGCGACGGTAGTTCTCGGTGTAGAATGGTTATGCATTTTGGGACCCACCACCATGGATTTCAACGATTTATATGTGAGCTTCACTAAGGATAGGTAGAAATAGAGCCTCAACGGGATTAAATCCAATTCCTCTAAAATGATTAGCTCTTGCTATATGGAAACGTTATTGGAGAAAGGCTACTCCAACATTACTACACAATTCAATGCCATACAAGTAGTGGAAAACCCCCCACAAGAAATTCACTTTGATTTGTTGTTGGTCTTATATAAACATCAATAGGTATTCAAACATCCCATGGCTTATCACCTTCATGTGGCGAGCATGACCATGGTATCCCCTTAGTTCTAGAGATTCAACCACCCAATGTGTCTCTTTATAGGCACCCTTTTGGATAGAATAATGAAATATAAAATATCATTTAGGAATCGCTAGAGGATGGAGTCATACATCCCAATCCCAACCCTTACTCATCCCCTATGGTCATTTTTTTAAAGAAAGAAGGTAATCTGAAAATGTGGACCCTAATTTTTGGGCTCTCAATAAGTTGCCCATTAAGAAATTTAGGGTACCCAAACTGATGGTAAAAAATTAGTGGTCAACAAGTACTTAACAAACTATTTGTGATTCTATGCTTCTGCAAAGTTGCACCAATGGGCATATTCGCTTCCCATTGCAGAATGGTGGTACAATACCACTTAACATGGACCTATAAAAATGGCACCATGTAAATCTATTTATGACCAAAACTCCTTGTTCATGGTTTTGTATTGACCAAGCAACTCCAAGGTTCATGTAGTTGATAACACACTTCATTCCAAAGAATCCATTTTCCACACACTTAACCTAACAATTTGGTTTTGGCTCAAAATAGAAAGAATCAATAAGTTGATCATCATCACTTAAAGCATTCTTTCACAGAAGGGGATCAAGTGTTTCTTTGCCTTCAACCCTATAAACAAATATCCCTCAAGATAAAATCCACTAGGAACTAGCACCAAAGTTCTATGGACCCTATAAGATCATCGAATGCATTGGACAAGTTTCCTACAAGTTGTCTCTTCCAAACCACTCAAATATTCATCTTCTGTTTCTAACTATGTCATATGTCTTGTCTAAAGAAAGTAATGGGATCAAATTGTAGGGTGCAAACTAGCTTACTAGAACTTAATGAACAAGGGTATCTTTGGCTCTAGTTGGAAGCAATATTCGATACTAGAAAGTATCAATTGTGCATCACACTATCCCAGAAGTACTAATCTAGTGGAAACGTATGTACCTAGAAGATGCCACATGGAAACAACGACTATTTTGCAACAATTTCACCATTTCGATCATTGAATACAATACTTCTTTTGAAGGGGGGGCGCACATTAGGGTCCTACTCTAACCTCCCTACTTTAGGGTAGTTATGATTTAGTCAATTAATATATGTGGTCATCTTCCTTGAAGAAGGCCCATTAGATAATTAGTGGATAATTATTGAATTTGAAAGGGTCATCTTTATTATATAAGGCCCACTAGGTAGTTGGTACCCATTAATGATGGGACCACAAGTATTTAGGGTTTTCCTTTTGAGAATCTATTTAAATATCTAAGAGGTTATGGAATGTTTTTTGTCAAGTATTGTTGTAATTGGAGCTCTGTTTAGTGAGAGGTCACACTACCTTAAGAGGTAAGTGAATATTGTTTTGTTTCTTTGATAATCATTGATATGAGGACATATTTCATATATTTCGTCGTATTTGTCTCTTGTATCTATTTTTTTGCATTTATATTCTATGAATACCTTGCATGTAATTCAAGTCTAAGGGTTTATGATCAATACATTAAATGTCATGTTGCTCTAAACTCAATAACCTAGGGGATTTTATCACCCATAAGGGTTTCTTTCCAAGCAATCATGATGGAGATAAATTGCCCACAAAAGATCAAAGACCAATTCCTAAGGAATTTTGACAAAGGAAGAAAAACAAAGAAAGCATTTTAAAGTTTCAAATTTTCCTCCCATGGGATGTCATTTGCACTAAGGAATCCCTAGGTGAGAATGCATGTTTCCAACATCAAAACCCCCTCATATAAGGAACCATGCAAGAAATGACTTATTAGGTTCAATAAATGGCTTTGACAGGTTGCATAGTAAAAAACTGCCTAGATTGTTTTTTCAATTTCATGGGCCAAAGTTTTATTTTAGGTCATTGTCTAAGACAAGTTTCTAAGAAAACCACTTGAAACCATCAATGGAGTGGTATTTAGTAAAAACTTTCAACATGTTTGACATGCAATCCTTCCACCAAACCTGGGACCTATAAACCAGGTTTGATGAAAAGAGAGTTAAGGAATAACTCCTTAACATTATCTAGGTTTAGTAGGTTTAGGTTGACTTACTCTAAACCTAGTTTTTAACTTGAGATATGAAATTTAATCTCCAATTTAATTGAGAGACTTAAAGGTATCATTAAACAATTGCATAATGTTAAATGCGTAATAGAATGCAACATAGTGTAACACACTTTACAATAATAATGCAAGTAATCATATCATTTCACAAATTAAACAATTAATAATCAAACAATACAATTATATAAAATTAAAAAACCCATAAGCATGACACAATAAGCATCCATATAATATATGAGAGAGATTTGTTTAATATACACATTTTATCATCCTTAGAAGAAGGTTACAAAATTAAGTTGTGAACATAGAGCAATGAGTTAACATATGATAAAAGCTTGTGAGAGAGGTGTTGATGCTTAGTATCACATCCATGTACAAATGGAATAAAACCAGCATAGATCCATCTTAAACCCATATCTATCAAGCACCGAGAGGGATCCAATTTCTTGAGGTGTATTTCTTTTTTTAAATTTAAACTCAAGAAATTTGATCTCTCTTGATTTATAGATTCGGGTTTAAGTTTTAAGTTTTTATTTTATAAACGAACATCTATTTTTTAATTACTTTTCATAATATTTTACCCGACATGAATTTTTTTAATTATTTTTTAATTAAAAAAATTACTTTTTACGTTTTATTAGATGTAACGCTACATGTAATGGCACATTACGTTAGAACATCTCCCCCACACTAGGTTGTAGAGCACCTCGTTTCACTCGGTGCAATTACATGTTTCTACAAGTGAGAGGTATGACGATGGTTATATAAAGTATGTGTTTGGTGACTTTATTGAACATTGTGTTCAAGATTGATCATTGTCTCAATCATAAAATCAAATATGAAATTGCGAAGATGCATCATTGTCTCTTTCATAAAATCAAATATGAAATTGTGAGTATTAATTGATTTTAAGTTGGTTATTGGTTTTAACACAAGTTTGTATATGACTTTATCAAATTTAATTATTGATTATGATATATTTGCGGTGAATTGTTGTCAAAGTTATGTAGATTTGTTATTCACAGAGTGAAAAATGTTGGATTAGCTTAAGCTAGGGATCATGGAAGCTAAGGTGCCAACATAGACTTCACATAACTATGTTAATGCACAAGTAGATAAGGTAACCTTGGTCACCATTGTGGAAAGATTTTTTAAGTTGATTCCAAGTGTAAAATAATGATAAATCAATTATTAACAATCTGAATTTTTAAATGTGTTTGATGATTTTGTGACTTTTTTTAAACAAACATGATAATTGCGAGCTTGAGGAAAGGCTTTAGAACTTTGTATTTTTAAATGTGTTTGATGATTTTGTGACTTTTTTTTAACAAACATGATAATTGTGAGCTTGAGGAAAGGCTTTCGAACTTTGTAGTGTGTGATCCCTTCTGGTGAGAGTGACATTATTATATAGATCAGATTAATTAATGCTATATATTTCCTAGCTTACCTAGCAAAGCACCTTACAGATATCTAATGTTACAAAACATCATACAGTAACGATATTGGTATTTTCTGCAGAGCATATTCATCATGAGCACATTGTTCATCGGAAGATGAAGCGATAAGTGATTTCCAGTCAGGCGAGAGCAGATTTGGTGTTGCCATTTTCATTTTTAGTTATATGAGATGATTTCCAAAAAGGAAAGGGCAAACTTGGTGTAAACAGTCATAGCAACCATGAACAGAGTAATAAAACTCGGAGCTTACAAAACAATACAGGGCAACGAAGTCTGTAGTCTATAGAATACCACATCGGTAGCTGGGTCATGCATATCCCAATTATGATCAAACTAGCAAAATCACGAGTATTATGTATGAGACTTGAAGCCAGCACTTCAAAGTATGACATGTTGACAAAGTCAAAGTGGAATATATGGGTATAGGAAGAACCCATATCCCAACTATTATCAAACCCATACCCCAACTATGATCAAACCCAAATGATAAAGGAAATTGATGAGATCATTTTAAAGGCTGCAAATGAGAGTCATAGATATACGTTAGGCCAATCCAAAGTGGAGTTCAAGAATCCTTTGCAGCATAGTAAGGTGGGATTTCAAATCTTCCACTAATTTCTGAGTCAATCTTACACTCATATTCCAAAGAAGAAAATTGAAGAAAGCTGTTCATGGCAACTAACTCTCACGATCTGAGAAAGGAGTCGTGTGAATACCTGTGTATCAGGTTTAGTAAAATTGACAGCTGTGGGATTTGAACCCACGCCCTTTCGGACCAGAGCCTAAATCTGGCGCCTTAGACCACTCGGCCAAACTGTCACTTTATTTGTATTGAAGGATTTTAGACATAATTTTACAATAAATAGTTTTGGAGCGCAATACACAGCCGTCTAAACATGATTCTCTCATATCGCCACCAATTTTACTTTTCGACCGCAAATGACAGGTGTAGCAAATGGAACTTCTTGAAAACGATGATGGAGATGCGGGGTATCGAACCCCGTACATCTCACATGAAAAGCGAGCACTCTACCATGTGAGCTGCATCCCCATATGTTTAAAATAGAAATCTGTGCATCTTTGATATAGTCTATTTACAAAGAGCTTAGGCTTTATCATCATCTGTTAGAATGACATAAAGGATTGAAGGGATCCATATGAGCTTACAATTCTCGGTTGAGGCGTGCTCAATAACAAGTTATTCATCACAACGTATGGCATAAAACATCATAAAATTGCACAAAATATAATTGTTTTAAGTGAAGTGGATAGGTTTCAGGAAAAAACAATCAATGATTTTACATACTCTAAATAAAGTAAAGAATAGGTTTTTTCTTTGATTTTGTAGAAAGATAAGACAATTGTATATTCTAAAACCGAAAGACATGAGATTTCTTAACTATATGTGGTGATTGTCAGTTACTACCAATCCAAGAAGATGGTCAGAAATAAGAGATGAATCCACGAAAGTCAAGTTGTAGAGGATTTTAGTTCAATTGCAATTCTTAGCCATCAAGTTCAACAGAAATCCATAATTGCCATATATTAGATATTGATGTATCGTAAGAAGACATCTAAAACACCATCATCATTAGTGGGATTAGAACAGAGATCCTTCAGATTTAAAACACCACATATGAGGAAAAATGTTTGGCCATGTAGTTTCGATTATTATTGGTTATATAGAGTACCATTAGTTACTGGTTATATAGAGTATTATTGGTTATGACTATTTAGAGTATTATTGGTTATATACTCTTAAAAGTACTTTGTTAGCTTTGGTTAAAATCATATAGTACTTTGTGGTCAATTTTTTCAAGCTTGATAAATCTCAAATTAACATCTAGATCTACACTACTTTATCTGTCATTTATTTATCTTATTTGATCTTTTACATCGAGGCAATATGTCTTAAATGAGCGAATGGAATATATATATATATATATATATATATATAGTTGCTTATATATATATATAGTTGCTTAACAAATCCTGGGGATATATATATATATATATATATCCCCATGATTTGTTATATTTACCACTAGGTGCTTAACAAATCCTGGGGATATATATATATATATCCCCAGGATTTGTTAAGCACCTAGTGATACACACACACACACACACACACACACACACACACACACTAGATCGCTGGATCTCATCAGGTGCTTAACAAATTCTGGGGATTAAGAAGTATTTATGTCAATCATTTCATTTTGATCTCAAACATGGGTAGATATAGATACATACCAAGGGACGATCCCAGTTATTCGACTATTTTACTTGAATAAGATAATCAATTAATTTACTCTTAATCAATGCACCAACAAGCAACCCACTAGTTGAAAATAAAAGATTTTATCATTGTATATATGCAACCACGAACTGAAACAACCCAGTAGTTGAAAACATGTTATCACTGCATATGTAGCCATGTCAATGTGTACAAATTTTGAGGCCCGATGAGGGTCTTATTATTCTACTCATAAAAACAACTAAAAAACAGTAACATGCATCGAACCCAATACATGTAGGTTAGGTGCAGGTGCTAACATGAGTAAAGCCGATTCTTTTGCCATCTTGATTGAAAGAAATAGTCTAACCCTATTGTTGGAGAGCTCCTATGATGTTTAAATCAATGCTTGTCGCGGGTTGGAACGCCAAGCAAATGGCGTCCTCTGATATCGATGTGAAAATTCCTTTTTGATTGATAGGGAGATTGAGGCCATCTTGAAAATGAAATGTTACTGGTGGAATTTGTAGCTTTGCAATGTCTCTGAAGTAGCTGAAACAAGTGTCCTTCACTCGAGAGAGTTTGTAGGCTATGTAGAGAAAGTAACCCTTCCCATCAAAATGAATGAATCAGCTTTTAGAAAAAAATATTAAAAGAGTCTCTTAATAACATATAAGAATGCATCAAGAAATACATTTGAACTTAAATGATGACTTGGATGTATGACACCTTTATAAACCTTGTTCCTTGTTCTTTGGTCTTGTGATACTTGTGCTTTGGTCTTTCGACATTCATAAAGTTGGAACAACAACCAAAAAATGATGGTCGAGTGAAATGGCCATGAAATGACAAGAAGATTGCAAATTAGATAACAACAAAGGAAATAAGGAACGAATGATAAGGCAAGCTTTTTAGATTTGACTACTAATTGGGTGCCTATGCCAATCCACTTTAGTTGTATGAATTATATCATTTTATATGGCTTTTTTTTTCTAACATTGAAAAATAACGTTTCCATGAGGGGTGAGGCCAATCCACTTCAATTATATAAACTATATCATTTTACATGGCTTTTTTTTCTAACTTTGAAAAATAACATTTCCGTGTGGACTTAAAAGAAGTGAGAATTTTACTTTAGTGACTTCGTCTACTTACATACAATATAACTTTTATAACTTTGTTGGCAATCTAATTGTAGTTGTTGTATTGCACGTGAAATGAAATATGAACCATCCTTCACATGCTTGCTTTACACGTCTAAAATAAGATACATTCACTATTCAACAATAATAAATTTGTATATCATATAAAATCCCTAGATGGTTAGATAAATCGGCCCTCCCTATGCTATGAGGGTAGGTTAGATGAATCTTCTATATCTACGAAAGTGATATGGATCATGATAATAATTTTTAATCAATTTAATATTACAAATAGCCTATACACTTCCGTCATTGGACAAACCAATCGTTAATGGCCACTTATAGGTTAGACAAAAATGAGTGTGTGGTTGTTAAACAATGGTGGGTTTAATATTCAACCCAACCTGCAATCAATACAACCTTTTTTTTTCCACTGAAAAATTTAACTTACTATTAATACTGCGAAATAGTAAATGTGTCCAACTGTCAAATGAGTACATAGGGAAATATACCTGTCCAGACTATACCAGTGGTTCCGACACAAGGACAGCAAATACATGCCCAAATAAAGGTGTCAACCAAAGAGCCCAACAGTGGCCCAAATTAAACAGTTCCTCAAGCCACATAAGAATCCAAAGACGCAACAGGGGGAAATCCTGAAGCCTATCAACATATATGTCACCGCATATTACATGAAATATATATCACAATTACATAAATGTCTAAAAACGTGCCCATCCGAAATATTAATGGCCCATCATTGGCCATTGACGAACACAGGAAATAGTATTTAGTCCGTGCAGACCAACCAACATATATGTAAAGTTCAAAAGTGCACAAAATACTGAAACATAACAGCTAAATAGATATGTATATATAAAGCTGCAAAATGGATTATATCTGGAAGCCCAACAAGGAGTTGGGGATTGTAGCATTTTATAGACCTGCAAATAGTAATATTAGTCACAAAAACATAAGATAATACCGCAAATACCAAAAATATAACCATATGAACTGTCAAAAATAGAAGACAATAGCATCATGTCCAGTGCAAGTGATAAGAACCATGGGAAAAGAGAAGTTCCTCCTATCATTCCTGCCAAAAAATGATCCCCTCCTGAGTGTTCAAAGCCCACTTGGAGAGCATATCAGCCTCAATATTCACCTCTGAAGATATGGGAAAAATGTGTGTGTTCAAATTCGTGAATTAACTTCGGAGCCACATCCATCCAATGTGAAAGAAGCAGAACATTGAGTGGTGAGATGCCATTTGCCCATGAAATGATAGCCATAGAGTCACCCATCACCACGAGAGAAGTTATCTACCTGGAGTGAGCAAAATATAGCAAGAGCCAAAGGGTGCATAACTCATTGCGAGTATTTTTATTTTAAACAAAATAAAAATAAAATTCAACAAGGTTGCCATACAGCGAATACTTGTCGAATTGGTAGGTTGAAGTGTAGGTTTTGCATTTGTAAACTAAATGGTTATAATGTACCCACCTGCTGACCCAATGCAAGGAAGGGAACATGGCACTATAATATGGGCATTTCATAAAGCTCAGCCCACTAATTAGAATCATAAGAATTTATACATTGGTGTGCAGATACAATTAGGCAATATGCACAGTGGCATTTAAAACTAATCCACACACATTACTCATGCATACAGCATATCAACAGTTATTGAATTAATATAGTGCAGAAGCAAATATAGAGGCATAAAAACACTTATCTTCATTTTGCAACTACCCAAGCAACTAGCTATGTCGCTGCAACGTTCCACCTAGCCATAGGCTCTTCGACAGCTTATACTGTGTCCGTCCGAAGGCCACCCCCAAGCTGGGCATGATTCCTTCAAGGAAAAGGGGACATTCACTCTCTCACAACCAATTACTCATTCCATCTGAGCCAAGCCAGTCCATAGCTGGGTTTATCAGGCTACAATTGAACCCTGGATTATCGCACTCAAGCTCAAGCCCAAGCCATGGATAGCCATACCCATACCCAACATACTCTTCTCTCACACAGTAAGCACAAACAGGGGCATGGATACACATTTTAGACAGTGAGATTTACAAACAAGACAGCCATGGGTTTTCCCAAAAACGGATTGTGGGATGGGCAAACAACCACAGGGGGGGGGGGGATGATTTCTTCCCCAAATATCTCAGCCTTCAACAGCCCAAAACGGTCTCTATTGAATCCCCCATTCGATTTCCCCTTCTTCCCCACTGGTATACAACACGAAAACGCCCTTCTCTACAGGGAGAATGAAGAAAAACACAACAGACGTGCCTCGAAAATGCCCAGGTGGCTCTAAACTCGTGAGGGAGAAAGAATGCTCATTGATAATGGCTTGGGTGAGAAAATCATGGCTTTTTTCTTGCCCAAGGAGACAAACACGTTTTTCCATAAAGGGTGGCTTTCCCATACTCGATTTTGGACAGCCATACCTCCCCATTCCCAAGGCATTAACTTCCTCAACCAACTCTTGGGAGAAATCAATGGTTGGGTACCAAAGTAAACATGGGTAGTTGAGGGTTTGATGGGTTCTCTCATTGACACTTGGCTTGACTCTAGTGGCTCAAGGGTTTGAATGTTTTCCCTCCCAATTCCTTGTGAAATAATGCCCCCATCTCTTTGTTGCATTGCATAGCTAGTTGTGGGTATTTTTATTAAAATGCATATTATATGATATTTGAATTTCCAATGTGCATTGCTAGCATGCAAACCATATGCATCACGAAATCGATGGCGGGGCCTTAGCCTTGAGCTCCTCACCATGATTTCATAACAAGATTACATCATTTATAATGTTAATGCCATGGGGCCAAACTGGGGACATTACAATGGTTGTGTAGCTAGAGTATTTGAATAAATTTGTATGTTTGATTATTTTAAATGGTTTGTCTTTAAAATTTAGTAATAATTTATGTTTTTATATATTAATTTTATATAAAAAACATTGTTAATATATAAAAAGATATAGTTATTAGTATTGTATATTAATGTTTTTAGTTTTTATGATAATGATTAAATATATAATAATTGTATCTCTTTTATTCCATTGCTTCGCGAAAAGCTGGGTCATTAAGTGGGGACCATAGTGACATATGCATTTTATTATTAGGCCAAGAACCTTCCATTCGGGTAAGAGACAGGGAAGTCGGGTAATAGGTGGGGAAGTTGGGAAATAAATTGGTCTTGTTTCATCTTCTTGCCTGCTTGATTCTGTTTCCTTTTCCTATCTATTTTATCCTGTTTAATTTTTCTACCTACTTAGCTTGAAGGGAACTACTTTTACACAACTACTCAAAAGATAAGATTATTGGCATCATGTAATATAACAGCGTAACATGGCACATGATAATATTACATAATCAGATTTCATTGTAGAATTGCATTGCATAAGATTGCATTAAATTAGAAGATTGCATTGGAAGATAAAAGGTAAGATTCATTGGTTGGTATGAGCTTCCATTTATTATTGGCATTCCATGATCGGCATTCCGGGGATGACTTAAACATCTTTTCTATTTGACTGAAACTTATTAGGCCAAGGATGAATGGATAGCACCTGCAGAGCTGCGGTAGGTAGCGATAACCATGTGTTAATCCACATTGAACACTACGGAACCTTAGGTTGTTACTACCTCAATCGTATTACATCACAATGCATTACTTACAATGCACCTGTGAAGGAAGGGTCATACGCCTCATTTACAAACACCCGTGCTTCATTTACAAACACCAGTACTTCCAATGCTAGGATTCTTTGTCGCTAGTTGAGCTAGGTAGATGTCGATGCTGGGACTTATTCAGGTGTTGATTCCGTGCAATTAGGAAAGCAAAGTGTTTCATTAATTAAATTAATGTCCACGTATAAGAAATATATGTTTAATTAAGTGTTTTTTGGTATTTAATTAATTAATAATAATAATTAAGTTGTCTTGGCACAATTACCTGTGGAGCAGTGCATATATGATTGATTGCCTGGTGCATGGGAAAATTGTGCCACTTGTCTTGGTGCATGAAATTTGTGTTATATCCTTCTTCTATGCCACTACCTTGTTTTTGTTTCCATTAACAAGCAAAGGATTTGTTTCCATTCACTAGCAAAGCAATTGCGATTATACCTCCCCAATTGTTGAAGCACTTGGCATATCATGATGGCATGCCTGAGGGAAGGTTCATTTATAAGAGAATTAAGGATCTTTCCTTTGTGAGTAGCGGACCTCTTTGGTGAGTAAATTGGAATGAAGGCCCTCGATAAGGCTCCGAGCGATGAGGGAACTAGGGCTTCCCGACGTGAAGCTCCAACAGCAATTGAAAGTGAAAAGAACATATGCATTTAACATCAATCGAGTAAGCTTGCTTAAACAATGTCAAATCTTCATTAAGCTTGTATAGAACAAATAGGTTAATTTTATTGTTTCCACCTTGACTAGGGTAGGTTGTCTTTAATTTAATAGGGAATTCAGATTTTTTTGTTATATCGGTCCATTTTCTATTTTTTGTTATGGCCATGGGTTTTGCTTCCAGGAAATATTTAATCCTAGGTTGCCTGTTCACAACCAGAACGATGAGGGATTTAGATTCTTTCTATAGACATTCTGCTAAAACTTATAAGTAGATTTTGTGCACTAAGGTTAAGAAAGAAAAGTTGCACGAAAGCCCTATCTGTCACATAAATTTTACATCTAGCCAAGCTGCGTGAGATGGTGGATAACAGCTGCCATATATTGAGATTCAACAGATGCTTGTCGACTGACATATGGGAATTGGCAGTTCAAATCTATAAAAATATGCTACTGATAAGCAAGTCACTATGGTGTAATTGATTCCTAATCAAAAGAAAGAACCAAGTGACTGGCTCTTTACCATTTTGCGGCTCTCGCATTTCCAAATAGAGGGAGGGCTTGCATGAGAGCTGGGCGTACATGGTTTGATTTCCAGTCAATAATATAGAAAGCATCAAGAACTCATTTAGCTTAATGTACTGTTATAGAAATTGAAAGGGACCTTGAATAGCTTTTAAAGAAAACTATATTAAGAAAAATGATAAGCATACCTTTGAATATTGTAGCTAAAATATGCAGAGTAAATGGTTCGTCTCCTCTTTTTGTAGAATAGTGTATTGATTTCTTCAGAGTAATGTTCTTTTTGTTTCCGTGATATGATTTCTATAGAGTAATGTGCTGAGCTTTTCTACCAAGCTTCGACAGTCTCAGCTAAACCGTCATATTGTTTTTGCATAGATGTATATATATTGATCTCTATTGGTTTATGTTTTTATGTAGAGGTCGCGTGGCAAAGCAAGGCAAAGGAGGTTGCGTGGAAAAGCAAGGCAAAGGGATGAAGCGGTGTCAGTGGAGGTAGGTGGCATGGCAAGGGAAGGAAAAAGGATGAACTGTTGTGGCGGTGGTTGTGACAAAGGTAGTGATGGTATGGCATCAGCTGTGACAGAGTCAGTGATGGTATGGCGGTGGAGACTGAGGCGGTGGCAGTGGAGACCTCTCCCATCCAACACCTGGACAGATGCACATCCAACACCTGGACAGATGCAGATTGAATGCATTAAAAAAATTCTAGTTTCCATTAGGCCGGTCGTAACCCCGCCTTTGGCTGGGCAATAACACTTCAATGTTATTATCCATCACATGTTAGATAAATGAATATTCAAAATTGAAAAAAAATAAGAATTTCAATGTACAATGTGAAAGCCAGGGTAAATTGATAAATTAGATTAGTCAACCAAAAACTAATAGCTAGTCAAATCATATCGAATACAATATACCTACAATGGCCTTCGGTAGGTATAATAATAAAATAACCACTTAAGTTTGAGTAGAAGTGACTTTAAAGATCAATTTCATGTCTCTTTATTTGTCTTTCTCTTCACTTGGAATTATTGCCAATGCATTCTGTATAAAAACGGTAAAAGCGAGGTCAGCGTTAAACAGTTATTTGTATGGTTCAAATGAATATACAATTCTTGTCGACATATATGAGTCCATAGCAATTGTAAGCATCTTCATTTGATAAAGTAAATGCAAAACAAAAGAATGAAATTTAACCTTTATGTGCCATAATTTGCAATGGAATTAAGTACAACATAGAATCCATATTGTGTTGTCATGGAGCTCTACATAGAATAATGGGTGTTGACCTGTCCATTCCCATGCATTGCACTCAAATTAAATTGAAATGAGATTAATAGAGCTCGGTTTCAAGGATTCGTTTTCGAATGCTGTTGGCTTTTGCATGGAAAGGTTTAAAACTTTGTTTAACAAAGTAAGGGAATGTGATTTTGTATTGTTGACCATATTTTTATAGGACTTAAATTAACCTGCATTTTTTTTACCATTAACATTATGGAATCTAGAAACGAGGCTCCAGTGAGGCTTAGTTTAACATTAACATTATGGAATCTAGAAACGAGGCTCCAGTGAGGCTTAGTTTAACTTTTGAGAATTCAACAACACGTTCATTAATTATTAATATAAGAGTGTAACGAGAATAACAGTCAAGTCCTATACAATTAACTTTACCATCACAACACAAGGACCACATTCACAAATCTGCATATATTGACCAATTTGTGATTGTTGTTCCACTTAATCTTTTAATAATGATTGAAATCACACACATTACCTAATCAAGATTAAAAAATACTTACATTGAAGCCATGACCTTAAATACTTCCTGTTAAATTATATTTTCATGTTGTTATATTATATGTTATGTTTCAAATTTAAGATATGTTTCAAGTAGCTTACAATGAAAAATAAATATTACTTTAATGGGCACATACATTTTAAATTTTCTAAAATTTAAAATTTGCATGTTTTTGTATTTATGGGCTATCTACTTCCTTAATTTTTTCATATAAATAAGTAAAAAATCAAATCCTACAAGCAATAACTCAAACGTTGAACACATAAACCTACAAATATTGAAGTTACACACATTACTGAATCAACAATAAAAAAATTAGTGCATTGAGGCCATGAACCCATACTTATTATTAAACTATATTTTCAAGTTGTTATAACATATGTTATGTTTCAATTCTTTGTTGTACTCTAGCAACACTATCATTAGAACTTGGAAAGTGGAGGAGTCGGACAAGAGCGAAGATGACATTTAGGGTTTTGAAGATTTGCGTTCTGCTACAGTGATCTGCAATGTCTGCTGCTGGGTCCGCCCTCCCAGAGGGAGCCTGGTTGGATGCCCCAGACCATGATGTCTGCAGGTATGACACCAGTGAGGGATGGGAAAGAGATAGGTCCCAGAGATACGGGAGATCGGGAGAAGGGCGCACAAAGGTGGCTGGGTCTAGGGGGTGTCTTCCAAAAACCCTAGTGATTCCGGCCATCCAGATCCGGGCAGAAAAGGTCATGGAGAAAGTGGAATTGTGGAAAGAGAAGTCCCTGATCAGTAAGTTTATTGGGATCTGGCCTCGGGAGAAAGACCTCGTTAGATGGATCAAAGGCACCTGGAAACCCAAAGGGGAATATGATTTACACCTGGGGGCAAAGGGTTTCTTCTCCATTATCTTTTTCAATGTGGAAGATCGGGATAGAGTGCTTGGAGGGGGACCCTATTTTTTCTTTTCTGTGGGCTTATACCTCAGACCCTAGAAAGAGCGTTTCAATATAGAGACTGAGGATATGAAGGTGGCCCCGGTTTGGATCTGGATTTATTCTCTACCATGGGAATTCTGGGATATGGAAATATTGAAGGACATTGGTAATTCCCTTGGAGAGTTCATAAAATTTGAGGAAAGGACCAAACAAAAAAGGTACACGATGAATCCCCCATCTCAATATGATCAAGAAGGAAAGAAGAACAAAGAAGGTTTTACCCAGATTCATAATCGCAGAAGGAATCGATCTAGTGATAACCAACGGAAAGGGAAGGAAAAGGTGGACAATGGGTCAACCAGCAAAAACCCCTTTCAAATCTTGGAGGAGGTCAATGATGCAGGTGAAATCCGTAAGGAGGGTAAGGAGGCCGAAGTACTAGAAGTGGTTGAGGCCATGGACACGATAACCCCGATAGAAAATCAGGAAGCCCTAACAGCAGATATGGAGGAGGATGGCGAGGAGGAAGTAGATCTGGACGAATTGAACCTGGATGAGATTGAAAGAGAGTGCGAAAAAAAGAAGGGTTACCTGTCCAGATGGCAGTTGGAACTCCTCAAGGAAGCAATCATTAAGACAAAAGCTAGTCAAAAATTGGGTATCTGGGTAGATGCTCAACTAGGGTATAAACGCAAGTCACCAGCTGGGGACTTGAAACGGGGCAAAAAATCTAATAAGCAGCAGATAGCAGAAATTGGAGTTAAGCTTGTCGAGTCAAGGCAATAACCTTCTCTTAAGGCTGCCTTTAGTACTGTCAACCAAGTTTCTTAATGCGGATAGTTTCCTGGAATGTAAGAGGGAGTAATCACCCCCGGAAGATAAAAGCACTAGCTAGGAAAGTGAAGAAGGAAAACCCTGATGTCCTCTTTATGCAGGAAACCAAATGCTCCTCTGCTACTCTAGAGAGGATATGTTAGAAAATATGGAAAGGATATGAGGTGATGGTGGTTGATGTGTCAGGCATGGCTGGTGGTTTAGCTTTCCTCTAGTGACCTCGAGCCATTTCATTGAATAAATGGAGAGCCAACAGGTTTTCTCTGATCTGTGATTTTTCGATGGATAATTCTGCAGTCTCAGGTTCTTTGGTCAATATCTATGATCCAAGTGTTGCTCCTTTCAAGAATTCCTTCCTCCTCTTCCTCTCCTGGGTCTTTGCGCAGGCTCATGAGGGTTTGTGGATTGTGGGCGGGGACTTCAACCCGATCTTGTCTTTGGATGAGAAAAAAGGTGGTCGAAGGTGCCTGGATAGGTTTCAGGAAAATTTTTGTGATATTCTAAACCTAGGGCCTTTGATGGACGTCGAAACCGACAATGGCTGGTTCACGTGGAATAACAAGTGTGGGGGAACTCATCTGGTTGCTTCTAGGCTTGATAGATTCCTTTCCACGAAGGACATAGCTCATGGGGCAGGCGAGGTCAATGCTAGTGTACTCCCGGCAGCAGGATCTGACCATTGGCCTGTCTATTTGAATTGGGACTTGACTACCAACAACCTTTTCAGGCCTTTTCGATTTGATCAATTCTGGTTGGACCATAAGGACTTCAAGGATATGGTAGGTCAGTGGTGGTAGGAATTGGTCCCCTCAGCAGGATCAGGAATGTACCAATTCCAACAGAAACTAAAGGCTCTGAAATCCAAAATTCGTTCCTGGAATAGGGAGGATTTTGGCAATATCTTTCAAGATAAAAAAAAGTTGATAGAAGAGTTGGAACTTCTCCAAAGGAAGGGCATGGAAGATGGGTGGGATGAGGAATTAAGAGATCAAGAACATTGCTTGGTGGAGCGTCTTGAATCTAGGGAGAGGCAAGAGGAAACCTACTAGAAGCAAAAATCTCGCATTCAGTGGATCCAGGAAGGTGAGAGAATTACAAAATTCTTTCACAACTCTGTTATCCAAAACATACACAGATAAAAAATAATCAAGATTGTAAATCTAATGAGGAAATGGAGGACACCAGAGAAGGCATAGAGGAAGAACTTGTGCACCATTTTGAATCTATCCTCAAAGAAGACAGAATGGATCGGAGCCAAGATATCTCTAAGATCACCCGCCTTATTCCTTGTCTTATTACTCAAGAGCAGAACGATATGTTGGGTAAGCCCATATATATGCAGGAGGTGGAGGATGCTATGAATCAGATGGCTTTAGGGAAGGCGCCAGGGCCGGATGGTTTCACCTCTAACTTCTTTCACTTTTTTTGGGATATGATTAAGACAGAAGTTCATCAAATTGTGGAGGAGTCCAGACGGTGTGGCGAGGTGTTGAAAGCCTTCAATGCAACGTTCTTTTCTCTTATCCCAAAAGAGGAAGGGGCTTACTCTCCGGGTAAATTCAGACTGATTGCATTATGCAATGTGATCTATAAAATTATTACCAAAGTCATTTCTAATCGGCTCAAGCCCCTTCTACCCACGTTGATCAGTCAGGAGCAATCTGGTTTTGTAGAAGGCAAACAAATTGTGGATGGTATCATCCTAGTGCAAGAAACTATGCACTCTCTCAAGGTAACTAAGAAACCTGGTATGTTTGTAAAACTTGATATAGCCAAGGCTTATGATAAGATCAGTTGGCAATATATGAGAGGCATTCTGGAGGCTTTTGGCTTCAGCAGGGAATGGGTTGCTTGGATCATGAATCTGGTATCCACCCCTTTCTTCTCCATTCTCCTCAATGGCTCATCGACGAGACTCCTTCAGGCCTCTCGGGGTATTAGGCAAGGGGATCCCCTTTCCCCCTTCCTCTTCATCCTTATGGCTGAGGGTCTCAGTAGACTTTTACAGGCCCAAGCTGCTAGTGGTGGTATTCGCGGACTTACGCTCCATGCTGGAATGGAAAAACAGACGCATGAGCAATTTGTGGACGACACAATGCTCATGGGGCACCCTTCAATCTAAGAGGCTAGGGATTTCAAAAAGTTCCTAGTGCAGTTTGCGAAGGCCTCTGGCCTGGAAGTTAATCCTGACAAATCTCATGTTTTTTTCCTCAACACTTCAGGTCCGGCCCAACACAATATTTCAAGGATTTTTGGCTTCAATCGCAGAACCTTCTCCACCAAATACCTTGGTGTTCCGTTAGCTGAAGACACGATTCACCAGGTTTCGTGGCAGGAACTGTTAGATAGAATGAAAAGAAAACTCACCAGGTGGACTCTCCACCCTCTAAACCTTCCTAGCCCACTAACTTTGGTAAAATCTATCCTCCAAGCAATGCCTGTGTACCTGTTTTCGATGCTCTCGGCTCCAGAGGCTGTGCTTAAGGAAATTCGAGGCATTTAGAGGTCTTTTCTGTGGGGATGCAGGGAGTCAAAGGCCAAATTTGCGCTGGTAGGATGGGTTAACATCTGCAAACCAAATATTAGGGGCAGTCTTGGCATGCGGGATCCAGAGATTTTGAGTGAGATATATGGTGCCAAAATCTGGTGGAGGTGGTGCACTCACAACAATGAACCATGGGCCAAGTTATGGCACATCAAGTATGCTAGGGATAGAGATAGGGGCTAGTTAATCAGATTTAACGAAGAAAATCAGGGGTCTCACATCTGGATTAAAGCTTTTTCAGGAAGGAAAATTGTTCATAACCACTGCTTTTGGGAAATCCACAATGGTGCGTCTGCCAACTTTTGGGATGACTCATGGAACCAGCTACCCAAGCTTGGGGATGACCCTAGGTGGCAAACCATAAGGGATCAAGGAATTACAGCTGGTAAAACTAAGGTCATGCATTATTGGGACCACAATGATCAGAATGGTTTCCAGACTTGGCTCCATGCTGCTCGTTGGAATGATACCTCTTCCGACGAGCTCCTCTCCTCCTTTGATCTCATGCTTCAGGAACGGTTCATTAGGTCTAACTTTTTCGATGATAAACTCAGGTGGGGGTCTTCTCAGAAAGGCATCTTTAGTATCAAAGAGGCTTACGAGGTCCACCTTCACTCCGAGGAGGAAGTGGAGAAGATATGGGGAAAAATCTGGAGCATGAATATATGGCCCAAAGTCTCGATGTTCTGCTGGTTAGTGGTTTGGAAGAGGATCCTGACTAGCGAAAACCTAAGGAAGCGGGGGATTCTCAAACCCTCTCAATGTCATCTATACTTAAATAATGAAGAGACTACTGGCCATATTCTTGACTCATGTCCCTTCTCTTCCTCGATGTGGGACAAAGGAGCTACCATTTTTAGGAGAAGCAATCGGATCAAAGGTCATCCTGATCAGTCTCTTAAGGCTTGGGATCTAAAAGCCTTCTCGAATCCCATCATTAGAACTCTATGGCTGCTATTTCTGGGTATGGTGATATTGACGATATGGAAAGAGAGGAATGAGCGCATCTTCCAGGATAAACCTAACAGAGAGGAGGCCGTGTGGATGAAGCCGGTAAGAAATGTGACTGAAATAATCAGAATCCAACAATGGACTGACAAGGGCAAAGACCTTAATGCGGGGGACCAGCGCATTGCTGCAGGATGGGGTTTATGCCGGTCAGATCTTGATGGTCTGTGAAAGAAAATGGTGGTCAGTCATCCTACCATCCCGGTCCGATGGTCTCCTCCCCTTTCTCCTGGCTTCAAAGTCAATTTTGATGGTGCTTCCCAGGGTAATCCGGGCCCGACAGGTTTTAGCGAGGCATGCAGAAACAATGTTGGAGCCATCCTAAAGATCTTTTATGGGTACATTGGCCGTGACTCTAACAACTCTGCAGAGCTCGAAGGCCTTATTCAGGGTCTCAACCTGATTATCTCGGAGGATTGGTTTCCAGTAGTCCTAGAGGAGGACTCTCAGATTCTAATTCTCATGGAAAAGAAACTCCACCTGGGCCATTCCCCAGAAAAAAGTGTCTTCCAGCTGGCACCTCCTGTCTTGCTTGGAGTATTTGAAGGTTTTGCTCACCAATCAGACTGCCATCTCCTTTTCACATGTTAAAAGGGAAGCCAACAAAGTGGCAGATTTCCTTGCGAATCGTGGCATCGATGTGGGAAACGCTCTATCGATTATATCCGTGGCTGACTTCCCTTCGGATGACTGGACCAGATCGTGCTGTCACTTGGACGAAGCTGACACGGTGGGGTCTCGTCAGCAGTTAGCATAGGTGACCTTTACCCTGGATGACGACAACAGGAGTGTAGGGGAAGTAATTAGCGAGCCACATGGTATGGCTCGCCCCCGTCCTGAATGATGCTTGTTGTACCACTTGTCATGTCGGATGTTAAGTCTGGACTTAGTCTTAAGCGTGGCAGTTCACTTGAAAAGGGTGGAGGCAGATCTCTCTATACTTTTTCCTGCTCTTTACTCATTCTCATTTGTGGGCTCTTAATTCCGCAGCAGGATTTTCCGTATCCCTTGTCACCATTCCTTCAAGGCGCTACTTCCACCATGATTACACTACGAGTATTAAATATGAAGGGTTTCTCTCACACCTTCATCGTTTTCTCTCTTATTCTGTGTGACGGCTATTGTTTAGCAAGAGTCGAGAGCTTTTCTGAGTGGGAGCAGGGGTGGTTTTGTTGGGTAAGACCACCCGAATTGTTGAGGGATTTTATCATGGCTCAGACTCACCGCTATAAGTCTCAGAGTCAGAAAGTTTTGGGGGTTGATGGGCATCAGACTGTCGATGAAACTTCTGCGCAGGGCAGTGTTAGGGTGGGTCATGTTACTCGAGCTTTTGCAAAAGCTCGTCTTAGGGAGTCAGCTTCCTTCTTCCGTGGTCGTATTCCCCCATTTATTAGAGAAGAAGTTGAAGGAATTGAGAAAGACCTCTGGGACTCTATCCAGAGTATTCCCATTGAGGATGTCTGTAAGGAAATTGAAGAGTGGGTGGTAGACCCTGGATCCACAGCCGGTTGCGCTTCCCTCTATGAGCGAACCCTAATGACTTACTGGGTTACGAAGAACCTTTTGGAAAATGTTATGATGGATTCTTTCAATAAGAGTAGAGGGGATGCAGAACCGGTCAGGTCTTGGAAGACCCATAATCTGGATAATCGGGTTATGCATGCGAAAAATTGACGCCATTACCAAGAAAATTGGCCTTTCCTTTATTATTTAGGGGAAGGGTGATGCCGAACCAGGAAGCATGGCAAGTGGTGGCACCAGGAATCCTCCTACGGGGACGAGCAATGTTGTCAGTGTCCAGAACCCGTCGAGCAGTCTACAACAAGCGCTGGATATTCTGGGTAGGGGTCCTCCTATTGTCACAATTGATTAGGTCCTGTGTTATGGATTCTTTTTGGGTGTCCCGAACTCTGCTCTGTGGTTATGCAATCGACCGAGCTGTTTTTTTTGTATAGGCTAACTGATATAGGATTTGAACATCTTTGGTTAAGTCAGTGTCAAATTCCTGTTTGGCGGGTCCTCTACCGGGAACGCCTAAGACCTGGAAGAACTAAGTGACAAACTCTGTACTCTGTTTTAAGCAGTAATATATAGTCCCTTTTATTTACAAAAAAAATATGTTATGTTTCAAATTTAAGATATGTTTCAAGTTAGTTACAATAAAGAATGTATATTAATTTAAATTTTTAAATATATATATATATATATATATATATATATATATATGAGATGTCTACTTTATTTTAGTTATATGGTCTTTTATTTTACATTTTTTTCAAGTACTAAAACATATTCAAATATTATTATAATATATAGTAAAGAATCAATGAATAAAAAAATAAATAATCTATTCATGTACCTAAATGGCAATAGAAACATAATTTAAAATATGGCCCATGAGAAGTCTTGGCAAAGAAAGTTATAGACACATAAAATGAAACTGTAATATCTTCAAAAACATAAACACTTTATGTTCAATTTTCCCATTTTCTATTTATGTTCAAATATAAATATCATGTCTCAATCATCAAAGACCCTATACTATTTAACAAATTACGTGTTATATGCATTTAACTAGGCCCCAACATTAGTTAAAGCAAAAAGGATATAACTATCCTACGCATTTACACCTTGTTTACATTGAAACGATATTTTTTGCAATTGCTTCTTAGAAACAATATTGTTTTTTAATAAAATTGCTGAAACAATATTTGCAGTAATTGCTTCCTAGTAACAATATTTTTTCAATAAAATTTATCTTTTTATTAAAAGAATTAGCAAAGCTTTAGAGTGGTAAGCAAATGCAATATGAGCATAAGAAAGCAGTGTAATAAACACGTCTAAATTAAATAAAATTGTGACATTGAATAGAATTTACTAGGTAAACGACATGACAAGAGAAACCGATTTGAAGAGATTGAATATGCATATTGTCAAATGTGCATATTACAAATTGAATATGCATATTGTAAAATGTGCATATTAGAAATTAAATTAAACAAAATTATTATCTTCAACAATGTACAAAACTCTTTGCTCACAATGTTGGTTCTCCCAAAAAAAATACAAAATTATTGTCTTCAACGATGCACAAAACTCTCTACTCACAATGTTGGTTCCCCAAAACATAACATTAATAATAACAACCAAATTAAACTGTAATGCAACCTTTATTTCTTTACTCTCACTTTCTTTCTCTACAAAATTTCATTTGATGCCCCTCCTTGATATATTGGCAAAGATGTAAAAGATTATCATTTTCTCACTTTCTTCCTCTTAAAATCTCTTTGATATCTTTGATGTCTTGGCAAAGATGTAAAAGATGATCATTTTCTTACTTTCTTTCTCTACAAAATCTCTTTGATATCTTGGCAAAGATGTAAAAGATGATCATTTTGACATGGAAGTAGTCTTCCACTACTATCCAATTATGGATTAAGAGTTAATTTTTGCACATTTTTTCTTACAAGTCCATTCAAATGTTTTCAAAACTTGAGGTTAATTCTATTATCTACACTCTCAAAACGCACTCTCCAAATTGAGTTTTAAAGTTTTTCAACGAGTAAAGGGCTCCAAAAGGTTGCTTCTGTTACAAAGACAGATTTGCAATTAGCAAATAGAAAACAACACACTTGCATTCACAAGCTACACAAGATTAAAATCCTAGTGCCAAAGAGCAAGCTGCTTCAATGAGTAATCTGCAACACAAATTAGAGACACCAGCCGTTGCTAATCAATACTCTACAAACATCCATAGATTTCCCTGCAGTTTGTAGGTAGTAAGCCTCAAAGGAGGAATATAAATATTAAGAGTATACTTGCTTTCAACTCTTGCTTCTTCATCATAATCAATAACTTTATTCTTTGCACTAAAACATTCATAATTTATCACTTTTCATGATGATCTTATCAGTTACCCATTGCTTAGACATGAATCCATAAAGTTCAAAGGAAAAATGTCATAAGCAGACCATAGGCTCTTTTACAAACCTCGGAAGAATGGTGACAAAGTGCGAGAAGTTTGGAAGCATGCTCATAAATCTTTAACGGTTCCACAATGGTTCTTCCTGTTGGAATGTGATAATTAGGATACCTGAATTCCATGACCACAACGCTGCTTACAGGTCAGTGAACTTATTCAAAAATGAAACAAATAGCATTTGTTTTACTTTATATTGATAAACAATTAAAAAATTATCATTGATTTACGCTTCTTAAAGGCATCAACTCAGTACAAGAAATCATTGATATGAGAGCAAATGGAAACAATAAAATTAGAGGTTCCTTTGCAAACAATATTTCATATTCAATCACAAGAAACAATATTTCATATTCATTCACAAGAAACTTCAAGTTGCAAGGATCTACCTAGAAAGGCTTCTAATCATTTCATTTTAAAAAGGCTTTGAGCATATCTATAGGCAACATAACCTTCTTGCGGATAAATTGTCAAAGCAAGCACTGACTGGAGACATTGGTATCCTGTTTTGGGAGGAAACTCTAAACTCTTAGATTTTGAACTATGGAGATATGAACTTTTTTGAGTAAATTTGTTTTGATGTATAAAAGAATGATCTATATGTCACTTGAAAATAGTGTTCTGATGCTCAGAGATTTGGAAGACTTCCTTCGTGTTGTTCAACAAATCCTTTTTTGGAAAATTATGGTTTCAAGACTTTTGGGCATCGTTGTCTATTTGAAAGTCCTTTGAACATAAGTACCTTCATGTACCTTTTGATTATATTGAATAACATTGGCACGTTTTTTTTTTTTTTTTTAATCTGTTGGAAAAAGGCTTAAAGTAACCGTCACAGACTACATGTTCTGACAACCTATATTGAAAACTTTAATATGTTAATATTGAAAACGAAAATCAGGCTCGATACAAAATAGGGTAGATTTTACCTCATAAAAATATTCACAGATCACTACTGCAACCGAAATGTGGCTCTTCTCAATTCATGTAGAGGTTGCCAACGGATTTGGCAAATGCATGTCCGGATCACTTCATCGACTCGCATTATATCAGCAGTTTGCACACAAACATAAGCACTGCAAGCTATTGAAGTGAACTTGTACTTGACCGTGCACCAAACGAACTGAAATTTACAGAATACTAGAATGTGATGGATTTTTAAATTAATCTAAGTTAACATTAAAGATTGATTTCAGCAATTTAAAAATGAAGAATTTGTTCTAGTTGATATAAGTTTTTGATGGATGACTGTATAAATCTTAACTTGCTGAGAAGGACTATTAATAGGAGTTGTTTAGACTTTTGGACTGGCTAGTAGTGTATTTTTTTGGGGATGCATAGCACTATAAATGAGTATTTACTTGGTTAAATTAACTTTGATTCTTATTAGTTTAATAGTTTTTTTGTGTGGAAAATTTAAAAATAAAGAATCTCATTACAAAAAAAAAATTTGAACTCATACCCTTTCGGCCAAAAACTTTCTTGTTTGAGAAATACCAATTTACTTCACGAGAGATAAACAGAAAATTGTGGCATATCGCAAAACCCTAGAAATTGGAAAACTGAAAATGGCAATGGAGATGCAGGGTATCGAACCCCGTACCTCTCGCATGCAAAGCGAGCGCTCTACCATGTGAGCTACATCCCTAACTATTTTGTACCTGTTTCAGTGCAGTTAACATCTTTCATAATTCAAAAAAACTTAGGATTTAGAGGCTTCAGCTGATGCGTGCTTAATAACAACTTATTCATCATAGGATCTGGTTTAAGAATCTTGTATGGCAATCTTCCATGAACAAAACTGCATAACATATAATTGTTTTCAGTAATTGAAGTGGGATAGCGTTTCAGGGAGAAAGCAATCAATGACATTTTCCTTGGATTTTGTAAAAATATAAGATGTTAATCACTATATGAGCCAAGCTCCCTCTGTAGATCTAGACATGAAGCTGATAAAAGCCTGTGTAAATTTCAGCCACAGCATCGTTGAAAACACTAATCAACTCAAAAGCCAAAGAAACATAATCTCTCACTCTAGGCACAGATTCCTTGAGATACCTTCCACCTATCACACATAGCTTTATCCAAAAGCACAATGCGCCATTATTGGAGCTAATGAATGGTTAACCCTTGCAAAATTCTCAGAGCTTGTCAATTTCTAAATCAAAATTCAGCGGTAACATCAAATACCTATGTATCCCTAAAATCACTAGAACCACCGTCATATATATCTTTCGCCCTCACTACTCATGTGAAAAATTGCCCACCCTTGTAACAGAACACACGGACGACATATTTCTTTCAGTGTATATCCCAACATTCTCTTCTTGATGCTTCAGCGCTGAGACGCCTGTATTACAATCCATGCAACTGTGTTATATTACCACCCTGTGATCAGAGCTTGGACAAAAGAAATCAATATGACAAATAGAGCCGAAGAGTTGGGAAGAACCGACAGTCCACGACGGTTTCAACACTAATTAAACATGACGAGTGTAATTGTTAAAACCACCAGTTTATGCAGATTGGTTTGATGATGTAAGTTTCCGGACCTTCTGTAATTAAAGAAATGCCTTGCAAAAACTTAAAAAGGAGTAAATTAGCAATTGCACTTTGGGGTGTAATAAAAGAACGTTGTATTGTATATGAAACAAAGATGAAATTGTTGAGGCAAGAATTTGTGTTATGACTTCTTGAATGCCTTCATCCTCTTCATAAAAAGCATAGAGGATAAGTGCAACATTTAGTACTTTTATGTTATTTAAAAAAAATTACTTTATTTTAAAAATGATATATTATATTATTGAAAAAGTTAAAAAATATTTAAATTGATTGAAATTTAAATTTAATTTTTAAAATATCTTTATGATATTTATTAATTTTAACTCTATCTCAATTTTTTAATAAAAAATTAAATTGATAAAACATATGAAAATTTATCATTATAAACATATATCACCAATAAAATACTATACTTATATATGTATTATTGCATGATAAATTTTTTTATAATTGTTTATTTTAAGTTTTGAACGACTGTCATAGAATCCATATGGACAGTACACATGTCTCATACTTATAGAATCCTAAAAAAATATAGGTCGTAGTCTACCCCAAAATCTAAAATAAAAACACATATCCATGTAATTATTATTATTATTATTTATATAATGTGATATAATACTAGAAAATTAAATATGCTTTTCATCATTTTGATAATGTAAATACTTGAAGTAAGAATGCATTATTGAGATTTTGTAGTTAGTGTATATTTTTAAAATTTTGTAATATATAAAAATTAAAAATGTTTTATAAATCAATTTGTTATCTATCAAGTTTAGTTTTTAAAATTAGATTATTAGTATTATATTTATAAATAAAAAATAAATCTCACATAATCTAATTCTAATATTTCAAAATATTAATCATATGGTTTATGATCACATAGTGGGGGGAGAGGTTTTACGAGTGAAAGAAAATTTAATTTATGATTTTCCTAAAGGAAAAATGAGATCCATTCTTGAATTATATCTCGTATTTCCGACCTATCTCCATTGATGTGGTAAGCATTATGTGCCTAGTTAGTTGTTGGACTACTAAACGTTTTGATCCAATGTTGATCTGCGAAACGCTTTGATCCAAGTTGTAGTCAATGTTGATATGCAAAATGCTTTGATCCAAGTTGTAGTCAATGTTGATCTCTCAGCAGAACATATGTCTGTGCCAGTGCAAGTCACTTGGAACTTCTTGTTTTAAATGTGAAATAGAAGAGGATGATAGATTCATATTCCCAAAAGTTGGGGACACTAAAATGTTTTGGGTAAGAACAAAATAGGGCCTTAAAATACCAATAAGTTTATGGCAATGTTGTATTCCAAGGAACGTCTTGTGTCAAAATACAGGTCAAACTAATTTGTAAAAATAATTGTAGCCAGATACGTCTCTGAAGCCACATGGGAGCATAGGACATTGGTGTTTCACTGCCGGATTTGATTCCAAAGAACCAAAAACCATGAGGAAGGTTCATATCATTGGTGATGTTTAACAATCCCAGTTTTAGCATCTTTATGAGGTTTTGTCATGTTTATCCGATTTGTCTATGGAGAATACATGATCTTTGTTTCTGGGGATCTTCCTATAGAGGATCAGGATCCATGTTTCTGAGGAACCCCATATGGAGGATCTAGGATCTAGGATACATTTCCGGTTTGGAAGTGTTAGAGTTTGAGTTTTTGCTTGAGATGTCTTTCATACTTGCAAAAAATGTCAGTCTTTGGATCCTTAAAAGAATACAATTTTTTTAAACACACGAAAACATAAATTCAAAAATGTAAAAGGTGTTGGAGGTTCTGCTTGAGATTTGTTTCCGACTTGCCAGAAATCTAAGGCTTTAACACACATGAAAACATAAAATAAAAAATGAAAATGGTAAATTGGGGGGCCCTAAAACCACAACTTTTTCCTATAAAAGGCCCTTCATCCATCTTGAAACCCACAAGTCTGATTTTTTCATAGCCTGCATTCCTGAATTAGTGAGAGTGATTTGGAACGAAATATTTTTAGAGATATGAATTATTGATGTTTTTAGCTCACCTGTTTTCTTGTGGTACTTGAATTGCACCATGATGTGGCTAATCAGTTCTGGTTTGGAATTAGTAGAGGATATGCTTGATATTTGTTTCTGGCTTGCTAGAAATTTCAAGTTGTTAGATACTTTAAAAAAACATTTTTTTAAACACATAAGAAACATAATATAAAAAATAAAGGCGGCGAAT